>ML794710.1:80729-107435 GCA_009831015.1 Picea engelmannii
TCAACATAAGATTGATTGCAAAGTTTTGCGACAAGCCCTATGCCTAGCGAAAATTTTCCTTTTAATAACCACCTTGATGATCAAAATGGCCCAACCTTTCCTTCATCGATAATGGTGCTACCAATGTTTCTTTATATGATACAATAGGTTTATCCTCCTAGTCTGCACTATGGTTGTGAAATTGACGAGTTTGTTACAATTTGGTTCATCACGAGGATCTACTTTTGATAGTTTCAATTATCTATTCTTTCATATAATGGTGGTTCTATATTTATGATATTGAGATAAAGATGTTTTACAACTTTTTCATTGTTTCATGATGTTAATATAAAGATGTTTTACAAATTTGGTCAGCATAAGATTGATTGCAAAGTTTTGCGACAAGCCCTATGCCTAGCGAAAAGTTTCCTTTTAATAACCACCTTGATGATCAAAATGGCCCAACCTTGCCTTCATTGATAATGGTGCTACCAATGTTTCCTTATATGCTACAATAGGTTTATCCTCCTAGTGTGCACTATGGTTGTGAAATTGATGAGTTTGTTACAATTTGGTTCATCACGAGGATCTACTTTTGATAGTTCCAATTATCTATGCTTTCATATAATGATGGTTCTATATTTATGATCTTGAGATAAATATGTTTTACAACTTTTATATTGTTTCATGAAGTCATAGGTCACCAAAAATAACATATAAAAACATCAGGGCACAACGATTTTGAATGAAAAGGTTGATAATTTTGGGTTCTTTGTTTCTTATCATGATTGATTCTTGCCTATTGAATTACAAACACATACACAAATGTTAGTGTGCAAGTGAATGTGCCAATGTATATTTTAAAGTACAAGCCATTGTAGGTTTTACACTTAAATGGAGGATAAAACATATAGCTTCAAGTACTAGCCTTATCTCAACTAGCATAAAAAGGCATCCATGCTAACCATAGAAATGACAATTGTATACTTGTCATTTTCGAATGTGGTTTATATTACTTGCAAATACTTGAAACTTTGTTTACATTGCAAAGTTTTGTTTGCATAGTTCATAAGCTTGGACATGACTTGTTGCATGGTTCAAAGTACTTGGAAAATATATGGTATGATTGTTGATCTTTGCAAAACTATTTGATAAATCAATATTGCCAAACTAGTGCACTCCAACACTTATGCATTCACCTGATTATATTTTTGGAGAAAGTGTCATTTCTTTGCATGGATTTATGTGGAAAAAAATGTGGCCATAATTTCATTCACATCCAAGGATGGAAGATGAATCTCCTATGTGCATAATCTCTTAACCTACTTTCTTTGGCCCATTTTACCTATTGGAGAAGCTCTGCTTCTATGTCACCAAGGGTCAATCATGCTCTTCTTATATGTATCTTTCCACACTCTCAAGGATGAGATAGGGTGCAACAATATTAGGTGTCTTGTGGGTGAAGGTTCAAGTTGTTTTCTTGAGCTTGGCTCTCTTTCTTCAACACGGAATAAGAGTCAAGATCTATCAATGTTATGATCCAAATGCTTATAATAGATAAAAACGTGTGTTTCTTCCTTGGAGGTCACATGTTCAAATCTAGAGGCGGTAGAGTAACTATTATTATACAACATGAGTGGGCCTAATGGTTAAGAACATGTGTTTCCTTCTAAGAAGTCACAAGTTCAAATCCAAAGGGGGGTAGGGTATGTATACTTTCGTAGTCTTTACCAGTCAAATTGTTGGGCAGAGGGGGTCCCTTGTCCCAAAAACAAAGCGGTATCATACAACAATTTGGTGTCTGGCTTGGCTGTGACCTTAAAATTAGATTATTATTATTATTAATATCACAATAAACTAGAAGTACACACCATGTACACCAATGTGAGCATGGAGCACAACTCCTAGATAGATAAGAAATATAAGTTACACAATAACTCCTTAAAGAATAGGAGAACCTCCTTCAAATACCCAAATACATTCATACATCCAAATCACATGTCCTCAATAATGACTACATGATATCTATATATACATATTCACACATTACACATGTGGCACCTTCATTATTAGGCCAACCCTATTAGATATACATTTACACATTACATGTACATTTAACCCCATATATGCCCCCCCTTGTGGTCATATCATATACATTTAACCCCATATATGCCTCCCTTGGGGTCATATCACATTATCCTCCTTTAAAAAGTTTCAACCTAAAATATTTGTAGTTAAAGGCCTTACATGTGATGAAACAAAGTAATATGATTTTCTTTCATTCCTGCTTTCCTCTTTCCATTGATAATCATCCATCCATCCAAAATCAATTATTTTCGGTCTTAATACTTAGTGTCTAGTTGTTGCATAATTTATTTCCCTTGATTCCATGTATCGTTGTTGAAGCTTCTAGAATTTGTAGTAGATGTTGGTCTCTAATAATATCTCATTGAATAATGGTTTTTTGATGCCATGTTTCATGAATACTGATGAGTATTCCATTTTCTTCCTTGATAATGTTGATATTGATCCTCTTGTCTTCCTTGAAATATTTCCTGATAATGAGGGTGTTGATATGGTTTCACATTTGACAATTTTCCTTCACTCTGCACACCCATTTCATCTATCTTATTTTCAGAGACAATAACATCCTCTATCCTCTTTGCTTGGTCTTTGATTATTCTATCATTTGTTACACATCAAAATTATTCACTTCAATAGTGTCGCAAGTGTCGTCATTACAAGTGTTGTAAGTGTCGCATCTTGTTCGCAAGTGTCACATCTTGACCACAAGTGTCACAAACATCACACTGCCATCTTGTCTATGGCGTGCCTCTAACGACATCACAGGGACACTTAAAACACCTCAAAGACTAGTTTTGAAGAAGATAAATCAATTGACAAAGAGTACAAACCTTTTTCCACTGAAAAAAACCACTCAAATATCAAATTTGGAAGGCAATGCTCCACTATGCATTGTCAGGGAGTGTTAACGCTCCATGGGCCTCTTTGGGGGAGTGCTACAATGCTCTGTGCCCCCTTTTGGGGGAGCCCTACCCTTTTTTGGGCGAAATTTGGTTTGTTGGAGGAAATCAGGGGAGAATCCCCTCAATATCTGAAGGTAGTTGGGTTCTTGGGTCAAGGCATGATCTTAGGGAATATTCTCAACTGAAGGAGAGGAATCCTCAACTTATCCCAAAGATCTCTCAAGTGGTTGGGCCTCTCCAAGGTTATATAAGGAGGACTTCTCATGGTGAAAGGTATAGAAAATATTGGAGATATGAAACTTATGATCTCATAAGTGAGATGTCATCAAAGCAATCAATGTAGATTACTTGAGCAAAGGGGTTGGACAAGGAGAATTGGAAGAAGTTGTTGTACCTTCATCAAAGGATTGTAAGCACCTTTTACTTGTTCTCATTAATAATCAATGCTTGGTCTGTTTCTTTCAAATTTATGTTTGTTCCACATGAATTTGTCTTCAGTAGATAGATATATGTTTGAGCTAATCTCAATAGAATAGGGAGTTCTTTGTATCTTTGTTTGTTTTACAGGACCTATCGAGGAGCTCAGTATTGGAGCTCAGCTTGGATCTTGCGAGGACAAACATCATTAACAAGGTACATATCCCTCTTATTCCTTTTCACATATTAGCTTGATTAGATATAAAAGGATGTCAGTGTCCATGTTAAGCAATTTTCTATCTTGGCTTTAGGAGTCTAGAGACGAAGAGGGAATCCGCTTGTCCGCAGGAGGATTCACCTGTAACAAAAATTGGCGACTCTGCTGGGGAGGAGCTCTGATTTTTGTTTCCTTTCCTAGATCTTGTTTTGTCCCTTTTCCCACTCATTTGACCTTCTCCATACTATCTCTTTGATTCTTAGATCTAATTGATTGGCTCTTGATTTAATCATATGCAATTTGATTGACTGATTTTGCTTGATTTTTTGAGTTTCTGGGCATTTTTTTGAACTTTTGGAGCAGAGCGCTCCCCTGCCCTTGCTATCAGAGTGTTAACACTCCCTGGTGGTCTTACACAGAGAGTTGGAACGCTCTAGTGCCCTTTACACCAGAGCACTACCACTTTTCTGTGAGAAATCCTCTAGTTTTTCATTCTCTGGGTTTAGTTTTTTTGTTTTTTTCACTTTCTCAGAATCTCATACTCTCAGTACATCTTGGTCTTGTCCTTCAATGCCCTGTTTTCTAAGAATTGATCCTCTTTTGTTTGGAAATTTGGCATTTTCTTTCCTTGCCTTGAAGTCACTCTTTGTCTTTACTGATCTAGAGTTAACTTCTTGTTTTGTTCTCATTTATCTAATTGAGTGGAAGCTTTTGTGAGGAAATCCAAAGGTCTGTGAACCTTTCCATTTGATCTTTGAGGTCATTTTTCCAGCATTTCTCTTTTGTTTGAGGTTTTTGGTTCTTGTTTGAAAATTTGGTTATCTTTGTCTTTCTTGTTTATTCACGATGAGAGTGTATTTTTGTTTGTGTGAGGTTTGCTTCTGATTGTTTAATCCTACAGTCTGATTGACATTAGAAGTTTTACATTTGATTATCATTCACATATAAGAAAAAGGACATATTTAGTGATTAGTTTGGATATTAGAAGGCATTTCTGATTTTTTTTTAGCATTACATTGGATTTGATTGAGAAACAATTGTATGAGGATTTTGCATCTCGGTGTTTGATAATGAAGATAAATTTCTCTCTTTCCCTTAAATAGGCATTCATTGAAAGACAAGACTACTTATCATTTTCTGGTGCATTTTTTGGGAATTGAGTCATAATACCATCAGTTTCACTTTCATACACCCTTGAGTAAAGAACATATGTAAAATTATCGCTAATTAAAATTTATCTAGAACATTTTTGTTTTTATAATCTTCCACTAACATTAGACTAGGACTAGTACTTTGGATTAGGCCGTGAGTACAACGCTCCAAAGTTTTTTCAAAACAAACATTAGCATCTTGTTATAGGGAGAGAAAATCCAATTGTCGTATAGGCTTTCTGGGATCCCCCTCTCACATAGGGGTTGCACAGGAGGTCACATTCGGGAGAATTACGGGGATTATCCCTCTGTGGTTCAATTGTTTGTAGTGGTTGGATCGTATATTGGGGGTCACTTGAGGGTATACCCACGATTATGTGTGGGAGCCTCTCGAGTTCATTTCAGACTTGTTATCCTGCCCATACGTTCGGATCAGACTGTCGATTGTACCTGCCCAGGGGCTGAATACGAGTTGGTGTCCTTAGTTGCCATAATATTTAGGTACTTACACAAGGTGACGGTGAAGGGAAGTCTTCGATGTACCTGGAACAGACGGTGGTCAAACTCACTCGGGTTCCTTGGAGGGTGAATCCACAATTACTGCATGGAAGCTTGCACCAAGGTGAAAGTCTATTAAGAAGGTCTCCATTGTAACTGTTCCACCATATCCTAGCCCCTTCTTGACTTGATCACATGACATTGGATTTCATCACCAACTAGTACGATCATTGAGAGAAGGTTTTGTTTGCTTGGTTTTGATTCCTAGATTTTATTAGAATATGTTGTTTCTTTTCATTAGTTGGCCCTAGATTTTCAGCGTGTGTTGTTATTCTCCAAAATTGATCCTGTAGATGATAAAGGTCTTTGTTGAACGCATAGGATGCAAGGGCTGCCCCCGAAAGGCTACCAACCCTTACCTCCTAACCCTCCAGAAGACAACTACCGTGGAGAGGTAGAAAATCAATTTGATGCTGGGAGTGTTGTTGCTCCTCTGTTAGACAATCCAGAAGGTGCTTTGGTTACAGTTGAGAATCCCACTCCTCACACTGCATCTGTGACAAAAACCTCTCTCGAACCACTTTTGCTTCGTTTAGACTCCCTTGGGAATGTCATAGACGAAGAGGTCCCATAGTTACCCGAGAGAGAATTTACCAAAACATATATGGAATCCACAGAACCAATCTTTGGTGATGAGTATAGGAATCCTATTCATCCTACCACTGCAGTAGATACAAATCCCACACCTGCTCGTTCTGTATGGAGGAATTCATCAGGACGCGACCTCTATGAGAATTTTGAATTCATTCGACAACCCTTTAATCCTCATGACCCTTTTGTTGAAACGAGACCATCCGGTAAAACTATGAATCACCCCATCAATCAGGTCATTAACCCTACTATCACGTTAGCACAAGTCCATCCTAATGCTGGACTCATCACCTCTACTCATTCCCAAGGCACTTCGATCTCTACCCCCACTTTTACAAACTTTCACTCTATAGCTCCACATGTTCCACACGATCTTGCTGGGACATCTTTGCACCAGAGAATGTAGACCCTTTCCAGCCAAATACAACCGACTACAGGGAAACCACCATCTAGCGGACCTATCCCTCCTGGAAGACCACCATCCTATGGCGGGCCTACCCCTCCCGGGGACAACCCCCTTTTCATGGTCCTCCTGGAGGGAAACCTCCCTTTTCCATCCATACCCCGGTCGTTAATCCACCGCTGACAGGGGGCCAACCTTCGTTTGCTGGAAACCCTTCACAATCATGGGGAGTATCTTTAAGAGGCACATTTACCCAACCCCACATTGGGGGGAACTCATATCATAACCCACAAGGAGGAGTATCAAATCCTTTTCCTTCCAGACCATCTTATGGACAACCTTATCCGGGCGTCCTAAACACCACCTGGAGTCCTCAAGGACAACAACCTTATCCTCCCCAAGGGTCTAATGTTTATCCTCCCCCTAACATGTATCTACCTCTGGGATCTACTTCTTAACCTCCTCAAAGGAAAAATGCTTATCCTCCTTATGGGCAAGCAAATCACCAATCTTATAATGCTTAGAACCCACCAGGTTATGCAAGTGTATCTCAGCCATCATCGAATCCTGCTTATCCTGGTCAGCAACAACCGTATGTAGGAGGACCTACTAGTTACAATTATCCACCTAACCCAGTTTATGGTCCTACTAGTGTTCATATGCCACACCAATATCATCTGCAAATTAACCAATAACTACCTTTCCTTGCGAATCTGGATCTCCCAGACTTGTCTCAGTTAACCAATGATCCTATTTTTCATTCACCGGTTTTGCCAGTTATTCCAACTAAACTTCCTTCTGATATTCTAAAATTTGACGGAAAACTTGGAGAAGATCCAAATAACCATGTGATGACTTTCCATTTGTGGTGTTCATCAAACTCCCTCATGGATGATTCTATTCGTTTGTGTCTTTTCTAGCAAACACTTACAGGCTCTGCAACAAAGTGGTATATTGAACTACCACTTGCTTCTTTTCATGATTTCAACTCCCTTGCCATGTCTTTCCTCACGCACTTTCAACTAACTATTCGCTAAGAGATGGGTACTGGACTCTTGAACTTCCTTCGTCAAACTAACCTCGTTCATATCTCTGACCATATTCATGAATGGAGACGATGATGAAGGATGATCAAAACAATCATTCCTGATCAATTATTGGCGGAGTGGTTTACTAAATCACTTTTACCCCCGATCGCTCGTGATGTCGCTATGGGTGGTGTAGTCACCGAGGAAGAAACCATTGCTCGGGCTCAGTACTTAGATTTGGTTTATTCACAATTTGGTACTTTGTATGAGTTGCTTCCAAATGTTTCTCGAGCTAATGTTGACCCATCGAAGTTGCCATTCTCATCTCATCTGGACGGTGTTATCGGTTCCGTCAAAACTCAATCTACTTCCCAGTCGACCACGCTCTCCTCTACCTCCCCCCAAACTCAGATCTCTGAGGTGAATGCAGTTCAATCTGACCCTTCACAACAATCCGGAGGTAAGAAGAAGGAAAAAAATAAACCAAAAAATACTAATAACAATGAACAACCGAAAAATCAAGCTCAAACAACTCCTACCGAAAAGCAACCACAACGGAAACTGAAATTCTCGTGTATCATTTGTGGTGACGATCACTACACTCAAGACTATCCACATCGCAATGAAGTGGCCAAACTTTTCCAGGGAAAATCACAACCCGTTGTGCTTACTCAGCCTTTTCCACAACAACAATCCATGGTTGCTCAAACCCCCTCTCCTGGGGGCAGTTCTAGCCATCCTCATGATGAGGCCTTGACAAGTGCCCATATTTATATGTTTAATGGGATTAATTTGACCACTCTCTCTAAGATGTATGACACACCAGCTAAACCTGACAAAGCCAAGGTCACTAATGGTTCTTTACCAGATCCATCAACATCCTCCGTTAGTCCTCCATATGTTAGTCCTCCGTCTGGACCACTTCAGATTGAGAAACCTTCGTTCGACTCTATATTATGCCCTCCTAAGAGCACTATCTATAAATCTACCTTTAATCCTAGTTCATGTGCCACCCAGAACTACAACATTGTTGAAGATTTGGCTCAAGCACTGTGTGCTATGTCTGCGTCAGAAGTCCTACAACACTTCCCCAGTCAACATAGAATGCTCTTGGCTGCTATTGGTGTTGTTGATCCTGAATCATCCAACAATATCATGTTTAACCTATATGATTATACATCCCGACTCTCCCATCAACTTGCTTTCCAAATTGATGTTGTTGTTCACAATCAACAAATTCACCAAACCATCTTGGATGAGGGAGCCTCTACTTGTGTCATGTCTTTAGCATGTTGGAAAAGTTTAAAATCACCCGCACTTAACAAATCCCCAATGATGTTACACGCATTCGATGGGTGAGGTTTTCATCCCCATGGGATTTTACAGTCCCTACCCGTCCAGTTAGGCAGAAAAACCGTCATTGTTCATGTCAAGGTGGTCGATGCTCCCCTCGATTACAACTTATTACTTGGAAGAAGTTGGTTTTATGTTATGACTGTCGTTGCCTCGTTGGTGTTTCGATGTGTACAATTTACTCATCAGGGAAAAATTGTCACTGTCGATCAGTTATATTTCTGTACACCCGACGCTCGCGCTCCCGCTACCAACAATATTCCATTCTTGGGAGACCACAAGATCACATATGAAAGCATTGGTGTTGGCTTGCTGAAAGATTCTAACCTTATGGGTACCTTCCCTACACCACTTCCACCGATTGCACATCATATTGCCACCATCGATATGATTTTGACCACGACTTATCAATCTTTGGAATCATATGACCCTTGGATTGTACCTAGTCCCTTGGAATTTGATGTGCTAGGTGACACCATGCCACTTAGTCCAGCCGAAACATCATACGTTGCTATCCAATCTACTTCTCCCTCTTTGGATGACCAACATCTCTTGGCACCTGACAGTTACTCGATGCCATTGTGGTTAAATTCCTTGTCGTCTGCAATCGACTACATTTCCCCAATTTTTCCCTCTGATGAATCTATTATGGAAATGATGAGAATTGACGAGCTACCTCGGGATGATAACCATCATCGATCCTCTTTTCTTCCCCCTCGTGAAGAAATTCGAGAAGATATACACTCTGTCTTCCCTCCTGATGTTGATTTTTCGTTGTCTCCCATGCCTTTAGCTGCCAATGAAGATGACTTAGATCTGGTAGTTGACATGGTGATCTCTTCAGTAGGGCTATTGGAGCCTGATCTCCTTACCCCTGGCGAGACCCTCAACATGTGTTCCTTCCAGAGCATTCTTCTTCCATCCAGTGAAGATATCTTGGAAGCCATGACCGAGTTTTGTCCCTTGACATGGTGTCCTTCCAGAGCATTATCCTCTTGGAACCATTGATCAAGAAGAGATACGAGCATAATTTCTCCTCTCTGTAGCAAGCTTGTTAAAATATGAAACAAAAGTTACGACCATAGTTTCTCTTCTTTGTGGAAAGCTCGTTAGAAAATGAAACAAAGGCCTTGAGCATAGTTTTTCTTTTCTGTAGCAAGCTCGTTAAAAAATAAAACAAAAATCTTGGGATTGAACCCAGAGCCTTGAGCATAGTTCTTTTCCTATGTCAAGCTCGTTAAAAATGAAACAATCACCTCTCCTGTCAGGTCGAGTCTTTCGCCAGATCTCATAGATGTTGAGTCGAGTCTTTCGTTAGATCTCATATTTGAACCTTCATTTCATCCACCCTTATCCTTTTTCTCCATCTAGTAGAGAAATCGGTGACAACCTCCAAGTCGGTGAATGAATTGAAGTTTGAGGGGCATGTCTCCAGCCTTTGATGATCATTCTGGAGTTAATCCACTAGCTTTCAAACTGGGGGCATACCGAGCTTAGTCTTTGTTCTTTCTTGTGCTCGTAAATACATGAGAATGCAACCGAGCAACCTTTTATCTCTTTTTCAGGCTCGCATGGATATACAAAAAGGGAACCCCTTGGAGTCATTTTTAAGATCTTTTCAAACTCTCTAAACATGAAAAGATTGTCGAGTGATCTTGCTTCCTTTCCCACTCGTTAAAAGGTTTGAAAGTGCATCTTTCGAGTGGTAGTTTATCTCTTTTTGGGCCTCGCGAGACTAAAATTATGAAAAAGGACAACCCTAGAGTCGTCTTTAAGTTCTTTTCAGACTCTCTAAATATGAAAAATCGCCGAGTATACCTTCTCTGGACTCGTTAAACAATCATACATTGAAGGGCCCATATGGGACGGAACCCTTACTTCTTCCAGTTCGCTAAACAAAGGAAGAGGAACTTATCGAAGGTGAGTTATATCGAGCATGTGTTACCCTCCTCGAGCTCGTTAAATTAAAAAGACATACTCATCTATCTAGATGGGGGGGAAATTGAAAGAAGCAAGCCAAGCAGTTTTTGAGAACACTACCAGTAACTCTTACGGTCGCCCTTGAACATGACACTTTGTCTTTTCACGCATTTTAATCCACTGAACCTCTGCATTGAGCCAATCCTCTTGCGAGGACAAACGCCGTTAACAAGGTACATATCCCTCTTCTTCCTTTTCCCATATTAGCTTGATTAGATATAAAAGGATGTTAGTGTCCATGTTAAGCACTTTTTTGTCTTGTCCTTAGGAGTCTAGAGACCAAGAGGGAATATGCTTGTCCACAGGAGGATTCACCTGTAACATCCTTAGAGATAATATCATCATATTTGGCATGTACATCCTCTAGATAGAGTTCAACTTCTTCAACTACCTTTTGGTGATATTTTTGAATATTGTCTTCTTTCTCCTTTTGAAATTGCAATGTGACCCCATCTATCAAATTCTTATGTCCTTTAATTCTATATTGCATTTCTGATTTTATCTCATTAGTATTTAGGGATTACTTAACCTTCTTGCAAATTTTCTCTTCAAGTTTTTTGATAGTGTCCTCTTTAATTTTTGTGGTAATATATTCATCCCTATTCTTTGATTTAGATTCCTGTAATTGCCTTTTCACCTTCTCAACATCATTAAGAAGTTCTTGATTATGCTTACACATCATTTTTATTTCTTCATCTTTCTTTTTCAACTATTCCTTTAATTCATTATTTTCCAACCTTCCCTTTCTAATATTTTCTTTCTTTAAATTCTTAATCTCCTTAATGAGTGATTCAATATGGGATTGCATCTTGGTGAACTCCTCATTTTTATTTATAAAATATTTGTTTAGCTCTTCATTATCCTTCTACAAATTGGAAATGTTTTTTTTAGCTTCAATTAACTCATCTTGAATTTTATGCAACTCATCCATTTTTGTATCCTTGATCCATTTATTTGAGAAGAGATTTACAAATTCTTCCTATGTGATGTTCCATTTAGTATCATTATCAATACTCATCCACCAATTCCAAGCTTCACAAAAAAAAATTATTTCCTTTGAAGGAGTCATACCATTTTCCTTTACCAACCTCAACAATTCCATAGGATTGATTTCGTCTTTCTCTTCATCTCCTGTAAATTAAGGTATTGTCATTGATTCTTAATTGAGGTCTAACTCAAACCCTCAAATTAATACTTCAATATATTAATAATAATGATCCAACATAGTTATAATAAATTTTCCAATATAATCTTCTATTTTTTCTCTTTCCAATGGCTTTCAAATCACCTCAATCAGACATCCCAATCAAAAGTTATGAAAACTTTAAGTTAACATACCTTTTAAAACCTTGATCTGGAGTATGTTCTTATGGCCGACATTTTTTCTAATGTATCTTTGAAATTTTGGTCCTTTCAAGTCTAAAATTTTGGCTTGTAGTACTCTGATATGTCTTATCTGCAATGCCACAAGTCTGGCCAAAATTCGAAGTGCCAAGTGAAATTTATGGTAACTTTTCCAAACCTTGTTAATTCTTGGACCTTTCTAGATAGAGAAATTTTATGGCATGCCACATGTCCACTATTTAATATCTGATTATGAAATTTTTACTTGAAATAAAATTTTATGTATCCTTTCTAGCAGAGCTAGTGGCACCCAATTTGGAATTTCCAAGATTCAAATATATCACTTATACCAAGAACACATGTTTGAGGCTAGTTTGAGGACTAGTAAAATATCCCTACTTCCCATAGAAATTAAAATGATACATAACTTAAATTGTTTTATCACAAATACCTCATTATGTCTCCTTAGGATCCTGAAAATTTCACAGTCTGAAACATCACCAAACAAAAGTTATAGTGAAATTCACAAAATGACTCTTTTGAGACCGATTTCAGGGCTAGTAAAAATCCCTAACTTCCATAGGATGTATCTCTGAAAGTGAAATGACCCAAAACATGAAATGTTTACCAAGTGTACTTTGCTATGTCTTCTCAGTATTATGAAAATTCCACAGTCTAAAACTTCATAGAAAAAAAATTATAGTGAAAATTCCAAGATGAGTCACTTGAAGCAACAAATCCCTAGGATCGATGATCTAATACCAAATGTTATGATCCAAATTCTTATAATATCATAATAAACCAAAAGTACACACCATGTATACCAACGTGAGCATGGAGCACAACTCCAAGATAGATAAAAAAATATAAGTTACACAATAGCTTCTAATGAATAGGATTCCTCCAAATACCCAAATACCCAAATACATTCATACATCTAAATCACATGTCCTCAATAATGACTACATGATCTTTATATATGCCTATTCACACATTGTACATGTGACCCCTTTATTATCAGGCCAATTTTATTACATATACATTTACACATTACATGTATATTTAACCCCATATATGCCCCCCCCTGGCTTCATAACATATACATTTAACCCCACTATTACATATTCAAAAATTTGCGACGAACTACTTATTACGAAAGTAGCCTTTCGTCGCAAAGCATTTGTCTCACTTGCGACGAAAGATATTGAACGGTCATCGTACTTGCAACAAAAAGTTGAGTTCGTCGCAAGGGAGACAATACAAAGATTATTGTTGCACTGTTCAAACAATCACCCAACTATTTGACAAAGTCAACATTGACTTGGTCAATGTTCGTCGGAATTGTGACGAAAAAAATATATAAATATTTAGCAAACTAGAGATGTTGCGACAACTATAAGAATGACGGTTTAGAAAGGGTATTTTTGTGGGAAAGAATGGTAGAAAATATTATAGGTGGGAAAAAAAGTAAAGAGGGTGAAAAGGGTGACGATAGATTTTATTGCTCTTGCAAAAAATGTTGTTTTACACATCTCGTAAGAATTTTAATAGCAACATATAAAAAACATTGTAGGAAATATGGGCACATTGATGGGGGATCGAATGAATATCGTCTCGTGGTAATTAGCTATATATTCATTATTTGTTTATATATATATATATATATATATATATATATAGTTTGAATATTTGTTATACACACTAATTTCACATGATTGTTTATAATTATAAAGATAGAGTTTCCCCCCAACTTTTTGTAGAATGTTGCACCAAGTAGTAGTAGAAATGATGTTGTACAAGCTGAGGAACATGAAACAAATGAGGATCTCATGGAATAATATGACGGGACAAATCAAGTTAATGATCCCATGGAAGAATATGATGGGAAAAATCAAATGATCGAAGATTTGTTTGCTCAGTCGGATAAGGATGGGGACAATGATGGTATTTATGATGAACCTCTATTAGAAAAGGAAAATAAACGACTTTATAAAGGCTCAAGAGCAAATATTCTCTCAGCTACATTGTTACTGGTGAACTTAAAGGTTATGAATTATTTGTCGAACACTTGTATGACATAGATCCTAAGGTATGTAATATGTTTCATCTCATATACATAAATGTTGAATCTTTTCTATTTTTTCTAGTGTTAATTAATGTGCAAAATAAGAATGAAATATTTACTATTAATATTCTTTACATTAACTAGTTATTTGTTATGTTGTAGATTGTTAGGTGAATTTTTGTTACCATCGTCAAATATTTTACCTCGCACATATCGATATGTGCATGCCATTATGAAAGACATTGGAATGGAGTACCAAACTATAGATGCATGTCCTAATGATCATATTATATATAATGGACAACATGCGTCAAAAACAGAATGCCCGCAATGTCTTATCAGTAGATATCGAACCAATCAAGTAACAAAAAAGGTGCCTCAAAAGGTTCTTCGTCATATTCCCATAATTCTACGTTTGCAGTGATTGTTCAGGTGTGAAATCATAGCACAATTTATGGATTACCATGCATGAAACATAAGTCGAGATGGTGTTCTTCGAATGTCTGTAGATGGTTATGCATATAGGGAAATTGAGGAAAAATGGGCAGATTTCAAAGATGAACCTCGTAATGTTAAGATTTCATTGGCAGTTGACGATGATAATCCATTCAGAGAGCTTAGGTCTATTTACTCAGTGTGGCCTATTTTTGTTATCAACAATAACATTCCTCCTTGGATGTCAATAAAGAGGGAGCACATAATGTTGTTCCAGGTATTTATTTACATTAATTTTTTGAATGTAAAATTTTCATTTGTTTCATTTTTTGCATAATATATTTTGTTTATTTATTTACCTATATATACATATCAAGGTAGTAATTATGTGTAATTTCAAACAATTAGGTAAGTACCAAGTTAAATATATGAATGTATATATCGAGCTTCTTATCAATGAGCCACTAAAGTTGTGGGACGACATCACTATGTATGACATTTGTAAACCAATCGGGGAGAAGAAATTTCAATTACGTGGAATACTTGTAAGGAAAATTCATGATGCCCCAGGACTAACACACTTTTGTGGTATGTAGTATTATGTTGCACTTTAATACTATATAAAAAAAAATTAAATATCATGCATGTTTTTTAAATAATCCCATCGTATAATTGACATTGATCCATTTGTTGCAAGTCTTCAAAGAAAGGGTAAATTTGCATGTCCAATTTGTGGTCCTAAGATGAAGCAGCGTCATTCAAAACATTTAGGAAATGTGGTGTTTGATGCGTATAGGCACCTCCTCCCTAAGAACCATAGGTATCGTACTACTGAAAAACATATTTTCAATGGGAAAGAAGAGACTGGATTAAAACCATGAAGAATCACACCTCACCTATGGAGGTTGGAATATAATAAAAATCGTCAAGGTACATAATTTATTTATGTATCATATATGTAATGTTTTGAATTTTTATTTTAATTATTGAATTTATTTTACCGTATTTGATAATTATTGTTGTGATTTTTTTTATGCTTCATGAAGGCCGCCATCATGAAGGTATTAATAATGGGCTTCCACAAGGAATGAAATGTTATCCCACTCAATTCACGAGGTTGCCCTAATACGAGGAGCTAAAAATAAATCATTTTTTTGATACAATGTATATCGGGAAGAATGTGATAGAAACATTATGGTGAATCATAGATGGTAGGAGGGATAAAGAAAAAAATTGTCAAAATTTGTATTGACATTCAGGAAGCCAATCATGCAATGAAAAGTGTGATATGATAAAATAGCGATGGAGACCGAAATAACCTTCCATGGTTATTAACAGAGCAACAAAGAAATGATGTAAAATAGGACATTCAAAGAATTAAATTTCCCACAGGTTTTGCTTCAAACATAAATAATATCTTAACGAATAAAAGTGAATTTGGTGGGGTAAAAACACATGATTGGCATAACTTCATTAAGGTAATAATTTTGGCATACATATTTTTATATTGGCCATATACATCTTTTAAGATTTTTTTTTTTATCTACTTTGGTCGAAACAAATAACGATTCAATTTTTTTGTTACAGTATGTTCTACCGCTATCTCTCCCAAATGACTTTGACAACAACGTCAAACAAGTTATATATGATCTTGGAAAATACATGAGGTAAGTAGTTGTGATTTATATGGAAAATGTTCTTTCAATTTGTTATTGTACTTAATGACATGTAGTTTACTTGTGATGTAATATATATTATGTTATCTTGAAACATGTTGTTTTCTTGTGTCATGATCTATAGATAGTTGTCATTGAAAGAAATCCATGAAGATGATAAAAAGTATTGGAAGAGAGAAATTCCTCGACTAATGTGTTAAATGAAAAAGTATCTACCTCCAACATTTTCTAATGCACAAGAACACTACCTCATACACCAAGTTGAGGAGATTGAAATGTGTGGACCTGTACACACAAGGTCAATGTGGATGGTCGAGAGACACTTGAAATCATTGAAATCTTTGGTTAAACAAAGAGCACGTCCTGAGGGTTATATGGTGGAGGGATATATGGTATATCAATCCATGGTGTATATTAGTCAATATCTTCCTAAATTAGCAGCGCCAACTATGCATGCAGTGGATCACATTTGGGATGTGAACTCCATCAAAAACTTTAAAGATCAGGAATACCTGTTGGGGAAAGGTAGAATGAAAAAACAAAGAGGTAATGTATTAATAATTGTGGAGATTTATATTAATACATATAATTTTTTGTTTTTTGTGTATATAATCATATTCATTAATATATCAATATTTATTATTTCATCAATTATTAATATTTACCATGGTTATAACTAATATTTAATATTGGTGAATTATGATTTTTTTATTCAGTTGCTCAAGATTGGGATGCACTGCATTTATACATTGCAAACAATATTGATTGGATGAATGTATGGATTGAAAGATGTAAACATGAACATCATGGCGCTAGGTTATCATGGCAATGACTGTCTAAATTGGTTAGAGAAGCTCGTCATAACAGAGATGCCAATGTTATGCAAAGGGAAATTGATTTAGCATATGGTTTGAAATATGGACATGAAAGAAATTCACCTATTTTATTCAGTTATTTTATATTATATTAATGTGCAGGTGTGTCTTTTTCATATACTTTTTAAGTTATACAAATATGTTTATTAATTGACAATGCATCTTTCACATGTCTGGCATATTGCAGTTAAAACACCACAAGGCTATGTGGTGCAATGGTCGTAATATTCGCATCAAATAGTTGGATGAAACTAGGAAAACTTCTTATAGTGGGATAATTGCAGTATTCCAGGTCACTAATGTTTCCTCTAGAAGTGATAGACATCCCATAGAATCTGAAAATAGATACTATGGGTATTTGGATGATATACTTGAGTGTGACTTTAATTCCTTCAAATTAGTTCTATTCGACATCAAATGGTATAGGTTACAAATGCATGAATGCGATGAGGAAAGAGATGTTATTCAGCATGCCAATGGATTTTCGATGATTAAAACAATGGTGTTTGAAAGAGGACATGATCGCTATGTTTTTCCAATCCAATATGAGTAGGTATTTTACTCAAAGGTTCCAAGTTACAGGGATTGGTCATTTGTTGTTAGATATGATCCAAGAGGAAGGTCAGTTAAGTATAGTCATGTACAGGAAGAAGATGATATTGAAGAAGAAGATGATGTGCCAGATCAGACAGAGCCGAAATATCATGGGTCGACAGATGAAGAAGATAGAGAAGATGAACCAGTGGTAGGAGACAATGTAGTTCTTGATGATGATGTCAATGAAAATATGCTCAAAAATGACATTGACGACGACGATGATGTCGTCAATCCTTTCAACACCGTTTATGAACTGGATGATGATACATATGTTGAGTTCGATTAAGAAGAAGATATAGAAGAAGGATGATATAGATGTTGAGTTGGATCAAGTACATAACTATATATTTTAATTTGTATGAATTATTCTCTTAAAATAATTTACTTATGTCATGGGTTAATTACATGTTTTTAAGTTTTATGCGACTTTTTTATATCCTATGTTATATGTTTAATTATTATGTGAAACCTGAAAATAGTCACCATACTAGAGTACGCGGTTAACTAAAAATATCATTTACAAACACATAATTTCATTTACCTTCATTAATTTTTGTTTTGGTAGTTTCTATGCATGAATATTACTATGCCGCTTTCGATTATTTTCTATTTTATAGATTGGGTATTGGGGAATTGAGAGTGATGTGAGGGGGAGGGGAGGGGCCATATGAGCTTCCACCTTCACATGGTTGGCCTTGTTCAGTAGAGGATAAATTATTCTTGAAACCAAGAGAATTTCATTCATCTTTATACCATCATGATCGTAAATGTCATCATTGTTTTCATAGTATTGCATCAACGAAGTTTCAATGAACATGTTTGTCATTACTATAGCATCTTAGTTGAAATTGTTTGAAAACATGGGACTTTGGCCCATGTTTTTTGTTGCAAGAAGAAGGCGCTAGATGAGATTTCATATTTAAATAATGATTACGTACTTAAAATATATCTAAAATATTGTAGCAAAAAAGTACTTAGATGGGAGAAAAAAACAAATACAACAAATAACTGATGAAGTGCTTATGCAATTTATCATGTTTTGGTTTATCAATGCTATTGCATGATGCAGGAATGTGTGTTTCCAAACTCAAATATGACTCACACACCCACTCTATATATATGATCTCGTCCTTGTTTCGTTTGAACTTTCTCCAATTAATGTTATGCACAGAACTCCCAACAATATACCCATCGTCATGGTTGTGCTCTTTATTTTCATCACCTATGTTGTTCAAAACCAACATCATTCCAATTAGGCCCATGCGTTTGGTGGCAAGAAGAAGGCACTAGATGACATTTCGTATTTAAATAATGATTTTGTACTAATAGTCCTTAATTTATGGAGCAAATAAGTACTTAGATGAGAGAAAAAAACAAAGACAAGAAATAACTGATGAATCTTTTTCAATTTATCAAAGACAAGTTAATTTTAAAAGGAACAACAAAAAGAAATTGTACTAGGACTAGACATGGGAAACAATGACCTCTAAATGGAGCCAACATTGAAATTTTTTCAAACTGTTTGTGTATGCACTAAAATTTGACATGGATAGACTATTCACATGCCTTAACGATATGGGAGGTTTTTCGGACTCAAAGATGAATCACACACCCACTTGTTTTCATCATCAATTCATCATGTAAAGCATAAACCCTATATTTCTTTCAAAGCACACAAATTGGGTGACACAAGTTTTAAGTTTGCATCAACCTTTTTTCAGGTTCTACATTGTATATACAATGTATGTGTGTCATAGTTGTGATGAAAAATCCCTCTTTTCATTCATTGTTTAATCAACACCATAAAAATATGCATGTCGAGATGGTGTTGTATCAATGTCGCTAAGTATTTCATGCRTCGATGGAATCATTATGGTGTCATGGTAGTGTCAGATTTAAATATCATTATGGTGTCATGGTAGTGTCAAATTTAAATATCATTATAGTGTCATGGTAGTGTCATATTTAAATATTCATGCATTGATGATATGGGAGGGTTTCCAAACTCAAATATGACTCACACACCCACTCTATATATTTGATCCCAACCTCGTTTCGTTCGAACTTTCTCGGATTAATTTCATGCATGGAACTCCCAACAATATACCCATTGTCATGGTCTAATATTTATTTTCATCACCTATGTTGTTCAAAACCAACATCATGCCAATTAGGCCCATGCGTTCAGTGGCAAGAAGAAGGCGCTAGAGGACATTTCCTATTTAAATAATGACTTCGTACTAATAGTCTTTAATTTATGGAGAAAATAAGTACTTAGATGAGAGAAAAAAACAAAGACAAGAAATAAATGATGAAGCTTGTGCAATTTATCAAAGACAAGAAATAATTTTAAAAGGAACAACAAAAAGACATTGTACTAGGAGTAGACATGGGAAATAGTGACATGTGAATGGGGCCAACGTTGAAAGTTTTTCAAACTGTTTGTGTATGCACTGAAATTTGACATGGATAGACTATTCACATGCCTTAACGATATGGGAGTGTTTTCGAACTCAAAGATGACTCACACACCCACTTGTTTCCATCATCAATTCATCATGTAAACCATAAACCCTATTTTTATTTCAAAGTACACAAATTAGGTGACATAAGTTTTAATTTTGCATCAACCTTTTTTTCATTTTTCTTTCAAGTTATACATTGTATATACAATGTATGTGTGTCGTAGTTGTGATGAAAAATCCCTCTTTACATTCATTGTCTAATCAACACCATAAAAATATGCATGTCGATATGGTGTTGTATCAATGCCGCTAAGTATTGCATGCATCGATAACATCATTATGGTGTCATGGCAGTGTCATATTTAAATATGCATGCATTGACGATATGGGAGGGTTTCCAAACTCAAAGATGACTCACACACCCACTCTATATATCTGATCCCGACCTCGTTTCATTCGAACTTTCTCGGATTAATGTCATGCATGGAACTCCCAACAATATTCCCATCATCATGATCATGCTCTTTATTGTCATCGCCTATGTTGTTAAAAACCAACATCATGCTAATTAGGCCCATGTGTTTGGTGGCAAGAAGAAGGCGCTAGATGACATTTCGTATTTAAATAATGATTTTGTACTAATAGTCTTTAATTTATGGAGCAAATAAGTACTTAAATGAGAGAAAAAAACAAAGATAAGAAATAATTGATGAAGCTTGTGCAATTTATCAAAGACAAGAATTAATTTTAAAAGGAACAATGAAAATACATTGTATTAGATGTAGACATTGGCAACAATGACTTGTGAATGGGGCCAACGTCGAAAGTTTTTCAAATTGTTTCTGTATGCAATGAAATTTGACATGGATAGACTATTTTCATGCCTTAATGATATGGGAGGGTTTCCAGACTCAAACATGATTCACACACCCACTTTTTTCCATCATCAATTCATCATGTAAACCATAAACCCTATTTTTCTTTCAAAGTGAACAAATTGGGTGACACAAGTTTTAAGTTTGCATCAACCCTTTTTCATTTTTCTTTCAGGTTCTACATTGTATATACAATGTATGTGTGTCATAGTTGCGATGAAACATCCCTCTTTTCATTCATTGTTTAATCAACAACATAAAAATATGCATGTCGAGATGGTGTACTTGTATCAATGTCGCTAAGTATTGCACGCGTCGATGGCATCATTATGGTGTCATGGTAGTATCAAATTTAAATATAATTATGGTGTCATGGTAGTGTCAGATTTAAATATCATTATGGTGTCATGGTAGTGTTATATTTAAATATGCATGCATTGACGATATGGGAGGGTTTCCAAACTCAAAGATGATTCACACACCCACTATATATATTCGATCCCGACCTCATTTCGTTTGAACTTTCTCAGATTAATGTCATGCATGGAAATCCCAACAATATACCCATTTTCATGGTCGTGCTCTTTATTCTCATCGCCTATGTTGTTCAAAACCATCATCATGCCAATTAGGCCCATTCGTTTGGTGGCAAGAAGAAGGCGCTAGATGACATTTCTTATTTAAATAATGATTTCGTACTAATAGTATTTAATTTATGGAGAAAATAAGTACTTAGATGAGAGCAAAAAACAAAGACAAGAAAGAACTGGTGAAGCTTGTGAAATTTATCAACTAGTACTTGATTTTATGCATACTTAGTTTTATATACCCATTCAGATTTGACAAATTTTCTTCCTTTTGAAAGAGGTACAAGATCCAAAGCATTGTTCACTATTAATGAACAATATTCTTCATTAATTGTTGCATCCTAATCTAGATGGCCAAAATCTTCTGCAAATGTTTTTGGATCCAGAGTCTCTGAAACTTGTGCTAAAAGAGAGGAGGGTTTTTGGAAATGTGAATGTGTATGATATTGATTTGAAGGATCCCTCATGACAAGATCACCAACCACTTCTCATGTTGTATGGAACCCTCTAGAAAGTTGTGGTGGTGATGCAAGTTCATGTTCAATGGAATGAATTGGAGAAAGGTGTAGGTGGAGGTGGATTTTCATCCTCATTGTAATTTGAAGAAGAAACCAAAATAGGAGCACTAGTAGAAAAGTTGGGAATAGAAGATGGCATAAGTGTAAAAAATGGAATAGACATTATAATATAATATATACATTAGCAATATGTACATAAGTAGTGATGGCTCAAGCAATGGCTTTCACATAACACGTATTCTTCCCATGATCTTTGATTAAAACCTTTCTTAAAAATATGCATATAAATGTAAGTGTTTAACCACGCCATCAACTCAATTAGAATTCAAAGAAAATCCCATAAAAGATTGCATAAATAGGCAAAAGAGAAATTGGAAAGTCATTGCAAGATGTAGCCATTACCATATTGGTAAAAACCATTAAGCTAACTTTGAGGATCTTACTATAATGCAAGTGGGCATACCAATTTTTTTTATTAGAGTGACTTTGGATTCTTACTTCATAAGGAATATCATTCAATACTACATTTTTTCATAAAAATCATTTGCATTCACCAATAAACAATGGTGAGGTGTTAGTGGCCATAGTGCCTTAGGGGTTAACATGATTGTTTGGGTCATAATGTGTGAGGGAGTAATTGGATTAGGGGTGATTGTTTCAAGAGTCATAGGGATCATAGGGTATACCATGATAACTTGGGTATAATGTGCTCACTTGAGTAACCAGTGACAATTTTCATGGGTTTTCTAGAACAACCACTTGGGTATGTGTTGTGCCTTTCATTGTTTATCCAAAGTCTAATTGTCATCGATCTCATTAGTATATCACCATTTTGAGTACCATCTATTTGTAGATCACCTCAACATACCCTCTGTTTATTTATCTAGAGGCTTGTCATTGTATGTGTATGGGTTCTTTGCCTATCTTTCCACCTAAGTTGAATGAAATGTTGAAACATGTATTAGTTTTAGACATGAGAATGCCTAGAAATGTGATGCCCCCACCAAACGGGTATGTCAAGGGATACACGATGTGTGTGTGTATGTGTGTGTATATAATAATAATAATAATAATAATAATAATCTAATTTTAAGGTTATCACGACCAAGCCAGACACCAAATTGGTGTATGAGACCCCCTTGTTTGTGGGACAAGGTCGGATCTCCCTCTCTGCCCATCAATTTGACTGCTAAAGTCTACGTAGGTATACATACCCTACCCCCCTATGTATTTGAACTTGTGACCTCTTAGGAGGAAACATATGTGATCACCTCTTCTAATTCTTTGAGCACGTATATAGTATATCATATATACATATAGCATATAATATACTACATAATATATAACATATAATACATATATAAAATATAGTATATAAAATATATATAACATATAATAATATAATATAATATAACATTTAAAATTAATATAACATATAATACATAAATATAATATATGAAATAAAATATATGTAATACATATAACATATAATAATATAATAAGAATATAACATATAACATATTATATATATAATATATATAACATATAACATATAACATATAATAATATAATCATATAACATTTAAAATTAAAACCCTCGAAACCGGGGTTGAGGCTTAACTGACAAAACGAAACCCGACCCACTCAGAACCAGCTTTATTATGAAAAAATGAAACCCACGCTCGAGCCCTAACTGACAAAATGAAACCCGACCCAGCACTCGTGATATTCGACCCTGCACACAAATAACTAAACCCTCTCTATAGCCATAGGAGTCAGAGAGCCAAGAGCTCACCTAGACCAGGAGACATGAGTCAGAGAGAAGAGACGGAGTAAGAGAGAAGAGCCACAATGAGCCAGAGAATTTAGAGAGCGATAGAGGTTACCTTCCACCATAGGGTTCGTCGTCTTAGCAATATGTACTTTTGTAACTTATTCTATTTGAGGAACCTTGCATGGTTTTTCAGAGATCCTTGTCTTCCCATGCCCTACATATGTAATACCACCTGAGAATGGTGGATCTAAATCTTCCCTTTAATCCGACAGTCCCTGAACATTCTGCAAACAATTTCACAGAGAATAAGGATTTGAAGTTGGGTTTTGATCTGTCCTTGGGATTCTTTCTATAATGAGACTTAGGATCATTGACCATTACAGTGGTCAATGATCACCACATTAGTTTTTTGTGGTGATCTCTTCCCCATCACCTCCTTCATTTAATGTTGTAGGAATTCAAATGCTTAGAAGAAAATTCTTGATACAACAGTCAATTCATACTACACTCGAAACATAGTATAATTCATCTCATTAACTCAAAATGTATACAAACATATACAAAATTTCGTACAAGGTATATTTTCCTCTTAGGCCCAATTTACTTTTAATGGCCCTCAATTTGCTTCTTGGCCATGACAGGCCAACAATTTCTATCACACACATACACTCTACTCTCTCTCTTTTTTCTAACCTCTCAGTGCCTCTCAGGATTACAATCTTATACAAGAGGGATTCTGAATTGAAAATTGTTCAAATTCTCAAAATCCTCAACAACCCAATCTCTAGGATTTCTAAACTCTTAAACTCTTCACAAGATCTCTAGGATCTCTCTAACTCACTCTTGAGATCTCCCTTGATTTGGCAGACTTGATTACATTCCATCCTCATAACCAAATACATCGATAATTAAGAAAACAACCCTATTCTTCCTAACAATCCCATCTTCTAGAACATATGTACATAACTTAGAGAAATACAATAATTTCCTTAGGGAACCAACTCCCTTAGTAAACTTGAGAGACCCCCTAGGTCTACTCCATAGGTCTACTCCATAGGTCTAGGTTCTAGAATCTTGAATGCTCCTGCATCAGTCTCCATTTGCGCTAGAGAGCACTGCTTCATGCTACTCTACATATTGATACAAAGGGCCAACAAACTAGGGTTTCTAGGGTCTTAAGACAACTAGAAATCTGATAATTATACATTGTAATTTTACAATGAGTAGAGAAGAACCCCACTTAACCAATCATAAATATTCCATGTCAATCTCCAGGTATAGCACAACAATATTATTAAGTAATATTCAATTTCCCATGTGGTCCTTAATTCAACAAGTAACAATATCCCAACAGTATTCAACAGGTAGGGAGCTTGTGCATATAGCAATTACTATCCAACGCAATAGCAAACAATGATTATGAACCAACAATAACAGTAGTATCTAAACCAACGTTAATTGTTGTTACAAACCAACAATAAACAGTATCCAAGGCCAACGGGAAACAATATCAAGTTTTCACTAACACCCAAGAAAAACCCTCTTAAGAGGTTGTTTACCAACCAAACTAGGAGTACAGAGTTTTAATGTTGCCTTCAACAATTTACAAGTTCTGAGAGATATCAACATTAAGAGAAAAGAGTTAGTCTGTAGTATTTTTTATTGCTCTGTATCAAAATAAGATGGTTTGAAATATCTTGCAAGATTGCTTCCATTTATCTGGATAATTAGCTCATATTTTTTTTCATTAGCAGTGCACACATAGACTTTGTCAATTGATCCACATAGTAATCAATCAAGAAATTATTTCTTTGCTTGAAACCTCTTGCTCCTTCCCATAGCTATTTTTCATTGAAGTTTAAATTCTTGCATTTCATTTTCCTCTTTCAAGGTATAAAGAGTTGATTCGAAACACCATCAGTTTCACAACCACTCCTTTGAGTAACAACAACCTAAAATCAAGCGCTAATTAAAATTTATCTAGCAACTTTTCTAAGGCTCTTCAAACCCATCTTAGCGTAGGTGTAGAGATTTGGAATATGATTGTGAGAATAACTTTCCAAAGCTGTAAAACAAACATATAGCTTTGAGTTAGGGAGTGAAATCTAGTTTCTATATCACTGAATTTTGGAAGCCCTTCTAACACAAGGGTCAAGCATGAGGTTGCATTGGGGCCGACAGAGTAATCAACCCTACTTTTTTGGTATTGGTGTGGTGGTTTTACGTATTACGGGGATCACTTGGGAGCAACCCATCTATGTGAGGAATCTCTAAAAGTGGTTTCGGGATTAGTTACCCTTCCCTTGCGTGTAAATTGGATTTTTGACTATCCCCCCTCTACTTTGGTATAGTAGGTGGTACCATAGAGCCCATAATATTTTAGACTTCACACCCAAGGTGACAACACGGGGAAGGTGTTGTTGTACCCAGGATCAACATTGGATAGAATCACTCAGAATTCTTGGAGGGTTTCCCATTTCTTGGTGAGGTAGCTTGCACCAGGGCAAGTTCATTAAGCATCTTTTCAACGTAAATTTCCCACCTGCCAAAACTCAGCCCCTTCACGCATCGATCCTGTGATATTGGATACTATCACCAACTAGAACTTCTTTGTCAGAAGGTTTGTTTGTATGCTTGAATCCTAGATTAGTTAGCATGTTTTGTTTGTTCTCCTTAGTTGGCATTAGGATTGATTCTATGTCTAATGGAATCAATTCCGGGATCTTCCAACCAACATCAGTTTAGAACAAGATAAGAGGAGTACAATGAATCTAGACACATCCAATGAAGCACCTCACTTGAAAATATCAAACCCTAACCCTTTCCCCTCA
>ML794710.1:113377-136585 GCA_009831015.1 Picea engelmannii
AAGTTTCCCCAAAGTAGAAATCCCACTCAATTGAACTGAATGCATGCAAGCATGCATCCTAATTAACTTAGGAATTGCACCCTCCCAATATAGAGAAACTCCCCATGCAATGTGCCTTACCAACATTAGGATCTGCACCCTCAAAATATCGCTCATGCTTGTGTCTCCCTGCATTAGGATTTGAACCTTCCTAATATGGAACACGCATGGAAGCATGCATGTGCCTCACCTTTGCCTACTAAAGACTAATGTGCCATCATTGATAAGACTTCATTATCAACAAAAGAACAACTCTACACAAAGATCTAGGACAGAATGGATATGTTGATCACATTGTTGTTGAAGTAGAACAACTTGGAGCAATAGGTAAAACTAACAATTGATAGGTAATTGAAAGATTTCCTTGGTTAGGGGTGGAGGCCTTGAGGCCGATTTTGGCAAGGTTATCTTAGTGCTAAAGGGATTGTCAATTTTTCCACTCACTAATATACAACTAATATGGGATACAACTCAACATAAGTTTGCAATTTGGAAGAGGAGGAATCCAACTAGGTGCCATTGTGGGTTCATAATGGGAGTTTGTGGTGATGTCCATGTACACAAGACACCAAGGATTACCAAATCCTACAATGGAGGTGTTTTACCCATGCTGTGAGTTATCTTGTTATCAAATTTTAGCATACTAATTGTGAAGAATCTGTTAATGGGCAGTTATCTCACACATACCAGATCTAAATCTTGTCAACCATAAGTTCACAAAGAATCAATGCATCAGTAATTACTCATTGATGGACCTTTTTTCAATGGCTCTAATTTTGAAGGTCCTCTTATTGAAGTTTTTTTTTGTGATAACACTCTTGTGAACAATCATCTTGCAGATGGTCCTCTTGTTGGCAACCCTCTTGTCAATGATCCTCTTATTGATGATCCTATGATCAATGAACTTACTTCATTGATGTCACAAATTACTAGGAAACAACATCTTATGAATACTTGGTGGGTCTAAGTGCTAGGGAACCCAAGAAAGATAAAGGAAGTGTTAACTTTAAGATGATAAACAAGAGAAGAGTTACCATTGTCACCTTGATATCCTCTTCTTGCACTTGAGGATGATCAAAGGCCTATCTCTCACTCTCTCTCTCTCTTTCATGACAGACTCTTGAGTTGTCCACTTATCTTGGACATACTTGCATTTTGGATCACCATATTTTTTGTCACAGTAATATACATGTTTTGAGGCTGTACTATTGTAGGTTTCTTTCTTTATGTTATTTTCGACATTATTTAGGAGTTGTGCTTTCACTCACACATTGTATTCATACTTGTTGTTTTCTCCAGTCCCATTGACCTACTTTTGTGGTCATTTGTTGGAAAATAATAAAATTATCTTATCTTATATTATCTTCTATATTTTTACCCCAAATGTTTGTTGACTAGAGGGAAATATTGTTTACCAAGAAAGGTCTTGTGTAGATGGACTCTATGGCTACCACATAATACATGTTTTTATAATATTTGGTTGGTTGAATTTTCTATGTGGTGGACAACATTCATGCTTTATATGAGGCTGGTAATTAAGGTGATCATAATAGGAATTCAAATATACCCTTTACAACACAAATTTCATCCTATTAAATGACTTTCTAGCTTGTTCAATATCCCACCTAGACAAATTTTAGTTGTACATCATAATCTGGGAAAATGACATGGGCCTTCTTTACTGTTTCATAAGAGTAATTTCCAACATTAAATGTAGTAAAGGTCAGTGGGTATGAGGCTGGAAATATTAGTGTTTTGCATACCTTTAGGATAGACTTCAATTCAACCTCTTTAAGTTTTTTCAATGAACAATACAATTGAAGTTAAGGGACATATTTATAGTGATGTATATGAAATAATTTCTAGATCTGTAATTTGTGCTTGTGAGTTTTAACAGAGATTTTATGGTGGTTGTAAAGGTAGACACATGTCTATTACCTCTATTGGGAGAATGGGGTCAAATGGAGGTAAAACTCAATGATTTCTCATATTTTAACCATAAAATGTAGGGCTAAAACCTTTGTAAACTCTGGCTATTATAAAATTATAGAACTGAAGAGTGAAGCTACTAAAATAAATAGTTTCAAGCTAGCCTAGTAAGAACTCATACTGTCTTTCAATATTTTATTTTCCAAGAATTGAGTAACATTTAATGGACAAGATCTTTTAATGATAAACATCAAAAAAAAAGAATGATATTACTCAGTTATATATAAACTTGTCCTTGCTAGTGATCCCAACATTTCGTAAGCATAGATTGGCAAGAGCTTGTAGCTAAATCCTCGAGAAAAATGCTTCATTCAACCATCCACAATACTCGAAAGTAAATAGACAATAGGATATTGAGTTCTCTTCTCAATTCTCCAACAACCATTACAATGAGAGGGGGGCTTTTTAAATAGATGGAGAGCCAAACCCTCTAGGAATAAAATAAAATTATTTTCTAACTAACAAGAGAGAGAAAATAACAAAATATTGATGGTAGAGCCACATAATTTCAGCAACTATTTTTTCGTAGTCAAAGAGGCAACTAAAATCCCTCATGAGAGAGTTATGCTTCTCTTTCTAGAGGCCAACCCGTACTAAAGTAAGAAATTTTATCTTCATTGACACGTGTGAGAAAGAAGAGAAAGATCTAATGCAAACTATCTGCCAAGTGTCCCATTGATGAGAGAGAGAGAGAGAGAGAGAGAGAGAGAGATAGTTTATGCCAAATGTCCATTGTTGTCCTACATAAGCTGTAACAACTATTTCACTTACTGAGATTAATAATTTGGCACTTTTTCCAAAGTCAAACTTCTGGTCAAACTTGTAAACAGTGATCAAGTAGTCAAATGGTCAACCCAATAAGCATGCATGTGTGCCCAAAGGTGTGGTAGAGGCTGCCACCTATCCACAAGTGAATCTGTTATGAAAAATAATAATAAAATAATATTAGTTCACCTCAACATGTGTGCCAAAATGGGTGTGCTCCACTTAGACCCACCAAGTCTTCACAAGATGTTTTTTTCGGGTGTTCACAAGATGTTGTTTCCTAGTAAAGGTCAACTTGCATAGTTCTAGTTAAAGGGTCTAAAATAACATGTCAACTTAAAATTGGCATAAATCTTGACTAGAAGGTCCAATTCAAGTGATTCAAAACGAATTTGAAAGAGGAAATAGAGAAGAATATACATGTAAAAAAATTGGTACAATTTGATATAACTATGGTAATGAACATAATACACAATAAAGCATGATAAACCTACATGGAGCATAGCTCCCCAAAGCATTATTATGATGAGTTACACAAACTCCTTATATATTAAGAGAATAAATCCAAGTAACCCAAATACATCCCAATATAATAAACATAAACTAATGTGTGTAATAATAACACTATTTAGGGGTGGTATGAGTGGGGGAGATTTTATTAAATCCCGAGGGAAATAACCTTGGTACTCTAAAAAAATGAGGATTAGAGCTATTATCAAATCCCCTAGATATTCTAAGATTTTGAAATGAGGGAGCCCATCAATGCAATCTAAATACACATGTCATTCATTCATTTACAGTGGTATACAATCAAGGGGATTGAGCTCGAAAGGATGAGATTATTCCTCATTTGCATGCTCAATAATAACTTGGCTCTTAGTTTTGAAGGTCTTAGTATTAGAATGAACTGGAAATTTGGGATAATAAATAGTCATTTTGGAGAGGCCTGCCAAGCTATTGGGAGAAACAAAGGTTAGGCTAAATCCAACCTGGTAATAAATTCATTCAACCTTTGGTTAATTCCTTGGAATTTCATTCTTCTGGAGTTTATTTCAAATAGGGAACCAGATGTTCCTTGGAAATGGTCTTGGGTGAGAAGGTGGAATCTATATTTGAATTCCTAGTTGGGTTCTATTGGGCTATATGATATTTGATTTTTTGGTATTTGGAGAGATGGTGAAACCTCTATCAAGTTTCCTTGGGATTATACTCATTTATGGAATTTGCTCGGTATTTTGGGTTTGGGTCATAACATGAGCCTTATTCTGCTTGTGCTCTAGCTTCAGATATTTTCTTGTATTAATTTGGAATATGTGCTAGACTTCTTGAAAAATCAATCCAATGTAATAGAACCTCCTTGTTCTCAGTAAATTCAAAGGTGCATGAAAATGAGCACCAATGCACATCCCAAAATGTTGTCATCATGAGTCAAGTGGTGCAACATAAGTAAAAATGGAGGTGTTGGAAGCTAAATGCAACATGCTTAGGAACATACTAGTTCTCACTAATTTCCCATGTAGGCATACACATTTGACCTTTTATCCCCTTATATATCCCCTTTGAGTAAAATATTTATGGAGGATAGCATGTAATGATCTTATTCATGGATTACTATGTAGTTTTGAATTCATCCCATGTCATGAATTAGGTGGCATTGAATCTCTTAACAACTTCATATAAGTTATCTCACCTTAGCAAAGTTTCTCGATGCATATGTAGTTTTGTTGAGACAATATTGTCTTCAGTTTCATATTATTTAACCTCATGATAGGAATCGAGTTTCATAAACTAAATTTCACGTCAGAAAGCATCCATGTGGTTGTCATTGGGAAAACCTTCCACCTTGGTTTCCACCTTGAGGGAAGCTCCTAAATTTAGCTATTGAGGATGAGGAGTGATTCTTGATTTTGGTTAAGTATGGTTCGCCAAATTTCCTTGAGAGGTACTCATCTGCAATGTTGCAAGAAGTTTTCAAAGTTTGCAACATATAAGCCATATATATCATTCGCAGTTCCAAGTTTACCACTTTTCTAGTGACACTGACCATTCCTGCCATGGATGGGCATAAACTGTTTTCCATAAACTATGTATAAAATCCTACAATATGTGTGAAATGATATTGTGATATTGATTTGAAGTCTTAATAGATTTATATTGTGGGTGTGTATTTGAATCTCTTGAAATGAAACAAATAGGTGTCAACCCACATCATCAACATTGCACTTAAATCTCCGCAGTTGGACAATGACCATTTAGAGGCTAATGTTTGGCATCTTTATGAGGACGTTGAGAAACATTTAGCATCAATTTGATATTAGAGATTATATAGAGAAAGAATATGCCCCAATGTTGCATTAAGAATAATGTAGATAATGAGAAATGTGACCCTTATAAAACTAAGTTTGAAATAGAGGACCTTCGATAGAAAACAAAAAATAACTTATTTAATCACTTAGCAGAGTTCCAATGTGGTTAAGTCAATTAGGAGAGGTGATGATTTCATTGTATCATTTTAGATATCTCACTATATTCTTACAATCCTGGCTAACTATATATCTTATTCGATTGACTGAAGGTACCTGTCAAATATTTCTTCCTCGAGTGATGGAAACTCGGGACAAATAAAGGGAAATGTGACTGCATCTAGTAGATATGATACACGAACAAGGACCAGAGGTGTAAAGTTCAGAAAAAAATTACGTAGATGCATAGAATTTTTTCTTGCCGAAGGAGGATCATGATCTTTTGATGATGAGAGCATAGGAGACATAGAGGTGCCACTCAGGTATAAGCATATGGTGAAACAATGGGTACCTAAGGAACTGCATTCGTTAAACACTAAATTCATTTTCAACAATATGATGTATCACATTGCACCATCCTCTCTGCATGGCCTGGGGATATTTTCCATGGATGGAATAACTGTAAAATACAATACAGTAACTGAATTGATGGAATATGTCAGACTGTGTTACAATTATAATGATTGAATGTGGTTGGTCTAGTACATGCGAAGTATGCAGAGATATGAACTCGCCGCAAATTATATACAACTAATAAACAATGATAACAATAAGGGAGCGACTATCTATATTTATGGAAGGCCCAAATATTTTGGCAATATCGCAAGGTTTATAAACAACACACGACTCGGGACAACAAACAAGTAACCAAATTGCATATATGAGCGACGCAAAGGGAATCGGGTAGTCGTATGCGCAATAAAAAAGATAGCTCTCGAGGAAGAGTTATTAGTGGATTACCATTTGAATCAAATAGAAACATTGACTAATAGTGTGTGGGTACTTATGCAACACCTCTTTAATCAATCTCTACTTATTGCATTATATTTTGTTTTATCTTTAACAATGTTTTAAATATTTCACGGCCCCAATTTTATAATAATGTGGGAGGTTGATCGTGGAAAAGTGCCAGCCGCAGAACATGTAAACGATTAAAAATTTCGATTTACATTTAATGCGAATTTTATTATTTATTTATATAATTTTATTTGGGTGGCAATCGATTTTTTTGTTATCATTAACAATTTTTAAAATATTTCAGGGTTCTAATTATATTATAATGTGGCAGGATGATCGTGGAAAGGGCCAACCGCAGAACATGTAAACGATTAACAAATTCAACTTTCATTTTACGTGAATTTTATTATTGGTTTATAGAATTTTATTTGTGTGGTGATCAATTATTTCATTTGTTTATATAATTGAAATAATATTGATTTTGTTGAAATTATATGTACTCTGCAAGCCATGATGATCATGATTCTACTGAGGAGGAGGAGTTGTATTCATCCCCTGATCCGATGGTAATGATTAAAAAAATGTTCATTAAAGCGACAAGGAACTTGCTCACTTATTAGACCGTGCGGATCAAACTCCTAACGTCCTATAAAGGATCAATCTACTTATGACACAACTTAAGACATATAAGGTAATAACCACAATTTCAAGTGATTTTTTTTTATGTACTCATAAGTTCAGTTATGAAAGTCTGTTTTTTAACTTTTACATTATCTAACGAAAAAACATTTTCTTTCTTATATAGATATTTTTGGATCATGTTCAACCCGGTGTTGGTAGTAGTGGTGTTGCAGAGACACCACAAAGTCCTGACGCAGGTCGTCATATAGCTGCTAGAGTACTGTTTACTTCTCCACCTTCCACACCTTTAGATGGGAGCCATGACACGCAATACTAGGCAACCACACAACGGTCAGACTCTACAGGTGGTGACAAATATGAGGTTGATGATGTGGTTGATATGGTTGCATCTCTTGGAGCTAGATGTATTACCAACACATGGACCCTTTGGTGCACATTTTTGGTCAATGATAATGGGATTCCATTAAAACAAATAAGACTCCCAGGCATTTTTTCATATTTTAATTGTTTCATGTTGTCTATCTCAAACATAAATCATTTAGATTATTATTTTTAAATTAATGATCATATCTTTTTGCGTGTAGAAAATGACCATTTTTATAGGCACCTGGAGAGAAAGGCCTTGCTAATTTTTGGGGCAACCATACGCACGAGGTGGAATTTCCATAATTCCAACCTCAAAAAAGAACTTATGGATCATCTCAAAGGCCTATTTGGAGTAGACACCTTCAATAAAAAAAAACAGTCTCCTTTGCAAGAGACGAATATTTAAAATATACGCTGGATGTTTATAGACGAAACTTGGCAGGAAACCCTAGGTATGAGCATCCTCCCTTGATTCCAGAGAGGGAGTGGAAGGCGATCATTAATGATGCAAAAGAAAATATATTGAGAAAAACAGGAGAAAAAATAACTAGTACCCCAAGGTAAATTACAATATTTTGATTTCAATACCTTTAATTTTCTTTATATCGAAATAAAAGTGTGGTATATAACATGCTTGAAACTTTTGATGATAGGTTGTCTGACACTTCGAAGGTAACCAAAGCAAGGATTTCCAAACATGGCCAACATAAGCTAGGCTAGGGCGGCTACTTGAAGTTATAGTCACGAATCGTAAGTACCCAAACATCTTAACAATATTATTTGTATCACCTTACAACTTTCAGGTAATTGAAGCCAATAACATTAAAAATACATACTCTTATGCAATGTAGGACGACGACTTCGGAACTGAAACCACAGAGGAAGACCTCCAACTTGGTTACTATTATGGCTATCAAGCTATCGTTGATTGTAGGAAAAGCATGGGGAAGACCCCAAGATCCAGTTTGCGGGATAAGGTAAATAAAAATTAGTTCACATTAACCTTTCATCGGTTATCAAATATGTAAATGTTTGATATCGTTCATAACTTTAATGTATTATTATTTTTAATTAAGGGAGCAACACTATCAATGAAACCATTAGTACTGGACAATAGTGCATTGATATTGCAGCGCGGCCAGAATATGGTGCTCCCAAGAAGCCCCATCCTAGTGGGGTGCAGCTCTATGATCTTACTATTACTGAGGCCCGTGATGGTAAAATGGTTGTATATTAATCATGCACTTAATAATTTTGTACTTGTAAATTTTGTACTTCTAATTTTTATCACTTATACATTTACGGTTTTTCCCTTATAAATTTTGTCATTTCAATGGCAGAGAATGTCGTAGTTGAGCCTCCTCCGCCTGAACATGAGGAGTACAGGGAATCCATTCGAATGGTGTCGACTAGTGGACTAGGTAAATAATTACAATGCAGAGGTTTTTTTTAATATTAATGAACTACTTCAATGATATTTAAAAATTGGCCATATAAATTTAATATTTTTTTTTTTTGTACGCGATGGCCCCTCACAGCAACCTCCACACCATGGGTACGAGACCAGGCATGCTCGACATGAGAGGAATAAAGAAACATCAACTATTGAAGAGCACCCATAAAACGAAGACATGGAGGCTCATGAATTACTTAAGAACTAGAAAATACAAAAGAAGACTAAAAGAAAATGATGATGTATAATAATTTTATAAGACATATCGATGTACATTATATAGATAGTGTATTTGGAACATATTTTGAATGATAAATCTCATTTATAAAACCCATTTTTTATGACATATGCCTTTGAATGATAAATCTCATTTATAAAACCCATTTTTTATGACATATGCCTTTGAATGATAAACCTCATTTATAGATTTACATTCACTTTTTTTTTAATCAATTTTGAATATTTTTAATGCATATTTTTTAGTAGAATATAGATTGGGTATTGGGGAATTGAGAGTGATGTGAGGGGGGGGAAGGGGCCATAGGAGATTCCACCTTCATGTGGTTGGCCTTGTTCAGTAGAGAAAAATTTATTGGAGTTATTTATTCTTGGAGAAAACCTCTCTCGATCCAATGGAGCAACAACATAGTCATTGTTGACTTCATTGTTGCTCCTTCAGATCGAGGGAGGTTTTCTCCAAGATCAGATAGATCCAATAAATTATTCTCAAAACCAAGAGGAGTTTATTCAGGTCGTCGCATTTGAGATGTGTGTGTGTATGTCACTATTTAATCTCCTCTCATATGGATTTTTCAAAAAAGAATATCATTGATGTTTACTATTTGCAATCTTGTCGGTTTTAATTTCTATTAGGATTTATTGACATGTCTTAAAATTATTTTTTGGTTTTTACTAAAAACTAAATATAATTCTCTTTTTATTTACTACAGTATGCATTTCGCGCATTTTCAGATGCTCTAGATTTTGTGCCAATGGTTCATGCAAAATTTAGTGGACTACAACCTATTGATACTTTAACAACAGTAAAGGCTCAACATGACAGGGTATGCATTATTGATCCGGATTATTTTCAGCACGAAATGAGAGCGTAGATATAACACGAAAATATACAGAGATATTTCAAGAGAGTCAATAATATAACATATATATATGTGATATATAACAAGAAGCACATATATACAATAATACACAATTTTTATTAATGAGTGAAATGTACAAAACTGTAGAAATACAGAGTGAAAGACTCGCTAGAATGGTGGCAGCTTATCTATGAGAAGAGATGTGATGGATACTCATTCACAAGAAGATGATTATTAAAATGAGGCTCCAAATACCTTTTTAACATAAACAAAATCCAAAACCCTAACCCCGAAAGATGAAATTCCAATAGTTTTTGTGGACCCCGTTTTGGGTAGTTTGGTGTATCAACTTCTTGGGGGCGTAAATTTGGCATACGATCTATGTTTGGGATGCACGATAGCTCGGTGGAAAGGTATCAACGAGGATATTAATTTTGGGGGCTCAATCAAAGCCTTTGGCATACATTGAGGTGCCTGGTCACGAAAAAACTTCATTTAGGCCCTCAAAATGGCCCCAGAAGTTTCAGAACCAGAAAACTACTAAAAATAGTAAATTGTCAGAAGATTGTTTTGAGCTAGTTCGGATAGGTGGGTTGCCACCGATATCCACCTGGATCAATCCTCCATCCTTAGGAAGGAATTGTATCCATTGAGTTGAGTTCTCAGGGGAGAGGGGAAAGCGCTTGTTGAATCTGAACCTTGGTGAGTTGCTTGCCTTGTTGGAGAAGTTGCATTGCTTGGTTTGTGGGAGGTTGTTGAGAAACTGATGAGATGAATGTGTGCAAAAGGAATCTTTGCACTTTTCTTAAATATTGTTGACCTGCTTCTTCTGTATAGAAGGTGCTTGGACTGAGGCTGTAGTGGTTGCAGTGTCCTTATGTTCACCTTTTGAACAGATTGTGGAGAAGCTGAATTTTGTAATATGAGATACTACCTTGCAACACTGTTTAGGTGGAACAGTAGTTGGAACTACCTATGGTATCCTATAGAGATGAGCCCCCAAAGTAACAATAACACTATGGGTTCAAGACTCATAAATAACATGGAGCTTCCACATATATGCCCAACCCAAAAGAACATCACAAACATCCAATGGGGAAACATCACATAATACATCATCCTTGAAGGGTTGGATGTTGTATGACAATTGACATTATTGGTTGACACAAAGATCTCATCCCTGGCGAAGCCACCCGATGGTTGTATGGTTGCGGGTGTGGTGTTTTCAACAATCCCAATTGTTTGACGACCTATGTTGATATGAGGTTATTCTGGCTTCCGCTATCAACAATGAAATGAAACGGGGTCCCCTTCACCCACATCTATGAATGAAAGAGACCCTCCCCCTCTTTAGGATCTGTTGGTTCTTCTAGCTGAATTTTTGTGGTCGTGACAGTAGGAGTGGGGTCTGCATCAATGATCTATCTTCTCTCATTATTTTCTGAATCAGATTCTGAATCGAAGTTCGACTCCTTTTCTTTTATCTCGACCACCAATGGTTATTTTGAGTGACATTCATCAATGTTGTGCCAGGGGATTTTTTGGAAATCACACCACTTTCCAGTGTCCTTCATCTTCATGTGACCCTTCTTTCCCTGTGGATTAGACTGGTTTTCGGGAGGCTGTTTGTTAGGGCCATCTTTACCATACTTTGTTTGTTGTGGATTTGCAGACTCGAACTCCCGTTTGTTCTGGTACCTAAATTTCTGCTCGATTTCGACAACATATCGATAGGAATATCCTAGGGATGAGATGGCTAGGAAATCCATTTCGGTTTGGATGTACCTATATAGAGCCCCACGGTATTTTAGAACCAGATTCTGCTCGAAGTCTTTGATACCCAAATTGGTGCGCAAGGTATGGAAATCATTTATGAACTCCGACACTATTTGGCCCCTCTCTTACCGTAATGTGGTCCATCTCATGTATTGGTCGTCATAGTTACCAACAGGGTAATATTGTTCCTTGACCGCATCCACAAAAAAATCCCAAGTGGGCTCGGCCCCATATATTCCAGACTCCTCTGTGGAACTTTTATTCAAGTAATTTTCCCACTAATGTTTGACATAGGGGAGAGCCTTAAAGAGTGCAAAGGTGATCTTTTCCCTGTCGGAGAAATTGTGAACAAAGAAATAAACTTCTAGTAGATTTAACCATTTTTATAGGGCATCCACATCTATCTGTCCTTTAAATACGGGAATATAAAAATTAACTTGTAACTTGAAAGATGAGGTGCCTCCAAAGTGGTCACTTGATGAAGACATGCTTGTTGTTATCGACATGCATTGAAGTATGTGGGAAAAATTCTCCATCATTTCGTCCCTCTGTTGCGTGAGAGCTTGCTCAAGCAACAAATTAATAGAATCTTCTACTTTGTCATTTTTATTTTCTTCCTCCATGGAGTTTTTCTTGGGCATACGAGAATGATTTTCCTCAAAAGAGACAAGCTCGAGACCCAACTTTCTATACTCGGACCTCGTCAGGGACATGCACTGAAAAAAATGATCAAGACCAGTCTGCTATGATACCACTGATCTAGATTATTTTCGACGCGAAATGAGAGCAGATATATAACACAGAAATATACAAAGATATTGCAAGAGAGCCAATAATATAATAGTGATATATCGGATATATAACAAGAGGCACATATATATAGTAATACACAATTTTTATTAATGAGCGAAATGTACAAAACTGTAGAAATACAGAGTGAAAGACTTGCTAGAATGGTGGAAGATTATCTATGAGAAGAGATGTGATGACTACTCACATTCAAAAGAAGATGATTATTACAATGAGGCTCCAATGTCCTTTTTAACATAAATAAAATCCAACACCCTAACCCCGGAAGATGAAAATCCAACAGTTTTGTGGACCCCGTTTTGGGTAGTTTGGTGTATCAACTTCCCAGGGGCATAACTTTGGCATACGATCTTTGTTTTGGGCACACGATAGCTCGTTGGAAAGGTATCGATGAGGAGATTCATTTTGGGGGCTTAATAAAAAATTTGAGCTATCAGTGAGGTTCTCGATCGCGAAAAAACGTCATTTAGGCCCTCAAAATGTCCCTGGAAATTTAGGAACCGAAAAACTATTAAAAATAGTAAATTGCCAAAAGACTGTTTTGAGCCAGTTGGAATAGGTGGGTGGCCACAGATATGCACCTGAATCAATTATAGTCTCTTTTTCATAGAACAATGTATTCTCTTTTTCACATCCATCAGACTAGTTGTGTGGCATCTACTCTCTTTTGAAAGTTGAAACTCATTCCAAAATTATTTGATTTTGCTTGATGCTCGGTTCTGACACTTATGTCATATGATGTACACACTTTCATGGTTGTTGGCACTATTTTATTGTTCACCATAAACTACCTCATGTACTGTAAAACAACAAAGTTCATCCAAAAACTCGTGTGGCACCTTAAATGCTTCATCAAGAACTGCCTTAATATACTTAGCAACTTGGCTAACCAACTGTTGGTTGGGTGTAACACCACACCACTATGTCTCCAACACTTCAACATGTTCCAAATCTGTTGATGTGTTTTCTACAACTATTGCTTGGTCATTTAAATTAGTGTTTCATTCCTCTAAGGCACTCAAAAGTTGCCCAATTTCTTCTATGGTTGGAAAAGGTTCTACCAAAACCTTCATTTTTCTCAAGTTTTTTTGAGTCTGTCTCATTGCAAATTTATTGAACACCCTATTTGAAATGGTTAACCACTCTCCTATAATAGCCTTCAATTCTAGTTCACATAGACCCTACTAAAAATTACATAGAAACATTTCTTCATTACTTTCATCTTGTTGGTCTCTGCAATGCTTAATCACACTCAACAAGTGCTCAAACTCATGAACCATTTCTTGAATTGTTCCATCGTATTGCAATCAAAGGTTTTCCTAGATAATTATGGATAAGTTGATAGTGATTATAGATGCCAAAAGAAACAAATTGAAGTTGAATTCAAGAAGACACCTCCTTCAAACAATGGCAATTTCTTCAAGATGAGAGTGTGGTGCCCTCTTTGAATTTGAAGTTGTCAAGGTTAGGAAGTGATAATTCTAGGGTCAAGGGGAGTTCACCTTTGAAGTGTACCAATATAATAGGGGTGAGGATGCATGCAATGTGTTTGAAGAACCACCTGAATGATATCATCCTTATGGAATTCTATGATAATTCAATATGTCTAGCTCATTTTATGCATGAAGTTTGTTTATCTCTGATAATTAAATGAATGCAATGTTTAATGGTGAGGTTTACAGATTACCTTCCGAGAGAGTCAAGGCCATGATTTATTATTAACTATATTATATGTATTCCACTGTGTTGTCTGTGTCTATATTCCTTGACACCTCGCAAAAATGGATTCCATTAAATGAGAAGTTCCTTGAAATGGATAAGAATGGTCACTAGGTACAGCTCATCGAAAGGGTATTGGAATGGAAAAGGAGGACAATTATGAAAATAGCCTTACCTCTGTGAAACACAATGAATATTCCAAGTGTGAATTTTCTTAGAGATATTAGTTAGCCTATATAACTAAGTGGAAGCTAGGTCAAGATATGACTTTCAATTTGATACCACCCTTTCCTTATCCATTCTATCTATGGTTCTAGAGAGATTGGATCGACAAATGCTCCAATGTATTGAAATGCTCCTTTTCTTCTTCAATGAGTGTCTTCCAAGCACCACACATTGTAGATGGTTCCATGGAAAGGTTGTAGGTGGTTTATGTGTGTGTGCTACATGGGAGTATGAAGGGTAGGGTAATTTAGAATAAAACTTAAATAGTTGGAGGGATTTACCTTATTATATATATATATATATATATATATATATAAAGTGATATTCAAGAGGATATGTAACTAAGGAAAGTTAACCTACCCCAATAGGATAAATATTGAGAAATAAAAATAAGATTGGTTGGAACCCATAGCTCCAACTTGGATTTCTATGAGAATATTATCTATTGTACTATTGATGCATTCGAGGTGTCAAATAGGACATTGTTTATTGGTTTATTGCCTATAGTGAAAATTCATGCAAACGGAATAGTAGAATCTTTTTTCATTTTTTTTAAAATACTCATAGCCCGTCGCTCTTGCAACGAATCATATCGTCGATGGAATTCATAGTTCGTCGCAACTATCTCAGTGTCATCGCTCTTGCACCGAATGGTGAGACAAACTATCCATACAATCGACGATACGATTCATTGGATAGTTCGTCGCAGCAACGACATGGATGTATCCTATGGTCGTCTCTCTTGCGACGAGTTATATGTTTCGTCGTAAGCGAGACAACATCCTTCGGCCATATCGCTTGCAATGATATCCTTAGCTCGTCTCACTTGCAAAAAAATCCTTGGTTCGTCGCACTTGCGACGACATCCTTGGGTCGTCGCGCGTGCAACGATATCCTAGGTTCGTCTCAATTTCCATGACACGTCATGCGACGTTTGGGGGGTCCAAGCTTTGTCGCAATCTCCACGACATAACTTTGCAGGAGCATCGAAATGGTTGTCGCAAAATGACCCAAATTTACTAGTGCCATATATGCCTCCCGTTGGGTCATATCAATCAACCTGAGCCTCCACTATTTGTTGGTAATTTGTTGAGAGAGATTCTAGACCTGTTGAAGGCATTTTCACTTGATTTTTCTTGGAATGTAGTTTACTCATGGAAGATAAATTCACCACAAAACAAGTTGCACATTCCATATTTGAGATGGAGGACTATAGGATTTAACATGGAATCAACCTTGTGACTACTTATTTTTCATTGCATTGTTTGCATGGTGATGATTAAAGGTGACTATGTGAAGGCATCTATGCATACCTCCTTCCCTTTCATACAGTCAGTTGCACATTTCTCTCTTCAAGTTTATGAGCAAAGTCCTCTTCCTAGAATGAGGCTCTTTGATGATGTTGAAGCTACCTTAGTGAAGCTCTACCTACACATATGATGGCATCCTTTCTTATGAAGAATCAAACCACAATTTATGTGGTGAATTGGAAATCAAATGTGCAGTGCTCTTAGTATTCTTCTTTGGATTTATATGAGAATTGGGTCAAAGACATGATTCCCATGATATACATTACATACCTAAAACTCTACCTCCCATTTCAACTTCCTACATACTATAATTATTTTCAAACTCTCAACCTAGAACCCTCTCGGCCTTCTATACTAACAATGTATGATGCACACATAGTGGTTTATTTTATGAGAAAATCAATTGTGGTTTCATGGTACAATTGTTGCGATTTAATGGCATTGGTGGACTATGTAATCATTAATTTTGTAGGCATCTTGTTTGTTTTTTATGCTTGTTATCATCATGGAATCACTCTACTCTTGACAACAGGGTTAAAGGCCATGACAAGGTTGAAGTGAAGGGTTGTATGCTTCGTTAATATGTATTTCCATATTTGTAAAACCTTAAATGTTTAATAATAGATATTGGTGGATTGGTTATGATTGGTTGGTTAATTTTTATACCTTTGATTTAATTGGTTAAGAGACCTCACAAGTAATTGCATGAAGTACATAATAGCTCCTAATATATGTACACGTCGCTTAATTCTATGCATATTGTGATTTGAGTCTATTTTCACATGATTCTGGGTGATTATTTGATTTTACATGCACAAAGAGTATAGTTCCAACAAGCATACATGTTGCCCATGATATATATATATCCAATGTTGGGAATAAGGGCAAGCTTTGAAGTTAGTCATTGTTTGTTGAACTTGTGCATGATATAGTTAATATATGTTGATGTTCAATGAGTCACTATAGGTCTTAAGACATGTATATTTAATTCATAATTTATATGGTTTAGATGCAACCCTTATGAACCAAGTTGATTCATTGTTATCTATGGTGTTAGAAGGAATATGAAGACAAGAAATGTCATATTTGTGGATGTCCTCAAAGGTACCTAGATTTTATTTTTGGTATAATTATGATTGTAGCAATGATGATAGCAGTTGCATGAGGCTCATGTAATGGTGTTTGATCTACTCACAAGCATAATATATTCCTATGTGTCCATCCTTTCCATCAATTTCCTTCCCTTTTAATTGCATAGGTATGATCTTCACATGTTCCTTTGATCATTTATATAAATATTGCATGAGAATGATTGTTGCATTGTTGATAAGAATGGATTAGTTTCATGAGTTTGTGGCTACATTTATAAAGGTCCCATAAATGCATGTTTAGTGTGGAAAGCTTCAAACCATTTTGAACTTACTAGCTGAAAAAAAAAATGTGGTGGCCTTTCAAAGTGTTTAGGTTATTCATGATGTGCTCATATGTCCATGCACAAGAGAAATGTTGTATATTTCATATAGTAGCATTATGTGATTGTTGTATCTTGGAGGTGTGGCATTCCTATGGTTGCAAATGGAAGTTTAACTTGCATACAATGATAAACATGAACATCTATTTTGAGGATCGCTAATATTATGAGAACTCTCTCTCTCTCTCTCTCTCTCTCTCTCTCTCTCTCTCTCTCTCTCTCTCTCTNTGTGTGTGTGTGTGTGTGTGTGTGTGTGTGTGTGTGTGTGTGTGTGTGTGTGTGTGTGTGTGTGTGTGTGTGTGTGTGTGTATATATATATATATATATCAACAAAGTCATATCTAATTAGTTGTGAACAAGAGTAGAGTCGATGAACCCTTGGTTTTCCTAAGACCGCGAGTTGTTTGACAATGCCTTTTCAACTTCTAGCCATCATAAAAACTAAATTAAATTGCTCCAAAACAGTTATAATTCTTCATCTTTCACCATATCCCTCTATAAAAGGAGGGAAAGGAGATTTGAATGAGGGAGGGAGAAACACACATGTATGTTGGTGTTATGCTTTTGCATTACAAAATTCATGTTTTCTTAATTTCTAAGTGGCATAATTTCAACGTACAACGTCAACATGACTTACAACTAAGTTCCAACATTAGGGTGTAAACGATTATATTTTCTCTTGAAGGTATACGTGTTTTTTTTCATGGATTATGTATTTATGTCCAATCTTTGAGACTAACTCAACCATGAATGCAAATTCCTTTCAAACAATCTAGATGTTGAATCCTTGAAAAGATTCCCCATTGGATGAGGCTTCTCCTAGTATGATTTTTGTCAATTGCAAGTGGTATATGGTTTCGAAGACATCCCATTTAATAGGAGCCAAACTGGTTGTTTACTTTTCTTGGGTTATTATTCTTGTTATTTAGACATATTTATCAATAAAAGAAAATTTACGAGCATATCTTCTTTGTCTCTATGTACATTATTATCATTTCAAAAAAAATTATTTTCCTTTAAAAGCATGTTTCAGTAAATATTTTGTTTATCCATATTGTTGTATATAGCTACCTTAAATAGTGTTGATTTTTTATTATGCATAGTTGCATTTACTTGGTTTCTACTAGTTTTTACTTTATTCATACATTTGATTTCAACATGCTCCTTAATTTCATAGTTGTAGCATTAGTTCATCATTTAGGAAAACAACTCCCATTTACACTTAACACATAAATAATCACTAACTTAACGCTCATTCTAAAATAAACACATTCACATCTAAGGAGACCTAGTATCTTTAAGGTGGAAAGGATCCACTAACTCGGTTAACAAATCAACCTAATTTCGAAGTAGTTGAGTTTAGGGCTTAAAACAATTAACAAAGTTCCCATCCACTTTTTCTCCTCCTAACCAACTATACAAGAGTGTTTTGCATGTTGTAGTTTGAATTGCAAATTTAAGCATCAACATATGTGACATAAAATTCATCCTTAAAAGGATAGGCTCTACCTGGTGCACTATGTCTTTGCATTGAATGTGTTTATGGCCTAGGATAAACCAAAACAATGAGCTTTTGGTTTTTAATATAGGCATAGACTTGAAGATGTCAATACCATCCAACCAATTTATTGCAGAAAGGAACTCTAAATTTTCCCATGTTTTTTATGGTATATGTGGTTGGTCTTTTGTTCCATACTCATTATCTAATAATTCAAGGACAATATAATTTGTATGTCCATATTCAAACAGTAAGTGGCATAGATCTTCAACCATAAAACATTTTTTAGGGTCATGAGCACGCCCTTTAAACCAAGGTTGCAAGCATTTACTACAAATGTTTTAGGTTAAGGGATTAAGTTTTTGGACATGCTAACAACTAGGGGTTTTGAGTTATGGCATCTCATATTTTCCCTCTTTCTTAGAATTCTTATTATACACATAACTCTTTTTACTGGAGTCTAGTAGCTTTGTCTTTATAACTTCAACATGACTTTGCATTTCATGCTTCTTAACATTAGCTAGTCTCTAATGAATTGGATATTTTTATGATCAAATATGAACTTCCTCTACGGACATAATATGGCTAAGATGTTCTAGGGAAATCTTGGAAAATTCATGCTTGGATCATTTTCTTAGAGCTTTTTTTGTGTTAAAGTGGCTAGTACAAATTCATTCTCTATATTATTTGTTAACATTCTATTATATGAGGATATCATAAAAAGGGACCAAGACAAACTTGAGGATAAACATGCCAAATGCTTTTTTCATTAATTGCCTAAAATGTAGCAATACCATTATTATGGTCAAATGGAATCACACAAAATAAGAAGTTGGCCTAATGAATCATGAATGCATTCTTGTATTGATCTTGGAGCAGCATGCATATCTAATAAAATGTAACAACCCTCCTCGTTACGACAACAACTCTAACAACAGGGGCAAAGTTTTTTTGTTAAAGTGTGTGCGTGCGCGTAGAAAGAAATAGACACACTGGACTCTACGACGCCACCCGATGACTAATAAGACGCACCCACGATGAGCACCACAAGAAGACACAAGATGCTTAACAATAACAGCAAGCATTATCGATCATAGATATAAGGCGCACAACGCAAACATTTAACGACATACTGGGTCAAGCACAGTACGAACACAGAGGGAAGAATCCATAGTAGTAGATCTTACTATTTCTGCACAGGAAAGCAGGGCATTTAATCTTAGTTCTCTGCTCCGGAGAGAAAGAAGGTCAGATAGGCTCCTGGCCGTCTACTCAGGCAGAAACTAGTAATCTTCGTCAGGTGTGTCGCGGGAGTGGAAACCCTGCCTTTAAAGGGCCCGAGACTCTTGATATGGAATTGGATTCCTTACACAGAAAATATGAACAGACATAGACTTAGGTACTAAGGCTACATGGAGGTGTCTACATCCTTCCCGACACAAGCAGACCAAGCATCGAAATTATTACAATCAAGCACAACAATAATTAGATGAGCAACCAAGTCTTCTACAGAAGGCGCGAGACAAAAGGACTTAGACAGCGACCAACTAAAATTAAGACAAGGCATCGACTATGATTCCACTGTGATTAGTGACAGACCACTTGCTCCAGTTAAATTTCATGAATTAACAAGTACTTTAAACGTAAGGTAATCCCATTTAATCTCAATCTCCCAATATTAAATCATGAAATCTTAATATGCTTGGTTCAATACATTACAATCGCAAGCTACTACTAGAAGTAAGGATGATAATAGCGCAACATGAAATCATACCCATAGAACCTTTTTATGTTACAATGATTGGCATTAATAAAAAAATCACATTGCATTTATGCGCTAAACTTAATACATAAACTGCGACATCATCACCACAATGATGAACATATTAATATTACCTTACCCTGAATATTAGTGTGGAAGTGAAACATTACGCTATAACACCTTAGCATTTCATTACATTACTTTTCATCATGTTCTAGCATATTATATTCATGTCAACGATGCTGCAATAAACATCAGTTTCCTCCCTCTAGTATGCTGCCAGCAAATGAATCTTAATAACAATTCATTTGACATTACTACTATATGACAAAAATTTAACCGTCGATACACTTGGGCATTAACATTCCACCACAATTAATCGCATTGAAAACTAGCATTGCCTAAAAGCTAACACCATCAATACAATTGCCTTATATTGCAGTATAATTTCCCTAAGCCATAATCAGCATTGCATGGTTTATCATAATCAGTTTGCAATAACTATTAAGGAAGTACCTTCCTATTATCTAACACTACCCTTACAAGTCTTATGCTGCGATAGCATTATCCTAAAACAGAGTTATCCTTACACGATATAAGCATTGCATTTGCAAATGAGGAGCTCGGATTTCATAAGTTATCAATCTTATCATAGCCTTCTTCCTATGGAAATAACCTTACGCTTCACATGTTATCAATCTCCATGAATTTGTCAGAAATTACCCTGATCCTAACCGTAACATCACATCCTATATCATTATAAATTTTAGTACCCATTCATTACTGATTACCGTATCAAATTACATTAATCATAACAAATTGCATTAATCATAACAGTAATATGTTAGTATCATTTTCACCCAATGACCACACCCTTATCCTAAGGTCAATATATGAAAATGACAGCATATTATAAATAACATCATATATAAAAATAACCATATAACCTCATATTCAAATATGACAACACCCTTATCCTAAGGTCAATATATAAAAATGACAGCATATTATAAATAACATCATATATAAAAACAACCATATAACATCATATTCAAATATGACAATGTATAACAATAACCATAATTAAATGATCCATAATCAAAAATCAATATTTAAAAATGATGGCAATACTTAAAAATCGCAACATTTAAAATGACCATATATAAAAATAAATAACCCTACCATACAACTGCAATACTTAAAAAAATGACAATACTTAAAAAATAACAATATTAAAAAAAAAATGGCAATACTTAAAAATCGCAACATTTGAAAATGACCATATATAAAAAAAAATAACACCACCATATAACTGCTGCAGCATTGGATTTACCTATTAACAACCAAATTAGGGTTTGTCCACACCATCAAGTTAAATTGAATTTAAAACAGGCTGCGTGTTGTCAAGGAAAGAAGGCTGTCTCGGGCCACTAGCACGAGCGCATGCCAATCCGTTAACCTTTCATCGGTCGCTGCAAAATGGCAAGGCCAAGAAAAGGGTCCGCAGACCAATGAAGGATTTCGGGGTCCATTGCTGTCCACCAGCAGGGAGTATCACTGGCGGTTCTACGCGGTCGAAGGCACCTTGAAACCATGCATGGATGAGTCGACGCATAGGGGCGAAATTTGGGGTGATTCTAAGTCAGTATCGGTGCTGAGTTTAGCCCACACGCAGAGGCTCACAGGTACAGGCTGAGGTTAAACACCACGCCTTCGCTCCAAGAGGAAAACACAGATTAGAGAAGGAGGCGGGACGGCCAAGTGGGTCTTGGGCACGGACGCGAGCTAAACCAGCTGCAAGGGCACTCACGGCAAGAGAAAAACTTTGTGGAGGAAGCCAACGAGGTGCAGACACTGACAGTCCTGATTCGCCAATACACAGGCTAAGGCTAGGGTCTCGAAGTGGAAAATGCCTGGGCGAAAAATCCAGGATGGAACGGCTTCCTTCGGAAGAGCGTGAACCAAGTCAGCCAGGTAAACCCCCATTAAAGGAAAAACGCAGACGTCAAACAGTCATAGTAAATAAAAACTCAGATTTGAGGGTGCAAGGCGATGAATGTTGGGTTATAGCTTTTTACATCCTTCATACAATACGACGCAGGAAAACTAGTCCAATCAACAGAGCTTCACAGTTATTGTGGTTGAAGAAAGAAAAAAAATTTAAATCTAGATGACAGAAACCAGATGGGCGTCAAGAGGTTGCTCATAATGCCTTCGCTAATAAAAAAAAAAAATTAATCTAAATGACAGAAACCAAATGGGCGTGAAGAGGCTGCTCAAAATCGAAACCAGTACGCAGGCCATGGTTATCCCTCAAGCATCACACAACATTAAAAAAAAACCATCCTTCTAATGTTCATCCTGACCTTTACAATCGAATTAAAATCTGAGCATAAGTTAATGCATGCTACTCTACAACTGACAAACATATCCTTGCCTTATCGCTTGCCACAAATGACTCCTGTGCTCTGTGTCGCCTCTGCTCCGCGCCGCTCCTGCTCGTCGACCGTAGAGACTACACCGGTACCTCCCAGCCAAACGCTATGGGTACTCTGCTTCCCCCTTAGCCCCCTGAGCCGCAAAGGGGCCACACACAGTCCAAACAGTAACCTAGCTTCCCAGCTCGCCTCCAAGGCTGAGCTACCACTCAATCAGCTGAGAAAATCCCCAACTCCTCACAAGCAATCAGTCCAGTTGCAATTTTGGCAGCATAACAATACCTCATAGCCAGCTCCCCTTTTCTCCCTTCCTCTCCTCTTTTTATGCCCCTCAAACCCTAAATCATAATAAATTTAAGTTTTTAATGAAACCCTAAAAATTTCTCTCTTTTACAAGTGTCACTCATCCCTACCCTTCTCCATAAATTATTATTTTTTTCTATAAATTAGAGATTATCGAATACACGTCAATTTGTTTATAATAAATATATATTACTTTTTTTTCCTATTTACAAGCATGTTAGTCATCATTTTAATTTATCATCATCCATCATTTTAATTTATCATTAATATATATATATATAT
>ML794710.1:148088-208448 GCA_009831015.1 Picea engelmannii
CCGCACCATGTAGTGCTTCCTCCCTCAATTCATAAAGTGAGGCATGGGAAACTTGTTTTTGATAGTGATTGAATCAAGTCCTCTCTAATCAATAGAGAGTTGATATGAGTAATGTGATTTCTTTTCTAAGATGATATGGGTAGCATAAGAACTATTATTACGAGTGATAATCCCAACATTCACTAAGTTTTGTCACAGTCCTTTCGATCTCAAACTTCTAAAAGTGTCTATATCAATCGTTAAGAGCCATTATGGGGCCTTTAGTGTGGTTAAGCTCAATAACAATTTTCAAACCCTTGTGAGGGGGGAGTTTTATTAGCATCTCCTAGAAGAACACATTATATTTTTGGAGCAACATAACAAGGATTGGATTTTGAGTTTGTTGATAAAGACATTCCTCCATAAATTAAAGTGACCCATGAAACCAAAGTAATATGTTTAGAGTCAATAGTCTAATCGATTTTAGATGTTAAGTCTTTGATAGTGTAATATTCACCATAGTGTTTTCTCCTCTTAGTTACTAGAATAAGTCCTTAAGGACATAATCCATGAAATACCCAAAATAACATATATTGCTATAACATTCATCACAAAAAGAACTATCCTTAAGGGTATAGTTTTATGTTGTTAGTTCCACCTTGTGCACCACACATTTAGTAACATTGAATATATTTATGGAATGAAATGTTAATGGGGAAGCATTCAAAAGTAGCAAGGTGGAAGGTTAACTTCCTAAACTATTTCTTATTGAGAATATTTTATTCTCTACGATGATCAACCAAAATAAGGAGCCTTTCGTTTGTAGGAACAAAACTCAAAGGTTTCACGACTACACAACCTAGTCATTGCCAAAAGAGGTTTCCCTCGTTTCTAGTGGTGGAGGATATTGATGTTATGTCTCATCATCATGATCTAGTTGTTCAAAGAGAATATCCTCTTTATTTCCACATTCAAACCTAAGTGGCATATATCGTCAACCATAAAACAAAAATTGACAGTTTTAAACATGCCTCTTAATATGAGCATTTACTATAGAGGTTTGAAGTTGAGTGATTAAGTCTTTGAACAAGTTAAATATGGAAGGTTTTTAAATTGTGACATTGTTACCATCATTGAAAACACATAATCATGAGTCAAAAATGTACAATAATCAAAGGAAAATAAATATCACCTTGGGGAAAAAGCAATTCACGATCATTGTTGATCACGATAGGATCAACAATGATCATATATTCCTAAAGATCAGGAGAGATAGCGGGGAGATTCTTCAAATAATACACACACAAAATCAAAGCATTCAATGTTAAGGTCTTTGGAAAGGATGACTAACTTCAGGGATATCCAAGCTTATGTTATCAGCTAATCGTCAAAGGCTGGAATCATGAAGTAACTTTAATCGTTGATCTAATTCGGGACCGTTCTTGACCCTTGATCAACATAGTGGAAGAGTAGAGTAAGCATGAGGTGTTAACTGACAACAAGCGATCACCATCATTTTACGACTTATTCGGTAGGTAACACTCCGGAGGGATTGAATTACTTCAAGTTCAAGTTACCCAGAGTCTCGGAGTGTTGAAGCCCCGAAATAAGATATGACCATTCGTCAAGGAGGAAGATCCACGGTCAAGATCCTAAAAGCACAAAGTAACATGCATGAAGATTAACTTGGTAGAGGCAACGCGCTTTTGATCTGAACCGTTGGATGGTGTAGCTACATGGAAAACATCTAAACTATACACACTTCAAAGAAATTTAGTCAGGCAGAATTGGAAGGTTATAAAAGAACAAAACTTATGAAGTTGGGAAGTACCGGAGGAAACGATAGCTGTCCATATAACGATTGAATCCCAACCATTGGATACGGATAAGAAAATTGTGAGAAATGAGTCCTTTAAAAAATGATCAGACCATTGATCTAGAACCATGATCAACGATGAGGATTAAAAACCGTGAATTGAATTTGATCGAGATGTAGCACTCTAGAAGATATCTCTTCGGTGATAACAAGAATTTAGTCAAGAGAAGAAAATTTATGGAGCATTGAAGCCCGAAGAACACGGTCCCAGCATTGGACATATGGGGGCTAAAAGAAAAAAAAAAGGAAGAATTATGAAGCACGAAAGACATGTTTCTAGAAACAATCATATAATAAGATAATGAGCTTAAAGAGGAAGCAAAAATGAAGAATAAACCCGAGGTTACAAGCCCACAGTCATTTGAACATTGGGTTGAAGGAAGCACCTCATACATAATTCATTTATGTAAACAATTTAAGGTCTGTAGAGAAATTCAACAGATATTAACACCATACAATATAGAGAGTCGGTAAAAGATTGAATATGATCTGTTGGCGAACTGGGGACGCAACAGAAGCATGGGAACGATATAATGAATCGATCCATATATGTGATCAACTCATGAGGACAAAAATCGAATCAAGATTAGTCTTCTAATTAAATTGAGAAACATACATGATAAATTAACGAATAAAATGAAAATATTATCTATGTTAAAATTAAATGAAGAGGTACAATGGTTCATGTCAAAAAGATACAATGGTTGAATCCTATACCTATTGAAATACTATATAAACCAGAAGTGGTGGTGAATCTAAGATGTCTTGGTGGATTAAATATATGTATATATAATGGATTGAATGGAAGTTCATTCTATCAGGTTGGTGCATTGTTTACAAGCTGAGTCTTGTAATGAGGTTTGGATTCCTCACATCTCAGTTGGATATGAGATCAACAAGTTGGGTCTTGTTATGAGGGTTGGGTTCCTCATTTCTCAGTTGGATCTGAGAACTACAAGCTGGGTCTTGTATCAGAGAGTTGGATATCTCATATTCAGTTGAAGTTGAAGATATTAAAGGATTGATTTAATTTGTATTCATTCAAAGTTAAATAAATAAAAGAAATATTTTTTTATCTACTTCATACAGTTTGTGTTATACATGTTTATGAATAATTAATTGAACTGCATATATATTATTCAGTTAATTCAGTTAATCAATGAAAGTGAGAAAAATATTCAAAAGTTCCAGACATTGATTCACCCCCCCCTCTCAGTGTCAAGTGTATATTTCAACAGACATTTCCTAATTTCCTGCTTCCTTATCCATTTTATCATATGGGAAACTCTTTTTATAAGATCCAAGTATATTTTTCTTCATAGCTTCAACATGATTCTCTACTCTTCTAGTTGGAGAAATGGAATTTTTGAATTAATTATATTCAAACATTCTTACCTCGATGTATATGTTTAATCTTAGATTTGAGAAGTAGATATTTTATATTAGAGTGGTCCAAAATTTGGTCTCAACTTGAAACCTTTTAGTATATCATTTGATTGTTATGTATTTTTGGAAATGGGGCATGGGTTGAACATCACAGAGATCACCCCAGTTATTATCTAATGTTTAAATTAATGCATATGCTAACTAACCAAAGTCTTATCTAAAGTTATTAGAGATCCATCTCTCACCCCATCTATGGGCTCCCCATCTAAATGGGGTAGTGAGATATTTAATTTATCCTTCTATATATAAATGTCTTGGACAAAGCTAACTTGATTTTTCTCAATGAATTGTTGACTTCCACTTTTCCTTCAATAAAATTCTTCGTCTCCAAGAATTTTGTATGGTCAATGAGACTAGAAGAGTGTTTCCTTTTATTCCCCAAGGTTTGCATTCTCCTCGAATATTTTAGGGTTGGTCCATGGTCCCTTTTCTTAAGGCTAACCATTATTGCCTCAATTATTTTGAATTTAATGAGGATTTCATTTAAATCCACTTTAGTCACATATTGGAATTTATCCATTGATTTTTTTTGAAACCTAATTGATGCTCTAATCCAAAAATATATACCTAAGAATAATAAAAAGGATGCTCTAATCCCAAAATATATACCTAAGGACATATTGCTCCTGCAAATCCAAATAATGGAAGAAGGATTATCCAAATAAATATATCAATTGCATAAGATAAAATGATGAGAGTTATTGTTGATTCCTAAAATGAATTGTTCAAGCATTCAACATCTCAAACATGCTTGTGAAGATAACAAGTGGAAATGGAAAATCATTTCCCAAGCATTTAGAGCCCTTGGTGTTGTGAGAAATATTACCCTGCGGACAGGCTAAGCTCCCCTTTAGACCAAGATCCCTATCTTTGGTCCAAAGACAGAAGTGAACAAGTGGTTACTACTTTCCCTATAGATATAACTCAATCAATCAAGCAAGAGAGAAGAATAATGTGGCGTACCTTGTTGCAATGTTCATCCTCACTGCTCCAATCCTTAGGCTTGATCTCCAAACTCCTTAACGCAAACTAAGTCCTGCAAAGGCCAGAAAAATAACTCTTCCTATACTCTATATGATTAGGTAAAGAAGATCTATCTATGAATACTGAAACGACAATAGAGAAGCAATATGTAGATGTAGAACACATGAACTTGAAGGGAATAGGCCAAGTTTATATTAATTGGAAAGCCAAAAGAAGGCACTTACAAAGCATTCTTGACGATGCAGTAACTTCTCCAAACTCTCCTCGTCCAACCCCTAGATTGACCTCCAATGAAGCGTGGTGGGCCCAAGGAAATTGAAGGAAAATGGAAATGTAGGAGAGTAGAGTAGATTGTTGAGAGTGGATTGTTTCTATCTATTTGTAGTAGATTGTTTGTTTTTCCGTTGAATCTACGTGTGGAGGATATCTTTGTCTACCATTGTGAGAGTGTGAGGGCATGGAAAGTGTGTTACAAAATTGTTTCTCAGAAGTTATGAAGAGAATTGTTGAATAAATAGAATGCACTAAGGGCACCGGGATTGAATGATCGAATTTGCGGAGTTGTTGTGTGACCTGCGTAGAAGCTCAAGATCCTAGTTGATAATAGGCTCTTGTAGGACACCAATTCGATCATCCAAACGTGCAAGTCATTGGAGCTCACCGAATCATTGATTGACACCGTGTGATATTGTTTGTTCAAGTCTTTGACGAATTCGTGGATTGGGGCAGTGGAAATAATTTTGTTCCCAATGCACCGTCAGATCTGTCATCCAAGTAAAGCTTGACATGTCAGTGTTGCATGACGCACAAGAGAACATGAATTTCATGGGTTGCAATGATCTCTGGTGAAGCACATCCTGTTCTAGAGGAGAGAAGGATTGATACACCTGCAGGGAGGATTTTTCATATGAGATGATATATGATCGATGTTTTTGTTGATGTTTGGACAACATCTAGAAGTCATATATATATATATATATATATATATATATATTAAATAAGTTGTTATTTATTATCCAAGGGACACATCCTTTCATGGATGGTCACCGTATGTTCTCAATATATGGAACACTCAACATTGTAATAAAACTATTGATTTTTCAAATGAGATGATATATGATCAATTTTTTATTACAATGATGAGTGTTCCATATATAGAGAACATATGGTGACCATTCATGAAAGGATGCATCCCTTGGATAATAAATAACTACTTATTTACTATATATATGTATACCTTGTATTATAAATATCATGTCATATATATATATGGAAGAATTTATTCTCGATGTTGTCCAAACATCAACAGTCCCTCTCAACGAGGGAGACATTCATCATCATGCCAAAGCTTGTCTCTGAAGTATACAAACTTCACCCTAGACTCATGACACTTTTTTGTCAGTTTTGGGAGATGTCTCTCTCCCACCTAAATCGAGGGAAAACTCCTTCTTTCGCTCTCCCTCTGAGCCAATTGACTCTCTCTGAGATTAGTCTCACTCTGGGTCCGCATGTGATAGCATCTAGCATCTTGAGTCTTTATCATTCCTTGTCAAATCACCATGAATAGGACAAAGACCACACCAAGGCCATTCACCATAGGTACACACCTATGAGTGAATGTCAGCTCGATGCTAATTGAAACGTGGAAAGAACCTTGAGTCCATATTATTCCTTGTCATGATCAAGGAAGGACTACACCTGGGCCCATTTACCACAAGTACACTTTTGTGATAAATGCATCCTATCTCCCTTGTTTTGCAACCCAATCTAGGAGAAGGTTCATCCAATGCTTACTCGGGACATTGTAGTAAGAGTTTTKTCACACATGGCACTCCCATGTGGACTTCTAGGGGCTACTCCCTCTAGAAACACTAGGGTCAACTCCCCATAGTGTCTGACGTCAAGATCAAATCCCTTGACGTGTCCTCATGTGCTCTCCACAAGGGAMATTGGGCTATAAGCCCAAACCCACTTATCCCTCTTGGATAAGTGTCCTCACAAATCAACTCAATTCAGTCACAGAGGAGTACAATCTGGAGAATGTCTCAGGACGCTGCAAAAATTAACACTCCCTCTCAATGAGGGAGGCATTCTCTGCCATGCCAAGTCTGTCACGAAAGTACTCGAACTTCATCCTGGTAAGTGGGTTTGGTAAGAACATCAACAACCATCTCATTTGTAGGAAGGTACTGCATCAATGCTTCCTTCCTCTGCACCATGTCTAAGATGTAATGGTACTTGATCTCAATTTGTTTCGATTTGTCATGAAACACTGGATTCTCTGAGAGCTTCACATAGCTCTGGTTATCACAATGAATAGTGTTGGAATCCATCACATGTCCAAATAAATATGCAAGGATCTTGTGAAGCCATACTTCTTCACGGAATTCCACACTCAATGAAATGTACTCTACTTCTGCAGTGCTCAAAACCACATAAATTTATTTCCTGTTGCACCAGGAAACCATGGAAGATCCCAAAGTGAAGCAACACCTGGAGGTGCTCTTCCTATCCATTGTGCTCCCTGATCAATCAAAGTCAGTTTATCCCTGCAATCTCATGTTAATACTGTAAGTATATCTCAGACCATGTCCAACTATGCCTCGCAGGTACCTCAACACATGCTTCACATCAATCCAGTGTGTTTATCTCAGATGACTCATAAACTGGATAAGTTCACTCATTCCATAGAAAATATATGGTCTGATGTTAACTAGATACATCAATGATTTGATCAGTTTTTTATTCAGGGTCAGATCAATCTCATCGAAATGAGAAGAAGACACAATTAGTTTCTTCAGATTCGTCACCATTGGTGTAGCCACGGGCTTATAGTTCAACATCCCAAAATTCTTCAATACATCAATTGTGTACTTCCCCTAACTCAAGAAGATATCATCAATTATGTGTCAAACCTCTAGTCCAAAGAAGTAGTGCATCATACCAAGGTCCTTCATCTCAAACTCAGAGGCCAACGCATACTTGCATTCAACAATAAGGCTCTCTGTATCGGTGAGGAATGAATCATCAACGAAGAGAACCAAAATAAGGGACTCGCCATTAACAGTCTTGTAGTATAGGTTGGGATCGACAACACTTTTTTTGAATCCCAAACTCATCAGGTATCCATCAATCCTCGCATACCAAGCTCGAGGTGCCTTCTTGAGTCCATACAGGGCCTTCTTCAACCTACACACATGAGACTTCTTCTCATGTATCACGAAACCATATGGTTGCTTGATGTATATTTCTTCCTCAATATCTCCATTAGGAAAGGTTGCATTCACATCCATCTGATGTAGTCTCCAACCCAAGGATGTTGCAAGGGCAATAATCGTCTGGATAGAAGTGTATCGAGCTATAGGAGCAAATGTCTCCTCATAATCTATTCCCTCCTCCTGAGATAATCCTCTAGCAACAAATATCTCTTTGTGCTTCTCGATGCTCTCGTCAGTTGTGTGTTTGATATTATAGATCCACTTGGAAGTCACTATAGACTTCCCCTTAGGTCTCAGAACAATATCCCACACATCATTCTTCATGATGGACTGATACTCCTCCAGCATGGCATCTCTCCATACTGGCTGACTAGATGCATCCTCATAATAGGAAGGCTCAGAATCAATGATGTGGCTCATAGATGTGGCATAGCACAAATATCTCTGACGTCTCTTTCTCTCTCGGAAGGTACCATGAGGAGTTGCATGTCCTTTTTCCTCCTACAGAGTCTGACGAGCCCATGTAGGTCTCTTCCGACCTACTGCAATATCTATGGGAACATCAACTGGAGCTACAAGATCAACAGAATGAATTGGATCAATAGGCTCAACTGTCTCCCTCTAAACTGTTGGAGGGTAAGGGGGAGAAGGCACTATCTCTTCCTATCTCTCACTAACAATATCCATGTCAGATCCTATATATCTCCTTAAGGATACCTCCTCCTCAAAGGTAACATCTATGCTCACCTCAATTTGTCTCTGACCAGGGATGTAGATCCGATATGCCTTCGAAGACTCATTGTACCCCACAAATGTACCCTTTCTACCTGAAGGGTATAGCTTGGTCCTTTTCTCCTTGGGTACATGAATGTATACTAAACACCAAAATATCTTGAAGTGTCCAACCTTAAGCTTCACTCCGGTGAAGGCCTCCTCAGGATTCATGTTCCTCAAAGTCTTATGAGGACTTATGTTCTGAACATACACTGCAGTCATGGATGCCTCTACCCACATAAACATAGGTAAATGTTGATCATGAATCATCGCCTTGACTACCTCAAAAATAGATATGGTCTTCCTCTCTGTGACCCCATTCTATTGAGGGTTGTAAGAAATGATGTACTCCCTCTTGATCCCCACCTCAATGCAGAAATAAATGAAAACCTAGGAGGTGTATTCTCCTCCATTATCTTATCTCAACACTTTGATCTTCTTCCCGGTCAGGTTTTTGACATGTGCTTTATACTCCTGAAATATCGCAAGGAATCCATCCTTGGTATTCAAGAAGTAAATCCAAGTCTTCCGAGAGTGGTCATCAATGAAGATCACATAGTATAGGTATCCACTCAAGGAAGAAACTGTCATGGGTCCATATAAATCTGTATGAACCAAGTCTAAGATCCCCTTGGATATGTTGTCACTGCTCGAAAAGGATCCCTTGGCATTCTTTCCAAGAGCACAACCTCTGCAAATGCCATTGTGTTCAACATGGACATTTGGAAGGCATGTCACCATATTCCCCAGAGCAGGAAGAGCTATATAATGTAAATGAGCAAGTCTCATATGCCATAGTTCGCTCAAACTGATAGAATCATGTATCAAGGCATGAACTCGTCAGACAGTCAATTTGTACAATCTATCCTCTCAAACACCAATCACCCGATCATAATCCATACTAGATTTCTTGTTCCATGCAAGAACCTTTCCATCAAAGAAAGAAAACGTGTAGCCTTTGTTCTCTAAGGATGAAATAGAGACAAGGTTCCTTCTCATCCCAGGTACAAATAATACATCACTCAAATGGAGTGGGGTGACGGAATCCAATTGTAAGGAAGTGGATCCAACTCCCTTCACAGTATATCTTCCATCATCACCAAGTACAACATGCAAACGATATTCTTTCTCTACTAGATCTGTAAGGTGTTCTCTGTATCCAGTCATATGTTTGGAAGCACCATTATCAATTAAGCAAATATCATTACTAGTAGGAACCATACTTGACATATCAAGGTTCCCTCATGAAACCAATGTCTAAGACATATTGAGGTTCCCTCATGGAACCAATGTTTCACAAGACATATCAAGGTTTCCTCATGAAACCAATGTCTAATACATATCGAGGTTCACTCATGGAACAAATGTCTCACAAGACATATCGAGGTTTCCTCGTGAAACCAATGTCTTGGTTCCTTCATCTGACCACCACACTACCGATCCAAATCGAGCTAGTCATGAATTCTAACTCCAGTTCAAGACTTAAAGGAATCAAATCCTCGATCCTTCCTTGACCATTTTTGGACGACTATCTTTGGCACACTCCACAAATTTATTTTGTTAAGAAACTTTAGCAGCACAACCTATCAGTGTATTGAATGATAAGTGTATTGTGCAGGTTATAAATCCTCTTCTCTTATGCGCAGGATATCTTGTGCACATTGTTCTCTTTCACCGGGGAATGCAGGTTTAAATCCTCCCTGCACGCATATCAATCCCTCTCTCCTCTACAACACGATGTGCTTCACCAGAGATAGTTGTAACCCATGAAATTCATGTTCTCTTATGCACCATGCATCACTGACATGTCAAGTGTGACCTCGCTGACAGTTCTGATGGTGCATTGAGAACAAAATTCTTTACACTGCCCCAATCCACAAATTCGTCAAAGACTTGAACAAACAATATCAAATGGTGCCAATCAGTGATTCGGTGAGCTCCAATGGCTTGCATGATTGGATAATCAATTTGGTTTCCTCCAAGAGTCTGTTCTCAATGAGGATCATGAGCTTCTATGCATGTCACACAACAACTCCTCAAATTCAATCATTCAATCCCGGTGCCCTTGGTGCACTCTATTTATTCAACAATTCTCTTCATAATTTCTGAGCAACAATTTTATTACACACTTTCCATGCCCTCACACTCTTGTAGAGGTAGACAAAGATCTCCTCCACATGTATATTCGACGGAAAAACAAACAATCTACTGCAAAAAGATAACAACAATCTACTCTACTCTCCTACGTTTCCATTTTCCTTCAATTTCCCTGGGCAAGGGGCTAGACAAGGAGAGTTTGGAGAAGTTACTATATCATCAAGCATGCTTTGTAAGTGCCTTCTTTTGGCTTTCCAATTAATATAAACTTGGCATGTTCCCTTTAAGTTCATGTGTTCTACATCTACATATTGCTTGTCTATTGTCATTTCAGTTTTCATAGATAGATATTCTTTACCTAATCATATAGAGTAGAGGAAGAATTCTTTTGCTGGTCTTTGCAGGACTTCATTTGTGTTAAGTAGCTTTGAGATCAAGCCGAATGATTGGAGCAACGAGGACGAACATCACAACAAGGTACACCACATTCTTCTTCTCTCTTGCTTGATTGATTGAGTTAGATCTATAGGGAAATTAGTAACCACTTGTTCACTTCTATCTTTGGACCAAATATAGGGGTCTATAAAATTCCCATTCTCCCAACAATCATTGCAACAATATCTATAAAATTCCATTTACAAACAAAAATATCCATAACAAGTCAAATTACTCATCAATGTTCACTACTCTTCTTCCTTCCTCATAAATAACAAAATAATTCAATTCATCATTGCATGTTCCCAACCTACCTTGCACAAGATTGTGTAGGTCATATTTCTCAATATTTTGGGTAAGAATAGGAGGATGAGGAACACATCGATCCTATGTAGGAGCATAAGGGTTTCATCAAACATAATACCACTCATAACAATGTTTCAAGTAGAAAAGCAACACACATTTGTCTAACAAACTCAAAATTAACAACACAACTTTTATGTTTTACAACAATATCAAGATCAACATGTTAACCTTGAGGAGGCAAGTATTAACATTAAAAACAACATAGGAAACTTCAGCTATATCCAAGGGATTTTCAAGAGAAATGGTAACATTAAGAGAAACATTATTAACAACAACTTATAAATCAACAATAGTAAGATTAACAATAGCATTAGAAATACATACTCGTCGCACATACCCATCTCATCAGATCCAATGTAGGCCATCTATATTTCAAATATGCAAACAAAAAATTGAACTGGGATAAAGTTACTTAAACCTAACTCTTTCGAAAAAAAATATATAAAAAAATTATTATAACTAGAAGAGTAAAGGGTCACAATGAAGCTATTAAGTGAAAAATACTTGTTTTTTATAAAAGGGGTTATACATATAATAGGAAGGCCAAAAAAGAGGAAAAGTTGAAATGCCATAAATAAAAACCCTTAGCCATCATCCAAGCCAAAATCCTAGTTCCTCATCATCAAACCTTTGTCGTAAATAAATCAACCTTGGTTTGTTGACAAAGTGTCCTCAGACACGTAATTTTATTAATAAGGAAAAAGTGATTACAATCTGAAGTGAGAATTCATAATCTACTCCTTAACCTCACTTGAAGAAAGATCTAGTTTATATAGCTCAATTCTAAACTAAAATCTAGGAGAACAACCTATCACATAATCACATGAGTATGATAGGTGTCATTTACATAGAATCTAGGTGTCCTTATCCTAACAAACTAGAATAAATTATTTTTTTTAAACATTTATAATAGAAAATACTTAGACTATAGAACTTTAGGATTATGAGGCTAACAATCCGCCATTTAATCCAGAAGTTCATTTTTACAAAGACCAACTTCATCTCTGAACTTAGTGAAATTTATTCTACCAAGAGGTTTGGTAAAAATATATGAAGTTTGATCTTCAGATGGACAGAAATGAGGCTTGATGATGTCTTTGATGATGAGTGATCCGATGAAGTGGTACTTGGTGTCGACATGTTTAGTCTTTGAATGAAATAATGGATTCTTGGCCATCTTTATTGCTGACTGAATGTTGATCAATAAGGTAGTTGGTGATTTCTGAGTTTCACCAAGATCCTATAAAATTCTGCACAGCCATACAATCTCACATGGTGCTTCCCAAGCTGATATGTACTATGCCTCTGCTGAAGAATTGGCAATTGTTGTCTGCTTTTTACAATTCCAAGATATTTTTGTTGAACCCATATTCATTAAATAACTTGAAGTGGATGTTCTATCATCAATGTCACCTGCAAAATCAACATCTGAATATCCAATAAGTGTAAATTTTTTGTTCCTTTTGTAGAGAAGACCAAAATATTGTGTACCTTGAATGTATCTTAGTACCCTTTTTGTTGAGTTCCAGTGACTTTCCCTTGGTTCCTTCATAAACCTTGAAAGTATATTGACTGAATATGACAAATCTGGTCGAGTATTTGTCAGATAGATGAGACTTCCAACCAATTTCATGTACTTTGTACTGTTTACCAATTCCCCCCCTTCGAATTTTGAAAGTTTCAATTTCTGCTCCATGGGGGTAAGAGAAGGTTTACAATATTCCATGTCAAATTTCTTTAACAATTCAATGGCATACTTAGTTTGAATAAGGAATATTTGGTTAGGATGTTGAGATACTTCAACTCCAAGATAATAATGAAGTGTCCCTAAATCAATCATTTTAAACCCTGCTTTAAGTTCTTCCTTAACATGTTTGATGTGAGCTTCATTATTTCATGTTATGATTAAGTCATCAACATAGAGTACAAGTATCACCATGTGCTTATATTGCATTCGAAAATGCAATGTATCATCTGATTCACTCCGCTGAAAACCCACCTTTCTTAGGTACTCATCCATTTTTGCATACCAAGCTTGAGGAGCTTGTTTCAAACCATATAAAGTCGTCACAAGTTTGCAAACTTTATGTTCTTGTCCTTTTGCTTAAAAACCTTGTGGTTGAGTCATGAAAATATCTTCCTTTAGATCGCCATTCAAGAAGGCACTTTTGACATCCATTTGATGTAATTTCCAACCATTATGTGCAGCCAAATTGATAACCATTCTGATAGTATTCCATTTAGCTGTGGGTGAAAAAGTTTCCTCATAATCAATTCCTTCCTGCTGAGAAAAAACTTTAGCAACAAGTCTTGCTTTATACTTGTAAATTTTACCATTGGGCTTGTACTTTAGTCGATAAACCCATTTACAACTGACGGTCTTAACATCATGTGGAAAATCAACTAAGTTCCAAGTCCCATTTGCAAGTACTGAATCATATTCATTAATCATTGCTTCCTTCCATTCTTTATGTCCAGCTACTTCAACAAAAGAAGTAGGTTCAATGGAATCATGAGAAAAATTAGCTTCTACTCTTGAAGATCCCCTAGTTCCCATTTTGTTCATTTCATCTTAATGAACATCTTTGAGAAGTTGTTCAACCCACTTTGGCTTCTTATGTTGAGGGGATTGTGGATTTGAATCACCATTATTGTTGAAAAGAGGATTTTCAAAAAATGAGGCTCTTCTTTCATCTGAAATATCTGAGGTTGGAGAAGATACTTTTGAAGATTTAGTATCAGAAGAGTCTTTTGTCATTTCATTATCAGATGAATCAGAAGAACTTTTTGATAGAGAGATGTCTTCTGGAGTAACAAAGTCTTTTTCAAACCAAAATGCTTGCTTTGACTTGTTGAATTTACCTTTACCCTTAGTGTTTTTCTTCTCTAAATGACTAAGGAGATGATTAATCTCATCTAAAATGTTATTTTCAGTTTCATAAAAAAATGACATCTCTACTAACAATGAATTTTCCATCTGAAAGTAATCTATACCCTTTCTTTTCATCGGAGTATCCAATGAAGATACACTTCATACTTTGGTTTTCTAATTTAGTTATCTTTTCCTTAGGAACTAAAGCATAACATGTTGAGCCAAAAACCCTAAGATGATTTACCTTGGGTTGAAAACCATACCAAGCTTCATAAGAAGTTTTTCCATCTAAAGTTGATGTAGGTGATCGATTTCGATTTCTGAGATAAATTGTAGTATGGACTGCTTCAACCCAATATTTTGTGCTCAACCCTTTAAACTGCATCATAGATCTTGCCATACCCATGAGCGTTATGTTCATCCTTTCAGTAACTCCATTCTGCTGTGGAGTATAGGAATTTTTCAGTTGCCTCTTAATTCCATTGTTTTGACAATAATCATTGAATTTGGTTGAAGTGAATTCACCTCCATTATAAATTCTCAAAGAAGTAATCTTTTCTCTAGTTTCATTTTAAATCATGCGCTGAAAATTTACAAACTTTTCAAAAGCTTAAGACTTTTCCTTTAAAAAGTACAGCCATCTCATTCTAGTGTGGTCATCAATGAACAATATAAAGTATCGACATCCACCGAAAGAAGATTCCATTGGACCACATATATCACTGTGAATCAACTCCAAATACTTTGTTGCTCGCCATGAGTTGGTTGGAAAAGTTTCTCGATTTTGTTTGCCGAAAATACAAGCTTCACACTTGGAATTTTCTTTCTTGAAAGTTGGTAAACCCTTTACCAAATTTTGGGGCTTAAGTTTCAAGAGACTATCAAAGTTGAAGTGACCAAATCGAAAATGCCATAATCTGAATGAAGACATTTTAGAATTTACTATTGCTGCAACCTCTTGCTTTCTTTGGATGACTTTCCCATTCATTCTTAGTAACTTCCCATCTTCATATACAATCATTATTGTTTTCAAGTTATCCTTCTCTTACTTAATCTTCACCAAACCATCTTTCATGACAATTTGATGTCCAACTTGTCTGATTATGACTAAGGATAACATGTTTTTCTTAAAAGATGGTACATACCAAACATTTGAAATCCATTTTTCACCAATTCCAGGGAGAAAAACTTTCACTGAACCTTTTCCTAAGTTGTATCATCAGCCAAATAAATGGGATTTAGTTGAACATCCTTATAATTCCAAAAATAGTCTCTACAATAAGTCATATACTGAGTAGCTCCTGTGTCCAATATCCAATCATTTTCAAATGAATCTACATGCTGAACAGCTGAAAAAACATATTCATATTCATCATCTTGATAATATTGATCTTTTTCATATTGAGCTGATTGTTGAGAATTTGAATTTGATGTCTTCTTAAACTTTGGCAATTGATCATTGCTGGTAAGGCAATTTGATGCATAATGACCCATCTTTTACATCTTATTGAACTGAAATTTTTGCCTCTTCCTAACTATGCATTATTATTGGGAGGATTACTTTGAAAATTTTGTTAATGAAAATTGCTATGACCTCTACCTTGACCACGACCTCTGCCACAACCTCGATTAGAAGACTGATTCTGAAAATTTCCAATATTTGATTTTCCTCTTCCTTTAAAACTTTCAGCTTTAGTGAAAAGAAGATCTTCTCCTGATTATTTTTGTTTTCCAAAAGATTTACTATGTTTAGCTAGTAATTCACTAAGTGAATCAAAAGTCATAGTTGATAACTTATCAGTTATTTGCAAAGTCTCAAGAAAATGCTTATAATATGGAGGCAAGCCATTTATTACAATGGAGACTAGAAAACTATCTTCAAGTTTAGAAAAAACGTCTTTGATGATTTCCTGATGAATGTTCTTAATCCTTGAAATGTATTCTAATACATCACCATTGTTTGTTAATCTTTGTTTAAGTGATTCCATTTGTAGATCAACTCTTTGAGATGTAGCATGAGTATCAAAAAGATTCTTTAATAGATTCCAAGCAGACCATGCATCTTTGGAATTCTCAATATGAACAAACATGTGTTCATTGACAAAAGAACGTAGAAAAGCAAGTGATTTTTCATCTTTCAAATTACATGTTTCTAAAGAAGTAGCATCGATGGGCTTAGTTGGAGCAGTATCACCATCACATATATCACACCATATCGATGGGCTTAGTTGGAGCAGTATCACCATCACATATATCACACCATAATTCTTTATACATCAAAGTGTTATGCATGTGCCGACTCCAAGATTTGTAATTCTTGGGCCCATCTAACTTATCTGATTCCATGAATAGATTGATTAATTTAGACATGATGTTTGTTGCAAGTGAATAATCCACAAAAATCCAAAAGAGAGACACGAGGTGCTAGAAAGAAATAGTACACAATCCACACAAAAATAGTACTTTTAAGGGCTTGGCCTTGACCCTTTAAAAGTCTTGTTGGAAATGGAGTTAGAGAGTATTTTACTTAATTCTTCTCAACTTCTAAGCATTCAAGACTACAATAAAATCTTTCAAAGTTTGACCATATTTACAAGATATATAGCTTTATACAAATAATAAAATGTGCCCCCCTTGAACTAAAGTCATCAATGAATTAAAAAATTACAACTCGAATGTCTAAAAATAAAAAATAAAATAAAGCTCTTTAATACAGACTTCAATCCAATCCTCAATGCGGTCCTCAATCTGGACTTCAATCTGGTCCTCAATATGGTCCTCAATCCGGACCTCAATATGAAAAAACACATTTATGCAACAATTTAAAATAATTTAATATCATCTAAAGAACTTTTCACCAAAATCGCGCAGAAGGGGATTCAAAAGAGAACATCCTACAATATTTTGACACGCAGAAGAGATCTTTGTGGGTGAATTGCCACTGGGGTAAACCCTCTATGTTCCCTCGGTTGTTTGTTCCTCTACTATTGGCTTGATTGGGTAAATTCAGTCAACTGCTTCTTCTGTTACTTGATTTGTTTCTGGTCCTTTAAATGGAAGGTATAAGTGGAGATTTTATCTACATTGATGTTGGACAAAATGTTGGTGGATCGACTTAAGCTCGACCTGGAATTGTTTCTTTCTCTGTCACTCATGTGAGGTCAACCTCTATATTTTACTATGATTTCTTTGGTGCTGCTTAATCTCACCAGTCTGGTTCGCGATTGGATGGAGATGCGTTCGATCCCAATGAATTTTTAGATCACATATACAAAACTCAAATTCAGAGGAGCGCTGGAAATTTGTGTCTTAAGATACCAATGATACAGAATGTGTCTCGAGATACCAAATCTGATCCAGATACCACACAAATTCACATAAATTCCCAGGTGGATCTCGTTTGTTTCGTTCATTCCAGATCAAAGTCGACCACTGGGCAGGTGCAACACTTCGTGGAAATATTTCTGATATTCAGGCCTGTAAAATGTGGTTAAGATAATATTGCAAATCTCTTAAACCAAGACCTTTCTCAAGAAAAAACTCGCAAGTCACACAATAGAACCCATTCTGCCATTTTCTCATAAATTGATCTGCAATTCCAATGGTGATTTCTCCTCTTTTTTTGCTCTCAAACGAATCTTAATTGAGTGTTGGAATTTCTGAATTCAGGTTCTTGTTATGGGTACAGAGAAAAAAAAACGCCTCAAATCTGAAAAAGAGAATATTTCCTCAGATCTGTGTTTTAGTTCTGGTAATTTAGCAGCAACAACAAATGGATTAGCTCTGATGTGCAAGATCTCCAGAGGAATTTCTTTTCCAAGGGATCCAGATTCAATCCAGAAAATTTGAATCTGTATTTTCACCTATATGATGCCATAGATTCAATCTGATGACTTTTTGTTAAAATCATATGTGAATCACGATCTGGTCCTTGATAGGGTCCTTGAAACGGACCTTGATATAGTCCTTGATATGGACCTTGATACAGTGCTCAATACAGACCAGATCTGAAAACTTATAAAAATAAAGAATCTACAACCTTGAATTTAAATTTCCAGATTTATAAAATTATCTAAAGCAATTCTTTACAATGAGCCCTTTTAATAAAATAGTAATGGATCTATGAGATCTGAATAAAAAATGCAAATGTACACTTTTATCTTCCTAGATCTCTTAGATTTACAGGAAAGAAAGCTGCAATTAATCAAATTTAGAAACTTGGAATTTGCATATCTACAAGTTTACCACTCAAAAAGATGAATCAATTAATGAAAAAATTGATTTGTTACAATCACAATAACAATTTTCCCTATTTTAAAAACAACAATATATTACCTCAGTATCGTTGCCCTTGAGTTTGAAGAAATCCATGTTGATGTCAAGAAGTCTTCCTTGCTTCCTCGATCCATCATCAATTCTCTTCCATCACAATTTTCACCATGGCTCTGATACCATGTTGACAAAGTGTCCTCACACACGTAATTTTATTAATACTGAAAAAGTCATTACAATTTGAAGTGAAAATTCATAATCTACTCCTTTACCTCACTTGAAGAAAGAGCTAGTTTATATCTAAACTAAAATCTAGGAGAACAACCAATCACATAATCACATGAATATGATAGGTGTCATTTACATAGAAGCTAGGTGTCCTTATCATAACAAACTAGAATAAATTATTTTCTAAAAGCATTTATACTAGAAAATACTTAGACTATAGAACTTTAAGGTTATGAGGCTAACATGGTTTAGGGGTCATGTCTGTAATACTCAAAATCTTTTTATGTTCGAAGACCTTCACCAATCTAACTTTGAATATGAACCAACAAATCATACCCTTCCCAAAGAACCAAATAATGTAGAAATCGATGAACCCTAAAGATCCCTTGTTGTAATCACTGGGTTGGGTAGATGAGATACCTTCCAATCGTATGCCCATATCAAAAAACAAAGGGTCCTTATTATGGTTGATCATTGCACCGAGAGTAGCAAGGTGCATCTACAACCCGATATAATAGATATGTTGTCATGTTTATCATGTGGGTAATGCTTACATGTTAGCTTAAAAAAAACTTGTACCAAATAACAGTAATAATATATGTTAGTATTAAGTTCCAAAATATATCTGATAATATAACTTCAGAAATAACCCTTAATCTTAACAAGAATAAACCAAACCATTCACCAAATATTCAACACAAGAATGTAAACAAAACCCTTGAGGTAGGGTAACACCATATATTATTTCTTATGGAAGAAATACACTCCCAAGCAATAGGTGTTTGCTACAATAACAATATTCTTCACTATTCTCAATACATTTCTTACACTTCTTTATATAGCATTATCTCTATCTCCTAGGAACATTCTAGAGAAGGAATATTCTACAAAGTCTTCTCGTATTTATTATGTTCACATTAATATATCTAACTACCATAGTGGACCTTATTTAATAATGTAATGGACCTAGTCCACCTTACATTGAATGACCTCCACTACTATCATTACGGGCCCTTTGGATCCGATAATATAACTTTAGAAATAACCCTTAATCTAAACAAGAATAAACCAAACCATTCACTGAATATTCAACATAAGAATGTAGACTAAACTCTTGAGGTAGGGTAACACCATATATTATTCTTTATGGAAAGAATGTACTCTTAAACAATACTTGTTTTCTACAATAACAATATTCTTCATTGTGTTCAATACATTTCTTACACTTCTTTATAGCAATTTCTCTCTCTCTCTCTCTCTCTCTCTCTCTCTCTCTCTCTCTCCGAGGAACATTCTAGAGAAGGAATATTCTAGAAAGTCTTTTCATATTTATTATGTTCACATTAATAAATCTAACTACCATAGTGGGTCTTATTTAATAATATAGTGGACCTAGTCCACCTTACATTGAATAGCCCCCACTATTATCATTATGGGCCCTTCGTCCCCCCCATTACCTCTCTAGCTACACTACATTCCATCCCCCTTCGCATGTTTCATCCTCAAAACATTGGAAGAAACCATACAGTATAATCAACTAAGAAATGTAGTCAGTTGGTACCAAGTACATGAATCCATCCATCATAATGGAAGATGAACATGATGTTCAACTATTGACTTGCCACCCTAACCTTGATCCTAATCGTTCCTTTCATGACATGGGATTGTTTCTCTACCCTGATATCGTCCTGTAGTGTTGGTATTTCTCCATGCACCTCTTGATTGGTTCCCTTTGAGGTGCCATGTTGGTCCATAAGTGTGTCCATGCTCATGCCCCTGCCTGGATGACTGTTGTTTCTCCAAGTGGTGTGGATGGAGATATACATCAACCTTAGTTCTCATGTCTACTTGCTTAGATTGTTCAACATGTGGTTCATTAGCTTCTTCTATGTTTTTATTCCCTTCCCGATGCTTTTCTGTAGTTGCTTATGTAGCCTCTGCTTTTGATTCAACTTTAGACTCTGCAATCACTTCTTCACTTGCCCTTGTGGGCCCTTCTTTCTTACTAAGAGACACATCCTGCAATGTAATTTTTGTTTTCTTATACCAAAAATTCACAAACTTATTTTCCATATTAATATTCATTGTACCAATTGTGGCCATCCAAAGTGATCCAAGAATAACATCCACATGATGCATATCAATGGAAAAAAAATTAAAATGCAATACATATTTGTCCATGTTGAGCTTCAAATATTTAAAAACTCAAATATTGTTACCCTCAAGCTATGTGTTTTTCATATTCAAGTTGCTTGAATTTGCAATCTATTAACCAACTTAGCATTGATAAAATTTTGCGGGCAACTAGGGTTAATAGAAACAATGACCTTTTCTTTGTGGATACAACCATGAACCTATAGTATGGAGTTGCCACCTGAAAATAAACCCTTCGTTCTTTCTTCATCCTTACACGTGGAATTAAACCATTTGTCTGAAAGGAATTTTTCAAATGCTTCTTCATCGGAAAATGCCCTCCTCTTGGCAAAGTCCAATGATTGCCACCATATGGTAACATCTTCTTTGAAACCCAGGGGTAAAAAATATTTCCAGCACCCTTTCCATATTGAATTTTCAAACGCTATGAAGTCTTCAATACTAGGGCCATCATCTTTACCAGTAAAAAATATCATATAAAAAATAACTTACTTTGTAAAATCATGACTTTTTTCCGAAAAAACCCTGAAAAATAGCATATTTTAAAATGTTGATAACTTTACTTCTCGGACTCTTTTTCAGACGATTTTTTTGAAATTGGGTATTATTCTGAGAGGAATTCAAATACCCAACTAATTTCTACAAATTTTTTGCAAAAATTTTATGAATTTAATCCAAAGAGCGTCAGCCCCTTTTTTTTCTTTTAAAAATTCTACAAAAAGAAAAATATGTATATATTTCTTTTTTTGGCCAAGGAAAGAGCTCTAATACCAAATGTTAAATTCCAAAATAGATTTGATAATATAAATTTAGAAATAACCCTTAATCTCAATAAGAATAAACCAAACCATTCACCAAATATTCAACACAAGAATGTAGACAAAACACTTGAGGTGGGGTAACACCATATATTATTCATTATGGAAGGAATGAACTCCCAAGCTGTTGGCGATAGAAGTCACTCTTGGATTGCTTGCAGGAGCAGAGCCCGGCGCCCATCAGTTTATTGTCACGGTAGTTTTGAATGGGTGATCGAATGGATAGAGACTCGGGAAGATATCACTCTAACTCAGGGACTGGGTCTGGCATGTAAGGAACGAATGAGGTCTTGATCTAACTTTAGTGAGGGGGTTGATTAAAAGGTGAACAGGTGGAAGACTTGGCAAGAAGAGTGAGCAAACTACTTCAGGAAACAGGCCTTTCAGTAATGTGTAGAAGAAAAACCATGAATGCGAGATCCTCTGGTTCAGGGCATCAAGAAACTAAAAGGGGGACTTGACTGGACTCTCCAATTCCAAATCGTTCAGCGTTAGGAAAATCACAAGAACCGATTAGAGACGATGCAACTATTACAGTGATCCAATTCTACATCATCCTACAATAGTTACAAATCGACTGGATTCTCCAATTCCGAGTCATTCTAACATAGTGTAAACAAAGACGTGAAAGAAACTAACATTCATAAGACAAGAAGTCTCAAAAGTCCATGCATAACCAGAACAACAATGCTTCATTAAAGTTTTTACAACTGGGAGCCTCGCTCAACCATTGATAGATACAAAAATGGCGAAAACGCCTACATGTACTCAAAACAACAACATCAACACAATCGAGACGCTGCATTAAAAAACATTGTGTATGCATGGCTTCTGACAATCTGCACATGCAGTCTTCTAAATGATCGTGCACCTATGGCAGACGCAATCGAACTCATGACAGTCCCATGGACGAATCGACGTGCTTTTAATTCATCACCGGACTTTCCCTTTATGGCGAAGGTGATGTCTAACCACCACCAACTACTTTAATAACTGCTTCCTTGGGATTGAGAATGGCCCAACCGACTTGGCACCTTTAAGACGTGGAAGACCCCTCGCGTTTCCACCTGGATTAGCTAAACGGCCTGATGAATAGACGTGGAGGACAGTGCGAAGGCTGGGGGGGGTGTAACGGAAGTGGTGGCGCCAAGACCATGAGGGTGAGATGAGAGGTAGTTAGGTGTGGGCAATATGATAGGGAAGGACACGGCAGAAAGAAATACGCGGAGGGGGGTAGGAGATGAAATACAATAGGCACATTATTAATGGGAGGCTGACGTGGAAATGAGCGGGACACATGGCAGGTGGTGAGTGGACAATGGACTGAGGAGGGGCCACGTCATGGGGTGAAGTGGAAGATAGGTTGCAGAGGAGAGGCAGCTCAGGAGGTGACACAACGGGGGTCGGAAGGCCCCACACTGATTAAGAGCAGAGCGGCTGAGAAGGGCAGGATTGCCTAAGCACTGTTGATCTGGGCGCTTTGATCTCGGCCGTTGGGAAGATGCGCGCCTAATTCCGGACCCCCCCCCCCCCTTATTAAAGGAAAAAAGGCAAGGGGGGTCCGGAATTGCCTGTGCGTCGTTGATTCGGGCGTTCTGATCGCAGCCGTTGAAGAGGTGCGCCCTCGATTCCGGACCCCCCCCCCTTCCGCTTAAAGGTAGAAAGGTGGGGGGGCTCCGGAATCTGATGTGCGCCGTTGATCTGGGTGCGCAGATCCCTGCCGTCCAGATCTGCTTGTCTCTTAACCACAGGCGCGTTTTGCGCTCCGAACTTAGGGTAAGCGGGTTTTACCCACTCTTTCGCATTTTATCTCCCTTTACAAGAAATATCGCTAACACAAGCAATACTTGCTTGCTACAATAACAATATTCTTCACTATGCTCAATCACTCTGGGCCCTTCGGCCCCCCCATTACCTCTCTAACTACACTACAGTTAACCAAATATAGATACGACGAAAATAAAAATATAGTTTTATATATGATTTAGAGAGATATTTGATATGTACACCTAATATAAAATTTGATATATAAAGAGATAAAAAGAGAGATACCATATTTACACATAAATAAAAATACTATAGATATGATTTTTACATAGAAATATTGGTATCCCTCTCTTCATCTGCGCCTATTTTCATATTAAATGATCAAAAAACTTACAACTCAAAAGATTTGAACCCTCTTTATGCTTGATAGATCTAGAGTTAAGATGGATCTACATTGGTGGTAGTGTTGATATTATGGTAGTTGCAGGAAGATTAACCTCTACATGTAACCTTTTACGAGACTAGAATATTTTGGGAAGCAAGAGAAACCCTGAACAGATTTGTAGAAACCCTATAAGACATGTCGGCTCAAGAAAATAATTAATATTTAAGTGTTAACCTATAAAATAAGAAGTTGGCCTAGACAGGGGACAAAGAGCACTATAAATAAGAGGGCGCTAGAGCTCATTTTTCATTCACACTCTCACAACTGCATAAGAATAGTGGTGTGCAAGTTTGGAGAGGGAGTGCAGTTGCATCTACTGCAACTGGGATTTTGGATTTTGGTTATGGTTTGGACTTTCTGCCTTGGGTATGGTTTGGATTATTTGCTTGGTACGCTAGCCTTGGAGAAAGACATGCTATCTTGGTTGGCTATTGGTTTTAAGGTTTGCTTCCGAAATCATTTTGTTTGTCAAGGTTAAAGGTGCTCGGGGGTGGCTTCATGCCTATGGTTGGGTGACAATACTGTTATATTGTCTATGGAAAAATGATCACATCTCTTTAATTCTAATAGGTTATGGGCCCACACTATCTTCAAACAGTCTAACCACTGGAAGATAGATTGGAAATTTATTTGTTAAGCTCGTTATTGCACCAGTTACAGTTGCAACTAGCTTTTTTGATTATGCAGCTGCAACAAACCCTAACCCTTTTGTTCATGCACTTATGATGAAGCATTTGACCTAATTCCTTGAGATCCTAGTGCACCCTAGCCTAGCACACATCTTGGTACCCTCAACTAGAAAAAACATCAGGTTTGAATTTATGGTCAAAGTCAAAGTTTGACTCATCAAAGTCAAAGGTTGATTGGTCAAAGTCGAAGTCAAAGGTTGACCTATGGTCAAATTGATTATGTGGTCAAGGTTGAAATTTTAGAGTTTCTATCTTTTTCTAATCATTGAATCTAATCTCTTCTTGTTAAGATGGTATCTAGTTTCATATTGGAAGACAAGTTGGACGATGTTACAAGACTTCAAAGGTATGAACTTGTATATGTTATCCAAGTTATATCATCTAGCAAAATGTGAGTATGTTTGCAGGAAAAGTATTAGAGACATTGTCCAAGATGTAATAATGGATTTAGTGCATTCATAGGAACAAGCGCACCCTCCATAACAATTGAGGCTTCAGGTTCCAGGTTTGATTAAATTGTTAAGCTTCAAATTTGTGTATACCATAGGTGATAGTTGCTACATTACAAATTGTGAAAGAAGTCTTTGAAAGTTTCTATTATTGTTAGGTGCAATGAATACTCGGCTACATATGAATACTATTAATATAGATTCTTATTGTACTTATTCACAAGTTGAACTAACATCTCCTCTAGATAGATATTTCTTGTTTTCTCTTGTTGTTCTTGTTCTGGGCATGTACCCTTGTGAAATATGTTTGATGAACAATCCTTGCGGAAGATGTCATAGAAAAAATTTATAAGGATGACACAACTTTCAAATGGGCAGAAATCAGAACAGATATAAAGAAACTTAAAGAGACTCAGAGGAGTCAGACTCTAAGAAAGTCAGAAATCAAAAGGAAACCAGAACAGAATTGTGACACTTTGTTAGCACATATTCTTGTAAAGGGGGAGTTTTTCACTGAATTCGGGCCCTTGTTGTAAAATATGATGAAATGGGGTTTAAAAAAAACCCATCAAATGTGTTTTATTCAAAGGCCGCAGCCATGAGCGCCCAAGTGCAAATCTCAGAAAATATCGTTTCGGGCTTAAAATGCTTGCAGGCGGGCATTTTTGTTTTCAACGGCGAGGATTTTTCATCAGGAGCAGATTGATGGTCATCAAGTAAGTTGGAGCCACACAGTTGCACGAGGATTAGCACCTAGTCTCATTCCTTATGGCCAAAGTCACAAGAATGATCTGGGTCGTCCGATCCCGCAGGGACATGTGGCGCGCAATTAAACACCATCGCGGTTTCGGGATTCAGGACTTCAAGAGACAAGGGGTCCCTCCTCCATTTCATTTCAAAACCCCGAAACGCGAAATGTGAAGCCCTGAGAGCCTGGCCCACGGTCATAGCCCAGGGTTCTATGGAAAGGTGAAGCCTAAAGAAAGAGGACAGATGGCAGCGCTTGAGCTGTTTCACGAAAATGAAGAAGAGATCCATCAGGGATGCCTGGTGCGAGAAGTCTCGAAGCAATCAGGACTGTTGATCAAGGGAAGATCTCAGTCGTCCATTAGGAAAGACACACAGGCGCATTGTTTTATGATGCGCGCAGATCTGGGCGGCCAAAATCTACGCGTCCATATCTACGGCCAGGACTCCATTCCAGACCCCTCCCCCATGTCGTTCTACCTTTAATGGGGGGGGAGGTCCAGAATTTGACCGTGCAAGTTTGAATGGTCGGGATTGAAGTGCCTAGATCTGCGGCGCATATTCAATTACGGACCCCCCTTTCCATTCCGCCTTTAATGGGGTGGGGTGGTCTGGAATGAGGCAGTTTTGAATGTGGGCCCTCTGCTATCATGGCACCCTCTCATGGTGTTAGCCCCCGTCCCACCTAAAACCACTTACCGCCTCTGTTAGCCCCTTATCACTCCCGCCTTCCATCTCTTTCCAAGTGTCCCACTGCTCACATCCTCCCTAGCAGATGGTCTCACCCCATATGTTGTCGTATCCTCACACATGTCCTCCACTCATCATCCTCATAACCTATCCCTGTCCCATCTTCACCCATCACTCACTCACCTCCTTCCATGTGTCTCGCACTCCCTGTCACCCCCACCTTAGTTGGTTTCCCCTGCCTCGTTCAGCCACCAGATCTCCCCTTCTGCTCCCACATCACCTTCTTGTTCCACATTGCCTCTATGCCTTTAGCGCCTAAGTGTCCATGCATACCTAGTAGCCTATCGGTCTCGCGCATCGCCTCAGCCTCGTCAGCTCTGTCCATGTCCGCCATCTGGGTCCCCTCGCAGCAGTCCCACGAAGAAACAACAACCAAAGGGAGACTGCCACGTCCTGCAGGAGCAGAGTTGACCAGAGCCTTTCCAGATCTCGAGAATCAGTTAATGCAAATGTGGAAGGTGGGTGAGACATTGTCTCCTCCCTTAAATGGAAAACCAGGAAAAGACAAGCGCAGAGGTGACTGTTAGTCCTTTCTGACAAAGATCACGTCCATCATAAGACTGCATGGGCAGTCTTCCCAACGTCTACATGCACATCCTGACAGAGAAGCTCCTCAACGTCAAGCATTAATCTCATGACATGATTGTGTCCCAAAAAATCCGAGCCAGCCTGAGTATATGTAGCCATTTTTGCCATTTTTTTTGGTATCGTTGGTAGAGCTAAGCTCTCTGTTGTAAAGTTTTGATGAAGCACTAGTTTCCCCTGGTTATGTATCTGTATGTGAAACTTCTTGTTTAATGACAGTCAACTTCTTATTCCATATGGTTTCCATCTAATGTTGAAAGAGTTCATGATTGATTGAGTCACATGAAGCATTGTGACAGTGTTATATAATTTTTTTATGTTAACGATGTTATGATTTATTTTAATGTTCTTGTGATTTGAATACAAGAAGTTCTTGTGTTTAAATTCTTCCTCTTCGGGTTGTTGGAAGCTTGATGTTCACAGCGTACCTTTTCACTTTCTCACAAAAATCTTCCTCCTACTCATCCTTATTACAACTTATTGTCTGAAGTTAAATTAAGACCTCACATGTTCATGCATATCCTTAGTCCAGGATTCTGAGTTAAACGATATTGTACTGAGTTTTCTTCCAGTCGATCACCCTCTTTATAAACAAATCGTGACATAAACTGATGGGTATCAGGATTATTCCTGCTACAATCCAGGAGTGACTTCTGGTGCTAACACGCTTTATAGAAAGCAACGAGAGATGCAACAGACGCAAGCACGGACTCTCTCAGATGGAGGGATTTGATCACAAAATTCCAAAAGAAAAGCATGCATATTCCTCATTCGGAAATGAAGCTGGGATTAGGAGGGAGCTAATCCCCAACGATATGATCCATTGAAGAAGAATCCATAAAGACTATGAAGTATCTATCCATGTTCTTCATTGGAAGTAGCAGCCATGATAAGCAGCACGTGTTCAGTTTGACTCTAGAAGAAGTCTTCCTCAAAAAGAAGCCTCGAATATCCTTGGTTGTCCATCTACATTTATGTTCCTATGGCAGAAGGTTGGAGCCTTCAGGAAATAAGGGAATGTAATCTATAGAAGATTCCATGGACTCAAACATTGAATAAAAACATGAGGAAGACATGAAGATTCCAAGAAAGAAAGAAAAGTTAGAACAACCAATTGAGCCAGTTTGAACCCACTAGAAGCAATCAAGCAGAAGGAATGGAAGGAAGATGTGATTATGAAAAATACTTAAGCATTGATAGATACAAGTTGAAACTCGGGGCTAGAGGGTTCTCCCAATAGGAGAGAAAATACTAGGATGACAATGTATTCTAGTAACGAGATATACCTCTACCTGAGACATTATATCTCCTGCAGTATCCATGGGTTGGATTTTACATTAAATGAATGTAAACATTGTTCTTCTCAATAGAGTAATTGAAGAAGAAGCGTATGTAGAGAAACCTCAAGGTTTTGAGGTATACTAGAAAGAGACTCGTGTATGCAAATGGAAGAAGACCTTGTATGGATTCAAGCAAACTTGGTGTAGAGTCTTTCATGTACAACAAAAGCGTGGTGAAAACTTCCTATGACAGAGGAAGTATATTGAAATGGTTCTTCAGAAGTCTGGGATGATGGATTACAAATCCATGGAAAAATCCCATGATGACAGATCTGAAAAAGTTGAGAGACTCTAATCCAATAGACCTTTCTCTGTATCGACAATTGATTGGCTTGTTAATGTATTTGGAGAATACTCAGCCGGATATTTATTTTGTGGGACGTTTGATTTATGATATACAACTGCATGGATTTATCAATTCATATTAGGAAGGGAGTGAAGATAACAGAAGAAATACTTCTTGGATATGTTTCAGTTTGAGCTTTGCCACAATATCATGGGCTAGCAGGAAACAAAAACACTCAACACTGCAGAAGTAGAGTATATTGCAGCTTGTGATGCTTATATGAAAGCAGTGTGGCTCTGTAAACTGGGTTTTGGACTATTTGATCAGGTGTTGGATTCGACTGTGATATATTGTGATAACCAGAGCTATGTGAAGCTTTTAGAGAACCTGGTGTTCCATGACAAGTCAAAGCACATTAAGATCGAGTATTATTTTCTCCATGATAGAGTCCAAAGGGGAGAAGTGGTTCTCTAGTATATCTCCACAGATGAGCAGATAACAGATATTTTGGTAAAGCCTTTGTCCAAGATGAAAAGTTTGTGTACTTAAGGGACAAGTTTGTACTCATGGAGATGACTTTCTTATTGGAAAAGGAAAAGATTACTCCCAGGTTGGGAGGAAGCACTGATATGTTATTGATTTATGGGAAGTCATTTTCTAGTTCATAAAATGGTCCAGGTTGGGCAGTCACCTTCCAGTCTGGAAAGTGGCCCAAGATTTCTAACGGACGGGCATTTACTAGTTCGAAAAATGGTCCAGATCAGACAATCATTTTCATAATGAAAATGGTATGTTAGATTGTTGATGTACCATAGACAATGATTTCCCTTGTGGCCAATGTGGGGGAATGATCAAGGACAATCATTCTTCTTGGCAGTCACTCTGAGTAGTGGTCAAGCAGAATGGTATGCCTCTTCGGGCAGTCATTCTTTCGAAGTTCACAGTTGTGAGGAGTTTCGAAGAATGGCCCATTATAGGAGGTTGGTGAAGGACAGTGATTTCCATTAGGAAATGGTCCAAACAGTCATTCCCTAGGGCAAAATCATTCTCTCTAGGTTTCATTGTGATTAATGTCGGAGGAATGGCCTAGTTAGGTGAATGGTCCAGGTTCAACAATCGGAGACAAACATTTCCTAGGGTAGACTCATTCTCTCCAGGTTACACTGTGATTAGTGTCAGAAGAATGGCCCAATCAGGTGAATGGTCTAGGTTCATAAATCAGGGACAATTATTCTTCTATGCTTGGGAAGAATAGTCCAGATAGCCCATGGCTGATGTTTTACTTTCTGAGGGAAAATACTCTTCCATATCTCACAGATGTGAGTGGAAGAATGGCCCACATGACTTAGTTTGTATCATGATATTATGTATGCAGATTGATATCAGATGATATGATTGTTGTGGAGATTGTATGTCTATGGATAGTAGTTGTATGCTACTGTGGTGGATGTGATCCACTGGTACTGATTGTTGGATAACTGAGAGGGGGGGTGAATCAGTAATAAATAAATTGAATCATTTTTAACCATAAAATGCAAGTGTTATATCAATGTAGCATTATCATCCAATAGTTGCAGAGTAAATAAACAATGAACAAATGAGAAATCATACACATATACAATACGCCAGTGTTTTTACGTGGAAACCCAAAGCGGGAGAAAATCACATAATGTTTTTTCTTATATGTCTTTAAGAATTACATTCATTGGAAGCACCAACTTCCTTTGTTTTTCAGCTGCAACTGGAAGGAGGCTCCAACCCCCTAGTTTCTCAGGCTACAACCTGAGGGAAGCTCCAACTCCCCAATTATCTGGATACAACCAAAAGGAGACTACAACCCCCTATGTTCTCCGACTACAACCACATGTCATTGCCCCGTCCAACCACCCTGATATAAAAGTAGAATGATGGAACCAATGTCACACTATCACTGTGAGATATACTGCTATAAACCTGTACCAATCAACCTGTAATCAACATGTACCATAAACAAGTGCATCAACCATGCACCAACCTGTACCATAAACAAGTGCATCAACAATGCACCAACATGTACCATCAACGAGTGCATCAACCATGCACCAAATATATACCAATCATGCATCAAATACACATAAACTATGACTCATTAGGATGTACCAACATCATCAACTATACACCTCATGTATGTGTCAACTCATCAACTACTTGTCTCAACCATGTACCCAACATGTACCTCAACCATATACCAATATAACCATCAAAAGTTATGTAGCAATACATCACACTATCCATAACCAAATACCAAAAACCATTACATCAAACTATGTGCCACAACCTCACTGTTATACAACATCTATTTGTAACATACATCAACCAAAATCCCTCATCAATTTCATCATCCAAATCTGATTTGTAACTCTGTAACAGAGCTGGTGTATATGATCACATACCTGCAAACCTTCCTTAACAAGAGACTAGCATTTTCATCAAAATTTGTTTTAGTCTCACATGACTAGTTTTGGATTAGTCAACAACCCTAACTTGCAACAATCATAACTATGTACATGTAATGAATAAAAGTATAAAAATAGTACACAATGTTCTTCAGTGTCTTTTCTGCAATTTCTCCAGGTTTCACTTCTTGGAACCTCCAAGAAAAAGAGTTTTAGAAAAAATGACATACCTTGCTGAATTCTGGATTATTCTGGAGATCGAACTTGTAGAGTGTGCTCCGCATGAAATATTTGTTGTATGGATCGAAAAACGGTACACAAAATATTGCAGACTGTACTCTAACCAATACATTTGGTCTTACTAAATTTAGATCTATTATGAAGAAGTTATGACGTTTTTACCTGAAACCCTTGTTTTAGACTAGTTTCAAGACTAGCCACAAACCCTATTTTCCATGGAGTGTAACTCCAAAAATACGACCCACAAGTTGAAATTTTTATCACAAATACTTGGATATGTTTCCTCAACGACCTCCAAATTTCGCGGTTTGAATTATTTTAGAAAAAACGTTATTGCGAAAATGATGAGATGATCTGTAAGTAACATACCTTAGAAAGCATTGTCAAAAGAATTTATCCTCCCTTGAATTTTGACCTTCTTTACTTCACCTTCCCTCTGAAATTCGCCTTAGATATCATTTGGTTACCTCAGTCACTTGTAGATATTCAATATGCTCAATTTTAATTAAATGAAAGACACTTGCCTCTTATTTATACTTTTATGTAGCTTCCTCAAGGGGTTACCTTCTAACCATCTTAAACTAGTTTCTTTATTTTAGGGCTAACCCACTTCTAACCACTTGTCCACTTAGTAATTTCTCCATTAAATTTATTATTTAAATAATTTATTTTGTATCCACTTTTAATTATAGTACACTCATCACTTCACTTTATTATTTAAATAATTTCTTCTTCGCAACCACTTTGACTACTTTGACCTTTTGGGGCTTCTAGATGAATCGTGAGGGTTCTCCAACTTCACATGGCCATAACTCTCTAACCATGAGGAGTTATGTGACATTCCACATACCACCGAAAATGGCATGATATGTACTATCCATATAGAATAGTCTTACCTTCAAATATATTAAAACTCATACCATTATACATCAAACAAACTTGGGTCCATTACCCAAACCTTTGTGCTACCGAACTTTCTTCAAGGGTTGACATCATTGACAAACAACCCAAATAATCAACAGTGACTATGTGTCGTTGGTTAGTAGTGGTATGATACTAGGAGTGGTTGTGTGCCAGTGGATAGTAGTTGTATACTACTATGGATAGACACAATTGTGTTCTATTGGATGGAATTATCGCAACAGTATGCTACCTATCTGAGTGCCATGGAGACTACCACTAGTGTTGGAGTTGATTGCCAGCTAGATGGATAGTCAGTGTGTTGATGGACAGATATTCTCTATTCTCCAGGCAGAGAATATCTGTCCAGACAGAACAGATTGTTGGTGGATAGGTATTCTCTCTGTGGAGAATGGTCCAAGTTGACAGTTTGTTGACGTATCATGGACTGGTATTTTCCTAAGGCATAGATTGTGGCCCGATTAGGAAAATGGTTCAAGACCAATATTTTCTAAGGCATATAGGTAGATATGGATCTCTATGGTACATATGACCCGATTAGAAAATAGTCTGAGATTGGCATTCCTGTAGGAATGCTCTCTGTAGCCCATGGTGTAGCTTTCAACATCTGTTGAGACAATCACTCTTCTAGGACTTATGTCCGAATTAGAAGAATGGTCCTTGTATCACTCTGTGGAGTGAGTGACTTATTCATCATCATGCTCGATTACTCAGATGGAGTATGGATTCGAGAGATGATGCAGATGCTATCAGATGATACTGATAGTGATGATGTTTCTCATGAGTTTATTTACATGATCATGAGATACTCTGTGTGGCTATGATGATGTTACTGTTTGAATGGTTTGTTTGTGCTCAAGACCATTGTTGTTAATACCTCCCTAGCTAGGAGGGAGTGTTGATATTATGGTAGTTGCAGGAGGTATTAACCTCTACGTGTAACCTTGTACGAGACTAGAATATTTTGAGAAGCAAGAGAAACCCTAAACAGATGTGTAGAAACCCTAGAAGACATGTCGGCTCAAGAAAAGAATTAATATTTAAGTGTTAACCTCTAAAAGAAGAAGTCGGTCTGGACATGTGACAAAGAGCACTATAAATAATAGGGCGCTAAAGCTCATTTGTCATTCACACTCTCACAACTGCATAAGACTAGTGGTGTGCAAGTTTGGAGAGGGAGTGCAGTTGCAGCTACTACAACTGGGTTTTGGCTTTTGGTTATGGTTTGAACTTTCTGCCTTGGTTATGATTTGGATTCTTTGCTTGGTACACTAGCCTTTGAGAGAGATACATTATCTTGGTTGGCTATTGGTTTTAAGGTTTTCTTTCGGAATTATTATGTCTATCAAGGTTAAAGGTGCTCGGGGGTGGCTTCGTGCCTATGGTTGGGTGACAATATTGTTATATTGTTTATGAAAAAACGAGCACATCTCTTTAATTCTAACAAGTAGTACATTGAACATTCTTCATAAGAAACAAGTTATGTGTATGGGCCTCAATTTAAATAAATTTGAATGCTTTCCCATCAACATCCCAAGCCATAAGCATATTTAATGTGAAGGTGTAGCTCACTTTGGAAGACCTATAGTCTTAAGGATCACTTCTATGTCACATAGGTTGGATTAGATGGTGTTTTGTGGTATTCAATGGATTATTTCCATAAAGACCTACACCATTAACCACCGAGAGAAATTCCTTTCTTTTAAACCAGATGGTTATGAAATCACTCTTAAAGGATTAAAACATAAAAGCAACTAGAGTGTGGATTCAAAACACCTCTAAACTTTTGAAGAAGGGACACTTTGGCTTCATGGCTCACTTATACTATATATAGGCAATTTTTGCTCATAAACCTTCTACTCCAAACCTCTCTACCTTACCTCAGAAGCATGAGGTAGTATTATAGGGTACACCTACAAAACATCTAACCAACAAGGGCATAGAACAGGTTATTAAGTTGGACCTCACCAAAGGTCTCAAGTGGTGTACCCCTAATTGAGATGGACATTTTTAAAAGTTTGTGATCAAAGAGTTGATGAGGAAATTTTAGACGCTAGAATCATTACTCCTACTAACAACCCTTACAAAGCCCCAATTGTCTTGGTGAGAAAAGGATGGTTCTTATTGCCTTTGCATTGATTATATAGCACTTAATAGATCACTATCAAGAATAAGTTCCTTGTGCCTTGCATACATGATTTCATGGAAGAACTACATGATGCCAAGTTCTTTTCTAAGATTGATTTTTGTTCAAACCATCGCTAGATACTTATACAATTTTAGGACCAAGAGAAGACCACATTCAAGATTCAGCAAGGCCATTTACAATTTCGGGGATGTCATTTAGCCTCATAATACTCTTGCTACATTTTGAGCTTTAATGAGCAAGGTGTTTGGTAAGTATCTCTGCAACTGTGTTCTAGTTGTATTTGATCACATACTCATATGAAACAAAACATGCATAGAGCATTTAGAGCATTTGGATATTGTATTAGATATTGTAGCCCGTCGTAATCTCTTTGCAAAGGAATTCAAGTGTGAATTTTACAAGTCTTTCCTGGAGTATCTTTGTCATATTATCTCTACAAATGATGTTTGTACTAAGCCTGTTAGATCCATGCCATTTAAGTGTGACCAATGGCTATGTTCCTCAAGAAGATTTGAGGATTTATGGACTTAGAAGGCTTCCATTGTAAATTCCCTGCAACTTCTTTAGTATTGCTCATCCCTTGGTTGACCTAACAAAGAAGAACTCCTTTCATTGGTATAGTAAGGCATGGCAAGATTTTGAGTGCTTAAAAGAAGCCCTTTGTTCAACATTGGTGCTTACTACCATTGATTTCCCTTGATCCTTCACTATTGAGTGTGATTCTTTTTAGTTTGGTCTTGGTGCACTACTCGTATAGGATGATAGACCCATCGCCTTTGAAAGCCGCAAGTTGAATGACAAAGATATGTAAGGATAATCTTGTTGTTGATACATTATCATGGTGAGATGTGTTACAATGAAATCTAGCACCCCTAATGTGTGAAAGTCCCAAGCACAAGGGGCTAGTTTGTGTAACTATGGAATGCTACCCATTGTCACCACAATAGCACTTCCTTACTCTTTAGGTTGGCTCCTCTACAACTAAAGGGGGGTATCTGTAACACCCTGTTTCCCCCGGTCTGTAAATATAACTATATTGGCTAGGAACTATGGCAAACTCGAATGTGTGAATGTTTGATTTGATGGACCTTTGTATAAAAGGTCGATGAATGTAAATTGTGTTATGAATATGTGTTGCATGACTGCTAGGAAGAGGGATGTGCTAAAAGAGACCACGATGGCTAACGAAAAGGTGGTGGAAGGGACCCGGAACGGTTGCGTTAACTTCCATCGAACTAGTACCATACTAGTTTTTACTTGCTCAAGAACAAAACAACTCTCTGACCCATGAATGAATTTTCGTCGGGATGGTAGGTGGGGAGGCTCCTCAAGAGATAATGAGGGGATGGGGCGGACCGCCCATCTGTAAAGCTCTCAGACCTAACCACAGACATGAAAATTCACACCACACGCAATCTTGCAGAGGGATGCAAGAAAGGAAGCATGGGGGGTGGGCAAGGAGAGGTAGCGAGGATCACAGAGCAGAACCTAAGCTCTCGAATTAGATGGAGTTCTGAATATAGGAGAAGGAGAGTAACCTTCGTCCTCGTCTATTTTTTTGTATAGGGAGAAGGAGAGTAACCTTCGTACCTAACTTCCATTGAGCTGGAAGTAAGAGATTGAATCTCAAAGCATCGTGGTCTAAGATCGAGGGTGGCCAATGATAAATCTGTTGGGAGTGACTAAGCCTATGGTTGGGTGGAAACGAGCACCCCTCTCAATAGTGGCATCATGCCTTGTGGATCTAATAAGTGTTTTATGCCTTGTATTTTGAATTGAATATCATGGATACATGCTCATGTTTATACACCCATAAATGGTTTCTGTGTGGAATGATTGCCTGGTGTTTCAGATTGGAAGTAATGGATGCATGTGTATACTTATATGCCATAGTTGGTTTATGTACAAAATGATTAAGTCCGGAGCATGAGTTCGTTCCACTGAGAATTGTCTCATCTGCTTGATTCTCGTGATGTTTTAATTTAATCCCTCAAAATCACCTTCCCCGGGGAATTGCATCATATCTCAGAGTTGGAGTAAGCTCCTTGGTATGGCTATCGCTATGGTGAACCCACGAGTTTACCTTGCCCCGGTATCATAGCTCCTAGCTTGGTGAGTTAGGAAGGCACTCCATTCAGGTCAGTAGCCTAGGGACTTTGAAGAGTACCCGAAGCCTTATCCAAAAACCCGACTAAGATTAGGGATAATTGCCCAAGAACCATCTGAAGGTTCATGTGACCTGGGTCTGGGAACCCTGTGCAGGAAGGAGTTAGTTTTCAAATGTTTTGGAGCCGCGAAAGCTCGAAGCTCTGAGAGGTTGAATTTCGTTGCCCGAGTTCAAAAAGGATAGTGAGTCAAATTATCGAAAGGGAGTATCCTTTCATTTGGTAGATGAACAGACGAGATCCTTTTGAAAGTATCCCAGGTCTGTCAGTACCAATGGATATAGAGGAGGAGCGCAGGCGTTAATGCCTCAACCCCCTCAGTGTTCGCAAGTAGCGATGGAACTGGGATCGTAGATCCCAGGATCCATCGAGATCTACCTTGACCGTCGATCTTAACCCTTGTGTAGGCAAGAGAGTGGACTCGTCAAAGACCTGAAAGTCCTGAGGTAATCTGAACCGTCCACCGGTAGAGGACACGTGGTGAGATCTCAACATTTCGTTGACTCGCAGAGAAAGAAGGTCAAAAAGAATAATCGTTCGAACTCGCGATATGCGAAATCGCAATTTGATCATGGTCGTCCATTAAGGAGGACACGTGGCGAGATCTCATCATTTCGCTGACTCGCAGGGTAGAAAATTCAAAGACGGAAGTCATGAGAACTCGCAATATGCAAAGTTCCGACGCGCCTTGGAGTTAGGCTCCGGATCGTAGTAAATGGTCACATGGACGGAGGCCAAAGTAGGGAGCTAACAGTTGTTAAGCCCTTTCGGAACTCGGGAGTTGGAGGAGTTGGGGCGCCTTACATCGGAAGTCCCGAAGTCGTGAAACACGATGCACCGTTTAGGTTAAGCCTATGGTCGCGGGTAGTGATCATGTGGAGGAGGATAAGGGAAGAGATAGCATGCGCTAGGCCCCTGTCGGATTTCGGAGGTTGGGAATGTCAGGGTAACTCACATGTAGAATACCCGACATGCGAAATCTCGAAACGCCTTTTGGGTAGACGGGTGGTCACAGCCCATGGTCGCGTGAGAGAAACTTGCGCCTGGAACCTAATCGCGCAGACCGAGTCACAAAAGGAACTAACGCCCAACACTCTGAGTTTTCACGGTAGGGTGAAGGGGAAGGTCGTGTATGCCCTTAAACTTGATCTAAGAAACCGAAAGGTTCTGGGTTTAACTATAGAACGAGACCATCCAGTCTTAGAGAATTGTTTGGCTTCAGAATTTGAGATTTTGTCCCTTGAGAAAAGCGAAAAATTTTAGTCGCCATCGTGGGTGTGTTACAATATCCCTAAGGTAAAGTCCAAATGGTTTGATATTAAGCATTGAGGTTTAATTGGACCAAATAACTTGTTTGGAATATTTTTGAAGTAATACTCAAGTTGATTTACAAGTGATGGTTCCAAACTAGGTTTCAAGTCTTGTTATGATGTGTGAATTTTTGTTGCTTGAATTGTTTCAAAATCTAAATCTTGGAGATGACTTAGTGAAAGAATGTTTCAGATCTATGTGTGAATTTTAAGGAATTAAGCATGTAAATGAATATGAAGTGAATGCTTCAAAATCATATTCTGGATGTAATTGCAACAAATAGAAATGATGCAAAATGCAAAATTTCTTAATGCTAAACTTGAAACAAAAATTTCACAATGTTGAAAAATGCTTCTAAGATGCAATTTTCATACTTGAATGCAAGAAATTTGATTTTCTGAAATGATTTAATTGTTGGAAACAACAATTAAACTAAAACAAAAAGTGAATTGAATTTCCAAAATGTTAAGTTTAGAATTTTGCCTAACTATGATGTGAAAATGACTTTCTAGGCAAAATAAATTTATGAATGTAGAATACAACTAAAACTATTCAAAGTGTAATTAAAAATTTAAAGCAAGAATTTGTAGCACACAAAGTTATAAAAGTAACCTAGTTTATGGTTTGAGATTGAGGTCCTAGGTCAAAAAAACTAGTTGTAAATCAAAATTTGTAAGCTAAATAAGTGCTTGAATGCACAAAACTTAAAACAAAAATTCAAAATGGAAATTTCCAGCAAGATATAACTATAGCCTAACCTAATTTCAAATTAAAATTGCAAACTCTTAGGCTAAACTATCGCTGAAATCAACAAAAGATATAACTATAGCCTAACCTAATTTCAAATTAAAATTGCAAACTCTTAGGCTAAACTATCGCTGAAATAAACAAATTCTCTGAAATACACAACAAATATGAATTAGATATATGTATGGAAGAGAATTTATAAAATTTCCAGCAAGTAACAAGGTGAAAGATTAAAAATTAAGTGGATGAGAGAAGGAGAAACTAGTGCCTACTTATCTGTGTGCTAATGGAGTCTATTATAATCCTATGAGGAGGGTTTAACTTAATCTAGGCACGACATGCCACAAAGTTTCTTACTAGGTGAATTGAAAAAACAAGATATGCAACGAAATTCTAAGAAATGTGATAACATCGGAATTATATTAACGTGTTATTTCCCTGGAAGTTTCTAGCCTAGTTAATACCTAACTTTAGAAAGAAAATAATTTAGAAATACTTAAAGTAATAAACAAAATAATCAAGGTAAAGGGAGATCACACTTAATTATTCATACTTGATGAAGTCTTCACTTGATGCCTCTAACCAATCTTATGCATGCATAGAGGTTGTTGCAATCCACCACAAAAATTCACCAAAATGCCTCACACAACATAGAAAAAAAAATGTACTCCAAAACTATGCTCCAAGAAGAAGAGAAATATTATTGCTCACTCAACAACACCAATTACAAATTAGGGAAGCCTCTTATTTATAGAGGCTCAACCACCTCAAGTAAAATAATAATAGCCTGATCATCATGTTTGATGAGTCAAACATTTTAAAACAGTATTACAAATACTTTAATTGGTCATCGAATAATAAATAATCTCTCTCGGGAGAGTAAAAAAACCCTAGGGTGCATGCCTAAGAGAAAATCCCCAACTTGTAATAAAATCATGCTCAAGAGAAGTGTGCCTATGACATTTGTGCCAAGTAGTTGTAACTACCTCCCAGAATAGAAATAACAGTCCTCAACACGTGCACCCTCTGTGAAAATTCAAAAAAACTTGTCCAACAATGAAATGTCTCCATCATTGTCTAGTAAGTGGAATATTAAACATCAGAGGCCCTGGTGAAATGTTGAGGCCCTTCTTCTGTGTCCATGGGAGCAATTCCGCAGTTGATGTTTCCGTAAGTGGAATATTAAACATCAGAGGCCCTAGTGAAATGTTGAGGCCCTTCTTCTGTGTCCATGGGGAGCAATTCCGCAGTTGATGTTTCCTGTGTCATTTCCAATACCAACATCATGAGCAGAAAGTCTGACGACGTTTACAGAGTCTGAAACAGAGCGTCMAGAGTGAGCATGAGCTCTAAGCTGTTGTATAGTCGATTCCATCTCATCCAACCGATGTGACAACACAACTAATGCTGCCTCGAATTCACTGAATTTTGCTTCCATTCTGTGTGTTAAACCAACCATAATTTCATCGAATTCCCTGAATATATCCATTAATTGTTGAAGGATCGAATTGTTTGCTTTAACAAATTCCTCGTGGCGACGAAGGATCTTTTTGAAGTCATTCGCAGATGGTTCCATTGCTGCCCCATGTGGACAAACCCTATAACATCTCTAGCCTAGAGAAGTATCCCCACCAATACCACAAAGAACAACAAAATACAAGACACAACAAGAAGGAATGATGCATAGAAGAGAACAGGAAACACCATAACCATAAGTCAACAAACAGAAGGCGAAAGAGAACCTGAGAGTCGGCTAGAGTTGTCGAGGGTTGTTTCATCCAAAAGCGGCCCCAACTAGAATCAACGAGCTCAAAGAACACCAAAAAGGAGCGATCGTCGAAACCCTACACGAACTCAAGCTGCTCTCAGAGCCAGAGATAAATTCACTCTGAAACACAAGCAGAGAATCCATTTTTCGAGCCAAAAATCCACCTAAAGAACCAGGGTTGCTCATGTCTAAATTAATGCCTACACACTCCACATTAAACCTCGCACAGTTGACAATAAACCCCCAATGTATGAGGAAGGAGGCATAGCTGTCAAGAGGTCTCATCAAAGTTGTCTAGTCACATTGTAACCGAGGGGGGACCAAGGGATCGACATTGCCCCCCTTCCACCATTGACATTAATCACCCCCTTTGTCATACTAGAGTCAACCTTAGCCCAATGGTCGATTAGGGGGTTTAGGCTCCCTTTTGATGTGATATAACTCAAGCTCCACAAAATTGTCACCAAGGGAGAGGATTCAGTGAAGAATGTCATTCAAGTGGTTATTCTCAGTGGTGTTTCTTTTAACTATTGCTCTGACAATCATCATATAGTCGCCAAAGATTGTTAGATGAGAGATATTGCACTCTTTTGCTAATTTCAAACCTCCATAAAGAGCATAAGCTTCAGTGATGTTATTTGTTGCAGCGCGTAAACACCATGCGTAGTAGACTAGTATATTACCTTCGATATCAAAGAGACTACCACATGCCCCTGCCACCCCAGGAAATGCGATAACATAATGAGTGGTACCTAAGCCAAATAATGGATGGATGATGAAAGGGGACATTCATCTAAACACACTATTAGTAAGTACACAACCAAACTAGAGGACACCACAACTAGGAAAGGCATGAACACACCATGAAATGACCAAGAGAAAATAATGAAAATGATATCATGAACATAGGTAAGGAGATAAGATATTTCTTCACCGATGATCAATCATGGAATAGCATCAGCAACAAAATGAGTTGAGTGTATATGTCGCTAAAGCAACCTCCACCAATGATATAATATATGACGAACAAATTTGATTAGTTGAAGTGAGCAAAGGAACATGAAAATGACATTGCCAAGTCAACCTGTGACAATGTCACCTTCCCCCTTAGTTGACCATGGACCAAGTAAGCAATAAAGGTAGCACAAAAAAACATGTGCAATAACAAAGTGCCCCGAGAACTGCAACTAATACATAGAAAGTCCATGGATGTCATCTTGCAAAATGTCATGATCCAGTCCTCAAATACCCCATACAATATATGGTGTACAAGATGAACCACCCATATTTCACTCCATCCCAATTATCCAAAATGTTTGGATACATGAGATCCTCACATACTATAGACTTGATCTTCTCGTGGTTCGACCTCAGCGACATTAATGATGGAAATAAGGGTCAACCTTGAACTATCATGCATGGTGTCATCCTCCTTAACAATTGCACTTGTGTTTAACTTGCATCTCCTATTATTACAAAGATTCTTCAACATAGTCATGCATCTCCCTTTGTTGGTCATGTGGGTTTCCACAAAACTTATAGGAATGCTTCCTCCAACTTGTATTGGCAAAAACTAAAGTTTGATATTGAACAATTTGTGGTAGAAAGTGACACTTATGAGCACAAGAAGTTGAAAATTTTTCCTTATCTCAATCTTCTTCTACCTAATGTCATCCCTAACCAGAAGTGGGTAGAGGTTTCTATGTACTTCCATCACCAATCTTCCACTCTCTGAAGGTAAGAGTGTTATATTTGTTGTGGTTGATTGGTTAACCAAGCATATGCTTATTTCATTCCCTCATCTACCAAGTATACAACTACTAGGGTTATCAAATTATTATTTAAAAAGTCTATAAGCTCCATGTACTCCCCCATTGCATCATTTGAGATATAGATCACATGTTTTTCAATCACTTATGGCAAGAACTTTTCAAATTAGCAAGGGTCCCTTTTATTATGAGTATTGCACGTGACTCTTAAACAAATGGGCAAGGTAAATGGATAGAGTGGTTGCATCTTGCGAAGTATTGGTATAATAATCCCTACCACTTTTACACCAAAATGATCCCCTTCAAAAATCATATATCTAAGCACCCATCACCCAAGCATTAAGTCATTCAAAAGGTAGTCCCTATCATTGTGGACACTCTACAAGAAATGCAAAACATCCTTAGCATCTTCAAGGGCAACCTATCCATGGTTGTTAACTACAAGAAGCAACACACTAATCAATACTGCTTCGAAAAACAATTTGTAGTTGAAGATATGGTCTTTGTTCAATTATAGCCATACATACAGACCAATTTAGAAAAACAAAAAAGAGCAAGCTTTGTCCCAAGTTCTACTACCCAACCTATGCACTAGACATTCCCAATGAGGGGAGACCCATGATGTCTTCCATGTTAATTGTTTAAAAAAGAAGCTTGGCAATGAAGTGTTCACCGAAATAGAGATTATACTTGCTGATGAGGTAAACTCATTTTGGAAGGAAATTTTGGAGGTAAGGGTGAGAAGTTTTAGGCAAAATTTTGGAAGTGAGGGTGATAAATCTTAGACAAAGTTTGGAGTATAAAATCAAGTGGAAAGGCTCCTAGAAGAGGAAGCTACATGAAACTTCTTTGACAAAACACCCAATTTTGAAAATGTTGTAGTGCACTCTGCTATCCCATGTTACTATTAACTAAATTCTCATTTCATGTTATAAATATCATGTTTTAGTTTCCTTAGTTGAAGTAGTATTTTTTTTTAATAAATGATTTGGGGATCCAATCTAATTTTATATTTATAAATTGAAGTAGTATTTTTTTTAATAAGTGGTTTGGGTATTTATTTTTAAATTATAGTATAACTTGAAATAATATTTTTTTTAATAAGTGGTTTGGGATCAAATCTTGTTTTATATTTTTAAAGTGATTTAAGTTATAAAATGCAGTGTCTTCTCTCTCTTTCTTGAGACGTATTCTTCAAAAATCATTTCAAAGACCAAAAGCACGATTTAGACACCAAAGTTTGGAAATCCGATATCACAAGTATATCTAGAGGCATTTTTTGTTTTTCTTAAATTATTATGCTACAAACTTTCGACTCTTCTTGGGCTACAATATATATTTTCAGTGCTTTTATCAGTTTTTCTGCATGGGCCTTCATTTCTTGAATTTTCAGCTTTGAGCACAGCCTTTTTTTTTTTAAGAGGCAGTAAGGCATGTTTTTCTCCATGGGCCTTCATTTCTTGAATTTTCAGCTTTGAGCACAGCCTTTTTTTAAGAGGCAGTAAGGCATGTTTTTCTGCATGGGCCTTCATTTCTTGAATTTTCAGCTTTGAGCACAGCCTTTTTTTAAGAGGCAGTAAGGCATGTTGAGCATATGCCTTCATTTCTTGAATTTTCAGCTTTGAGGACAAAACCTTTTTAAGAGGGAAGTAAGGAGTAGGACATGTGGTATTAAATAGATAATGGACCCTATGTACATGAGCTATTTTGTGTGTATAATGTTATATTTGTAAAAACCTAGCAACTTTTATTAATGAGCTATGAAGTAAAGATTTATTAAGATTTTTGCCAATCTAATGATACAAAGAGAAATTTATCCCTCTCATATGTATCTCATATTATTTCTCGATGCAAACAACCAGCAATTGGTGTTCACTGGAAATGTCTTTCTCGGTTAGCCAGATTTGCATGTGCAATCCACCCATGTGTGATAGTGGTTCTATTGTTTGTTTTATATTTTATATTCTTTACTCAGATTTGCATGTGCAATCCACCCATGTGTAATAGTGCTCCTATTGTTTGTTAAGATTTATTAAGATTTTTGCCTCTGCTAATACAAATATATGTTTCTCTCTCATATGTATCTCATATCATTTCTCAATACAAACAAACCACAATTGGTGTTCACTGGAAACGTCTTCCTCCGTTATTCAGATTTGCATGTGCAATCAATTGGTGTTCACTAGAAACATCTTTCTCCATTACTCAGATTTGCATGTGCAATCCACCCGTGTGATAGTGCTCCTATTGTTTGTTTATTATTGGTTTTATATTTTTTATTCGTTACTCAGATTTGTGTGTGCAATCCACCCATGTGTGATAGTGCCCCTATTGTTTGTTTTATATTTTCTATTATTCTTGTTCTTTTTCATGTTTGTGTGATAGTGCTCCTATTGCTTGTTTTATATTTTCTATTACTCTTGTTTTTTTCAATGTTTATATTGCAGTAGTAGTTGTTCTTTTTTATGTTTATGTTCCATTTGGTTACAAGATCACTGCATACAGGGATATTTCACACTTCTCAAGTAAACAACAATATCAAATCCCCACTTATAAGAGATGATTTTACAGTTCCACCACCATAAGACAACTATACTAACGCAATCGACTCAAAGAGAGCAACTGACCATCAACAATAACTATCAATCAAGTGTCAGTGGAAAAATACCAATAAACAGTATAGTTAATTTTCACGGTATAACTGAAATGACTTCACTTTTCATGAATTCACATCTCAAACTCATACATACAATACTGTACATATGTATGCAAGTACTCAGCCTATTGCTCAACTCCACTGATTTGTACAGCTTACAGCTTTCTCTTCATTTATAGCAATCCAAACTATTTCTGAAGAAAAATCCTGCAACAATCACTTCTGGCTGTTCCTGTTATTAACACTGATATCATTGATATGCCTGATCTTCCATCTCATTATCTACAGTTTGAGAACTTTGCAACAGTCAACAGCCAGAGGCTCTGAGACTAGAACTCAGGGTTCAAACACTCCACAAAGTGGCCATCAGAGTCTGCTAGTAACAGTCAAGCCAACCTTTCAGTTCCACAAGACAAGAAGCTAAACTGCAGCTGCGGGAAGAATGCCTGATGGAGATAGAGATGGAGATGATGATAGTGACCCCAACAAAGATAGGGATACAAAACAAGGTCCTCCATCACCTCAACAGAACACAGGTGGAAAGAAAGCCAAACAAGACGCAACCGATTAAGGCAATGAGAAAAGGGGAGATCTCAATTCCGCACAGAAGCCTCAACAAGCCTTACCAGCCAGCAAGATTTATAATCAAAGCTCCAGTGAAAGGCAGGGAAAAGAGACTAACCCCAAAATCTTAGCCAATTCAGCCTAATCTCCAACTACATAAATACACCCAACCCCTTTTGGCAAACTTCTTCCTCTTCAACAATGGGAACTTGTTCCCAGCCCCTTAATGTTAAGATTTTTCAAGTACGGATACGAGAAAAAGCAAGCATTGCCTAAACCCATTGCTAATACTTCTGCTACTGCTGATTCAAACACAACTATAACAGTCAAAATGGGGAACAAATCCATATAAACCAACCATTCATAGGAATCGTTTAACATTCCATATTGCCAAAACGGCTGAGTGCATGGAGATGCAATTACAGGGTTAATCAATTAATTCTACAATCAAGATTTGTAAGGGGCAAGCCAGTCAAAGTCGCACAAGACCTTTAACAATTCCATTTACCCATGGCTGACAAAACCCAGGAACTGAAAAGGAAGAATACAACATGTTAGAAAGACAATAAGTTCTACAAATCATTTTGTCAATCGGCCTCATCAATTCTGCTCTGGGCCTGTACGCTATCCCACAGTAGCGAAAACAGACTGGAAAGGCTAAAGTGCACATGGAAAGCTTTGACAAATCCAACAATATTTCCAGTACTCAAATTAACAGCTTCACACAATGTTCGATTGATGAAGTCTATGTCAGCGTTGAATACTAATTTTTGTAAGCAATTGGAAGAGTGCACACGTTGCAAAGCAAATTTAGAAACACAAATTGGTAAAATTTTCTCCTTTGCACATCATGTCCAAAAGTTTAATACATGGACATCAAACACATTATATACTACCCAGCATGTGGGCCAGCTGAAAAACCAGGTCATCATGAAAGGCTCCAACGTATTCTGCCTATAATCAAGCCCAACATTATCCTTTTCGATGATTTGGAACCTGGTGAAAGGCAGCAGGAATAGCAGATTCAACAGATCTTTCTAGAGCCAGATACTAAAGCTCAGATCAAGCACAACAAAACACACGTGCAGAGCCTCCTAAGCTCTTCAAAAATGGCCTCAGACTAATGGTTCAACAATGAATTTGATTTTTTTAATTAAATGAGGCGAGATTCTGATCAACAGACTTAACCAATCAAGCATTGCACATTGACACTGTTTTGCAGCTGGAAATTACTCTCAATACAACGTCAACAGCTAACGAATTTGATGACATGTTCCTTGATTTGAATTCCAAGTTTAAGCTATGGAAAAAGCAACAAAAATCCCAAGTTAATCAAAAGGGATTAGGAAAACAGACGAACAATTTGCCCCTTTTTTATTTGCTCTAACTAGAATCTTGAATCCAAGCTACTCAAATTCACCATCAAATCAATTGAACTTGCAGATTCTGATTTTGCTTAAATTCACCATAAAATCGATTAAACTTGCAGATTCTGATTATGCTTATATTCACCATCAAATCGATTGAACTTGCAGATTCTGGTTATGGTATCTGGATCTGATGTGTGTGCAGTTTCATCAAACAAAAGCAAGTTTTGTCAGATTTTCACCAAAAATAGCTAGTTTGGCCTCCCATTATTTTGTCCGGATGAAGAAGGGTGCAAATATTGACCCATTATACTACTCCAATCAAAAGGCCACAAATGTTGAATTCTGCTAACCTAGCAGACGGCAGTTAATTCCGAGCAAAACATATTTACTAAATTAAAGAACAACTAGGTTACTCAACAAAAATATAAGCAGAAGCATAAAACAAAAAACAAACACACATTGCACACAAGATTCAGGTAAACACCCCTGGAAAAACCCTTGCGGGAAAACCAGTTCTGAGTTTTATTATTATTGGGCTCCCTTCCTGGGATAATGGCCCTCAGAGGATTACAATTCAGCGATAGCCTAGCCCACCTAGCTGCTATCTCCCTCGCTACCCCTTTGCACACTTCCTCAACCATGCCCACTCAGACACAAGTAGATGAGCAAGACTCCCTCTTGCTCCTATGCATTCATTGTGTCTCACTCTCCTTAGATCTGCTTTTATAATCCTCTAATGAATAAAACCCTAACCCTAGATCTCAATGGCCAAGATTAGATCTTAGATCTCGCGATCTAACGATCACGACTTAATATTTCGTTGAGATGACTTAAATCACTTAAGTCACTCAACCTTACAAAAGTCACTTTAGTCATTAAATATGAAAAGCAATTTATAAAAACACTTTACAAAGTTACAACTAGAGAGTGTCGCTCGAACACCTCCACATGCCAGGCACCGCCAAGCGGAAGTACTTGTTCGAGCTACCCCAAAAGCTAACACTCCCTCTTAGTGAGGAAGGTACTTCTGAAAGAACCTCCTCCTGGATCAATCTCTGACCCCATCAAATCTGTTGATGTTGTAGTTGCTCCGTCTAAACCGGAAGACCCCCCTGCTACCTTTGTTGCGCTCTAATCTAATCTGCAATCCAAGATCCCCTTGGACCCCTCTACAGGTTGTCCCAGCACCTTGTACATCATACCCTCTCTGATGCCAAGCCTCATTGTTGCATCCTAGGTATCTGCACCCTCTGAACGTATGAGTACCTGTCCATCTTCAAACGTCACTGCATACCCCATGTCCTCCAAGGCTAATATTGAGAGCAACTTCAACCCTGGGACATATATCACTCCTGCCACCTTTAGAGAACCACATGACTCTAGCTAGAATCTGACCCATTCAACCCCCTTTATGAGTACCTATGCATCCTCGAACATCACTACATACCCCATGTCCTCCAAGGCTAATACTGAGAGCAACTTCAACCCTGGGACATATATCACTCCTGCCACCTCTAGAGAACCACCTGACTCTAGATAGAATCTTACCCATTCAACCCCCTTCACTACATGCATGGTGTCAACCCCACTACCCACATGAAAATCTGAGCCCGTCTCTGAAACACTAAGGAACACTGACCTCATTCCCGTCATATGGCAAGACGATCCAACCTTGCCATCTCGACAACCTTCTCAAATTTTTCCTCTCGTACCTACTACTCGCTGCCCAGACCCCTGTCCGAGCCTCCCCAGGGTTGACCGCAACCTCCTACTGCTGTCTGGGTCCTTTTCTGGGTTGCTCGGAGCCTTTCTGGAAATTTTCTAGCTATCTCAGCCTACTACCCAATAGTTTTTCGCATTGCCCATGGTACTTGCCCGTTGCCCGAAATTTTCTGGGCAGTCTGCCCACACTCTCTGCAGCTTATTGTTTAGTTGGTGGCTTGGCTAGTCGTTGACTTGGTTGGTGGCTGACCCCACTAGCAGCTGGCTACCACAGTCGTCACTTCTGTCGGCTGCAACTCCTTTCTCCACCACTCGCCGACGGTTGTGCTGGCTCCACGATCAGCGACTCAAACCTTCCAGCCGCACCCACTTTTCCTCTTCAGCTGGCAGATGCAGCCCACGGCTACCGGCTAGCCTATCCAAACAGTTGTCAATTTGCTGCAACAGTCACTTCCTCCTTTGCTATGACTATTGCCTGCTCTGCACTTCCCAGTCGACGATCATAGCTGTTGTTGCAGCCTTTCTCCTCGACCCCGCGTCGTTTCCCTGGTCTGGCAACAATGGTTGGTTGCTCCAGCCCGACACCTCCATGTCCTATCCTCCACGCCGAGTGTTGTCAACAACTGTCTTCACAGTCGAAACTGCTACAACTATAGCCTTCACCTCACTGGTTGCTCTGTTGTTGTCAAACTGCCCATAGTTCACGACCCGTGGAACCCACGACCAGCTCTCCTCAACCACTTCCAATTACTTGTTGTCTCAATCACCGCGTATCCTCGATTTCCCACTCAACTGTCGCATTGATTGTTGTTCCTCGCGTGGCTACAACATTTACTGATCCACCAGTTCTACCAACACCACAACCCTGCACCGTCCAAACTCCACGCTGGCTACGTCTCTGCCGTCAAGCAGTCGTCACCTGCTGCTACACGCTGCAAGCACTCAAGACTTATTTTTGTAGCAACCACACCACGCCCAGGTCACAGCTCGATCACTAGCTCTCTCAGACGATTCTTCTCACACACACGGATAACCTCTTCCACAGCTAGATCTTTGCTAGCGGTTGAGCTTCTACATTCCCACGGCTCAGCCCAATTCCACAGATTCAACTCTGCAGTCCCTTATATCAGTCGGTTGCACGATCCATGCTGCAGCCCGTGGATTATGGCTTGTGCCACTTCCTTACAAAACTCCACGTACAGACCCTCACCCGTACACATGCAGATCAACTCTGCAGAGATGTACAACTACAGTCTTTGCAGCCCGTACGACCTCTTTTAACCTTTTTTTTTGTTTGCTTACCCCACAGCTTGCCTTCAAAATTTAAAAATTTTCCCGCAAACAAAATAATCTTGYTGCAGATAAATCTCGTCCTTGTGCAAATCCCATCTTCGTCTTCAAAGTCCCAGCTCTGATGCCATGTTGAATTATGCTAACCTAGCACACGACAGTTAATTCCAAGAAAAACATATTTGTTGAATTAAAGCACAACTAGGTTACTCAACAAAAATATAAGCAGAAGCATAAAACAAAAAACAAACACACATTGCACACAAGATTCGGGTAAACACCCCTGGAAAAACCCTTGCGAGAAAACTAGTTTTGAGTTTTATTATTATTGGGCTCCCTTCCTAGGATAATGGCCCTTAGAGAATTACAATGCAATGATAGCCTAGCCCACCTGGTTGTTATCTCCCTCACTACCCCTTTGCACACTTCCTCAACCCTGCCCACTCAAACACAAGTACATGAACAAGACTCCCTCTTACTCCTATGCACTCATTGTGTCTCTCACTCTCCTTAGATATGTTTTTATAATCTCCTAATGACTAAAACCCTAACCCTAGATCTCAATGGCCAAGATTAGATCTTGGATCTCACGATCCAACTGTTAAATTTAGAGATGCTATTAAGTTCTTTTCAATTTACTAGACAATAATAGCATAAGCAGGATCACTAAAAGAAACATAATCACAAGGTACATAGCATTTATCCTGGGAAACCCTCATGGGGGAGAAAACCCAACAAAAACTTCCTTAATATAGATTGCCAATACAAGGCCAAGACAATAAACCAAACACTAGAGAACATCCAAGATTGAGCAATGCGCCTCTCTCTCCTTCTTCCGACAACTGCAGCTTCCTTCAAACTTGCGCACTAGATGAGTGACTTGAGTGAGTGAACAAATGAGGAACACTCCTCACTTATTTATACTAGTTGGCAAGCGCTATGGAGGTGTCTCTTCATCAAGCCGGGCCAACCTCTTCACTTAGTGTTTATAACCACTTTAATTAGGCCTGGGGACCGACTTCTTAATTAGAATGATATAATTAGGGTTTGACCAATCCACAAAAGGGGATTTGGTCATACATAAGCCCCGACATGATCAATCCACAAAAGGGGATTGATTGATTTATAAGTAAATGACTCAATAATAAATAGAATGCTCTTTGCAATTACAAAATTTCAACACTCCCCCTTAACAAGAAGGGTATTCCACTGACACAACTCAATACAACATCATCGAGAGAGAGAGAGAGGGCAGCAACATCATCAGCATCTGGAACACTGATTGGCACATCTATAAATCATCAAAAGTTTTTCTCATCATCAATATTATCATCTTTCACAGCATGGAGCTGGAGTAGCATCATCATCATCGTTCACAGCATGGAGCTGGAGTAGCATCATCATCATCTTTAGCACGAGGCTAAAGTATCATCATCGTCATCTTTAGCATGAGGCTAAAGTATCATCATCAACATCTTTAGCATGAAGCTTAAGTATCATCATCACCATCTTTAGCATGAATCTAAAGTATCAACAACTCGAGGCTAGAGCAACATCATCACAGTGCTAGGCTAGAGCAACATCATCACAACACAAGGYTGGRGCATCATCATCACAACATCATCACAGCACGAGGTTGGAGCATCATCATCACAACACGAGGATGGAGCAACAAAAACATCAGCACAAGGCTAGAAATCATCAGCACAAGGGTGGAACAACATCAACATCAGCACGAGGCTGGAAATCATCAGCACAATRCTGGAACAACATCAACATCATATGCAACAGAATGAGGCAAGTGCAACAACATTTTGTGGTACTCTGACAGATCCAAAGGATCTACCCAGGAATCAAAAGATTCCCTAGGATTTAAAATCCTAACRGAGCTACCACGTGGTATTCTAACAGACCCAAAGGATTTGCCCAGGAATCATAAAATTCCCTAGGATATAAAATCCTAACGGAGCTACCACTATTGACCAAAGCTAGCATATACATGCACAAGTACTATGACAACCCATCCTTACAGACCTTCGGGATCTATCCAAGGATGATCAGTCCCCTAGGATATAAAATCCTAACTGAGCTACTCGATATTGGTCAAGATACCATAGTATCATCAGCATCACTCCCCCTTTCGAGGGAGGTCCTTTCGGACTATACCAAGCTTGTCTCGAAAGTGATCAAACTTTACACGAGACAGAGGTTTGGGCAACACATCTGCAACCTGCTCATCTGTGCCAACATATTGGAGTTTTACAACTCCCCTCCGCATCATATCACAAATGAAGTGATACCAGATCTCTATGTGCTTCGACTCATCATGGAACACATGGTTCTCCATCATCTTTATACAACTCTGGTTATCACATAGAATCATGGTGGCTTCCATCTCTAGATCAAATAGATCTGTCAACAATATTAGAAGCCATGTGGCTTCACAACTGGCAGAACATGCTGCAATGTATTTCGCTTCTGTCGTGCTGAGAGAAATACTGGATTGTTTTATGCTCTGCCATGAAGTCATGGTTGACCCCAGACTGAAACAACATCCCGAAGTGCTCTTTCTGTCAAAAACACTTCCTGCCCAATCTGAATTGGTATAACCAATCAGTCTGAAGTCGTGATCTTCATTATAACTGAGACCAAAATCCAACGTACCCTTGAGGTATATCATCACATGTTTTGCAGCAACAAGGTGAACACATCTGGGCTCTACCAGATACTGACTCAAGGTATTCACAACAAAAGCATATATCGTGCCTGGTATTCGTCAAATACATCAACGATCCAATGATCCATTTGTATAGTGTAAGCATCAACCAATTCTGACAAAGTATCCACTAGGAGCTTCAACTTTGTTTCCATGGATCTACACTCCAACATATCAAACCTTTTCAGTAATTGAACTATATACTTCCATTGGTTAAGGAATATATTCTCTGGGCTCTGTCAAACTTCGAGAGCTAGGATATACGACATTAGGTCTTTCATCTCAAAACTCTGTAGCGAGCTTCTTCTTGCAATCTGTGATGAGCTTTTCTTCATCTGTCAAGAATACATTATCTACATATGGTAACAACATCATTGGCTCATCATTCATAACCTTGGAGTAAGGGTTAGAATATAGCTTTACTCTTGGTAAAGCCCAAGTTCGTCAGGAAACTATCAATTCTGCCATATTAAGCTCTGGGAGCTTGCTTCAACACATACAAAGCTTCCTTCAACTTGCAGATATAAGTCTTTCTTTCTTCAACTTCAAATTAAATCTTTCACATCACTTTGTACCAACCTAGTACACTTGCTCAAATGCAACTTAGTATGCATAGTCATGTGTTATCTCTATGTGCTTTCTGCAAGGCATTATCTGTCTCACTACCTGAGAGTATGTCCTCTACTCTCTCTGCAACTGTTCCTCTGGAACTGGGACTCTGCACTTGCAGCTGCTCTGAAGCTGAGAATGGCTACTCCATTCTCACTGTGACTGCTGAAATCTGAGAGTAACTCCTCTACTTCATCACGGCAACAACTTCATCTTAAAATGAAAGTGGCTCAATAACTGATACTGAAGATAGCTCTTCTTCTTTCATGGAGGTAACACTATCTGCTATTGTAGTCATGTCTTCATGGCCCGACTAATGTACTACACCAACTGCCACTCAATTTTAAATATGGGGATTGCTCCCCCTGCATCTCATACTGTATATGAATCATGGTTGTTCTGGTTGTCTTCATGAACACTGGAACTATTTCTTCAATTACTGGTGTAAGTGTGTCGTGATAGTCTTCTCCCTCTTGCTGGGAGAATCCTCTGGACACAATTCAATCTTTGTAAATCTCTAACATGCTTGATCTGTTAGATCAATCTTGGAAGTCAACACTGACTTCCCTTCTACTCTCACAAAAAAATCCATATCCCAGTCTTCTTGACTGGCTTCCTTCTCTGTCACTGAAACAAGGGAATCTTCCCAGGAGATTTCATAATTTCATATCTCCTAGAAGTCTTTGAAGCTACGGTCTAGTCTTCTTATGGCATGTGTCTCCCAGTCCTGGAAGATGTCTCTTCATCTGATCCTTTCTGAGATCAGACTTACTCTGAATCTTGATTTCTTTTGAGTCTACAAGGACTTCATCATCTCTTACAGGATATAGTTGGTGTTGAATACCAAGCCTTAATATGAAAAGTTGAGTCAGACTTCAAACGAGTTCAACTTTCTATCAAGGTGGCTTCATTATCCTTTGAACAAGTCTATTGTGAGTTCTTGTTCTAATGTTCGGTCATCTTTGGAGCCTTCTGCTCCTTACAATCAATATCCATATGAGATACTTTGGATCTCAAAAGATAGCTTCTTCTTCATCTTCTTTGGTACATGAACATATATGGCCATGTAAATAGTTTGCTTCATGTCTCATTGTTACAGGTGAATCCTCCTGCGGACAAGCAGATTCCCTCTTGGTCTCTAGACTCCTAAGGCCAAGACAGAAAAGTGCTTAACATGGACACTGACATCCTTTTTAGATCTAATTAAGCTAATATGCGAAAAGGAAGAAAGGGGATATGTACCTTGTTAACAGCGTTTGTCCTCGCAAGATCCAAGCTGAGCTCCAATCCTGAGCTCCTTGATAGGTCCTGTAAAACAAACAAAGGTACAAAGAACTTCCTATTCTATTGAGATTAGCTCAAACATAGATCTATCTACTGAAGACAAATTCATGTGGAACAAACATAAATTTGAAAGAAACAGGCCAAGCATTGATTATTAATGAAAACAAGTAAAAAGTGTTTACAATCCTTTGATGGAGGTGCAACAGCCTCTTCCAACTCTCCTTGTCCAACCCCTTTGCTCAAGTAATCTACACTGATTACGCTTTGATGACATCTCACTTATGGGATCATAAGTTTCATATCTCCAATCTTTTCTGCACCTTTCACCATGAGAAGGCCTCCTTATATAACCTTGGAGAGGCCCAACCACTTGAGAGATCTTTGGGATAAGTTCAGGATTCCTCTCCTTCAGTTGTGGATCTTCCCTAAGATCATGCCTTGACCCAAGATTCGAACCCAACTACCTTCAGATATTGAGGGGATTGTCCCCTAATTCTCTCCAACAAACCAAATTTCGCCCAAAAAGGGGTACAGAGCGCTTGGAACACTCCCCTAGAAGAGGGTACAGAGTGTCAGTGCTCCCTGTCAGTGGGTAAGGGAGCGCTCCCTTCCAAAATTGATATTTTAGTGGCTTTTTCCAATGGCAAAAGGTTTGTACTCTTTGTCAATTGATTTCTCTTCTTCAAAACTAGTCTTTGAGGTGTCTTGGTGTCCTTATGATGTCGTTAGAGAGACGACATAGGTAAAGTGATGTTTGCGACACTTGCGACCAATATGCGACACTTGCAGTATTTATAATGACGACACTAGCCATCATTGCAATGAGTGATTTTGATGTGTAACACTCATCTAATTTGTTGCCTTCTGCAACCTTCACTATAGCTTCATTAGGGTTATCACCTGTGACCTGCCTGGAACAAGATCAACAACAAACAAGAATAATACTCTTTATAATAATAAAACAACAATGAGAACAATCATCACAGTAGCTCCTTTAAAGCTATTACTTGTGACCTGCCTGAAACAAAGATCAAAAGTAAGAAATACAATACAAAATGAGATCAACACTCTTCTAGTGTAGTGATCAAACATTCCTCCATGGTAACCTGGAATCAACACAAGAGGTTTCTCCTAGAGGAGATGTTAGTTGTATCTGGTAAATGATTACAATAAGCATTTATCTCAATGTGCTTACATGCTACCAAGTATAATACTTTTCAAAGACTGCTACCTCAACTATGGTGTTTTACTTGTAATGAGGTAGTTATCAACTTGTCATGTGCAACTTTGGATCTTATCAACTTAATCAATCAAACCTGAAACCTGGAGTCTTGTCCTCAAGAATGAGTGTGTTGTTTTTCTTTCAAGTCTCCTTCACTCAAGATGACAAGTGTTTTCTTCAACCTGTCCTCTATACTAAGGCAATATGTTATCTTGGCAGAAGTCTAAGTTAGAGAATAAACTCTAATCTCAATCTAATACCTTGTCTTTAATTTGACCAAGGGTTAGTATGATTTTCATAACTTCAACATACTACCTAAATGTCAAGATAATGTCATAACGAATAGATGCATATAAAATGATCAAACCTGAGGTGCATTATTCCTCTGAATGTGCTAGATCTAGGACAAAAGATCCCTTCTCCTGCAAGTACTCTTTAGAATAATGCATTTTAAACACATCTACTACATACCTCTAACAGTGTCTTGTTAGGGTAAGGTGCACTAGGACAATAACACAACAGTCCCAACACTTAACAAAAACTTTCACTGCAACTGGTACTGCAGTTGGTGCTAGGACTACAACTAGTGCTGCAACTGTGATTGTAACGGGTACTGTAACTGTAACTGTAACTGGTACTACAACTGCAACTTAGGGTTTTATGAGGAAACCCTAATTTTTCAACTTTCAAATTTTGGAATTTTGATCCAGGGACTAGATGCGCTAGGCTGAGGCGAGTAGGCTGGAGCTATCTGTTTTCAAAAATTTCAAGTTTTACCCCTTGAAACTTGACCTGCGCTATTTCTGGACTGGTACTTCTCGTACTGGTTATGGTTTCCTGGTTTTTCTAGTTTTCTGGTACCGGCCAAAACTAGGGTTTGACTTTCCGGAGGCTCTGGCCACTGAAAAGGTGCGCTCAAGGTGGCAATGAGTTTGCTAAGCTAGGGCGCACTTCCCTGGATGGGTTTTAGGCTGAAATTCTCTTCTAATAAAAAGCCCTAATTTTCTTGTACGACAACAATGACGTTTTTGGTTACCCAGTGAAAGGTGCTCTATTCAGTGAAGCTCTGATACCATGTTAAATTTAGAGTTGCTATTAAGTTCTTTTCAATTTACTAGACAATAATATCATAAGCAGGATCACTGAAAGAAACACAATCACAAGGTACACAACATTTATCCTGGGAAACCATCATGGGGGAGAAAACCCAGCAAAAATTTCCTAATATAGATTGCCAATACAAGGCCAAAACAATAAACCAAACACTAGAAAACATCCAAGACTGAGCAATGCGCCTCTCTCTCCTTTTGGCAACTGCAACTTCCTTCAAACTTGTGCACTAGATGAGTGACTTGAGTGAGTGAACAAATGAGGAACACTCCTCACTTATTTATACTAGCTGGCAGGCGCTAGGAAGGTCTCTTCATCAAGCACGACCGACCTCTTCACTTAGTGGTTATAACCACTTTGGCCTCGGGGCCGACTTCTTAATTAGCATGATATAATTAAGGTTTGACCAATCCACAAAAGGGGATGGTCATACATAAGCCCCGACATGATCAATCCACAAATGGGGATTGATCTATAAGTAAATGACTCAATAATAAATAGAATACTCTTTGCAGTTACAATATTTCAACACTAACGATCAAGACTTAATCTTTCGTTGAGATGACTTAAATCACTTAAGTCACTTAACCTTACAAAAGTCACTTTAGTCATTAAATAAAAAAAAACACTTTACAAAGTTACATCTAGAGAGTGTCGCTCAGACACCTCCACATGCCAGGCACCACCAATGTGGAAGTACTTGTCCAAGCTACCCCAAAAACTAACAACAAACACCTCCACATCGGAGAAAGCTAATCGTGTAGCAAAAATACTCCTTTTCGCCTAAAAATTTGACATGAATATGTCAAAAATTTCAGACATGATCAAAATTCCACCATGCTTCATTTCCCATGTATGGTGGAACCCCTATGGGTTTTGCCCGATTCTTAATCAACCCAGAGCATCAAAAAATCTATCAAAGCTCTGGGTCAAATGGAACTCTAACATCTTATGTCACCCGAGTCCAACAACTTGAAGAAGTTTGCTACATGATTAGACAACTCCCTCCACATGAGCTGGAAGTACATTTCAGCCAGTGCAAAGTCACAAGTTCAATACTCAGGGAAGGTCGACCTGTCTAGGTCATTGTTTTTGGCTGCTTGTGTACTGATTGTTGTTCAGCACTTGGGGGTTATGGGCCCTGGTACTATAAGGCTAATTCGACACTTCACTTTTCAGAGTGAGGTGTTGGCTTAGTTGGTTAGTGCATCGCCATTAAGGCTTTGCTTTAACTTTCAAAGTCACAAGTTCAATACTCTAGGGAGGTCAGCGTGTCTAGGTCGTTGTTTCTAGATGAGTGTATATTGGTTGTTGTGCAGCACTAAGGGGTTTTGGGCATTGGTACTATAAGGCTAAGCTCGCACTTCACTTTTCATAGTGAGGTGTTGGCTTAGTTGGTTAGTGCGCCGCCATTAAGGATTTGCTTTAACTTTCAAAGACACAAGTTCAATACTCAAGGGAGGTCGACCTGTGTAGGTCATTGTTTCTAGGTGTGTTTGTACTGGTTGTTGTGCATAACTTGGAGGTTTCGAGCCCTGGTACTATAAGGCTAAGCCGACACTTAACTTTTCAGAGTGAGGTGTTGGCTTAGTTGGTTAGTGCACTGCCATTACTTTACCTTTAAAAGTCACAAGTTCAATACTCGGGGTAGGTCGGCCCATTTAGGTCGTTGTTTCTAAGTGCATGTGTACTGGTTGTTGTGTGGCACTTAGGGGTCTTAGGCCTTGGTACTATAATGCTAAGCCGACACATCACTTTTCAGAGAGTGGTGTTGGCTTTGTTAGTTAGTGCACCGCCATTAAGGCTTTGCTTTAACTTTCAAAGTCACGAGTTCAATACTTGGGGGAATCGGCATGTCTAGGTTGTTATTTCTGGGTGCATGTGTATTGGTTGTTGTGTGGCACTTGGGGGCTCTGGGCCTTGGTACTATAAGGCTAAGCCAACACTTCACTTTTCAGAGTGAGGTGTTGGCTTAGTTGGTTATAGCACCGCCATTAAGGCTTTTCTTTAACTTTCAAAGTCACAAGTTCAATACTAGAGGGAGGTCGGCCTGTCTAGGTCGTTGTTTTTGGGTGGACGTATATTGGTTGTTGTGTGGCACTTGGGGGTTCTGGGCCTTGGTACTATAAGGCTAAGTCGACACTTCACTTTTCAAAGTGAGGTGTTCGCTTAGTTGGTTATTGCACCGCCATTAAGGATTTGCTTTAACTTTCAAAGTCACAAGCTCAATACTCGAGGGAGGTCAACCTATCTAGATCGTTGTTTCTAGGTGAGTGTGCATTGATTGTTTGCAACACTTACGGGTTTTGGGCCCTAGTATTATAAGGCTAATCCGATACTTCACTTTTCAGAGTAAGGCGTTGGCTTAGTTGGTTAGTGCATCACGATTAAGGATTTGCTTTATCATTCGAAGTCACAAGCTCAATACTTGAGGGAGGTCAATTGTTTAGTTCGTTGTTTCTAGGTGCGTGTGTACTAGTTGTTGTGTGTACTAGCTGTTGTGCAACACTTGGGGGTTTTGGGCCTTGGTACTATAAGGCTAAGTCGACGCTTCATTTTCAGACTAAGGTGTTGGCTTAGTTGGTTATTGCACCACCACTGGTTGTTGTGCTGCACTTGGGGATTCTAGTTTGTTGTTTCTAGGTGCATGTGTACTAGTTGTTGTGCAACGCTTGGGGTTTTGGGCCCTGGTACTATAAGGCTAAGTCGACACTTCATTTTTCAAAGTGAGGTGTTGGCTTAGTTGGTTAGGTGTTGGCTTAGTTGGTTATTGCAGTGCCACTAGTTGTTGTGCGGCACTTGGGGATTCTAGGCCCTAGTACTATAAGGCTAAACCAACACTTCACTTTTCAAAGTGAGGTTTTGGCTTAGTTGGTTAGTGCACCGCCAGTAAGACTTTGCTTTAACTTTCAAAGTCACAAGTTTTGCAACATCTACTACAAGCATATGACCTCCAATGCTTTAAGTACAACTACAACCATAAGATGGTAAGGAAACCACCTAACTTTAGGGATAGGATTAGTGCTTTAAGTACAACTACAACCATAAGATGGTAAGGAAACCACCTAACTTTAGGGATAGGATTACTGTTGGCATATATTTTGACATTACATATTTATTTTGCATCTATTTTGTGGAAGCCTCATAATTTTTGGGACGGCATTTAAGAGGCATAGTTCTATACTTGATGAGGTTGTTCCAATTTTGATGCACATTAATAGCTTATGTAGTTACGGGCAGTTGATAGTTAGTTAAAGTAGATGAAGGGCTTCTTCCCAATATAAAAACCAGCAATATATGTGTGTTGGGTTCTCAGCTATGTTGCACAAGTTTGAGGAACATATAACACTTAAACTGGGCAACAACCATCAGATTTGATCCAAAGCTAAGGAAAACATTTCAACCCGACTTACCAGTTTCCAAGTATGTATTTTTATCTCTATTTCCATTTCTATCATTGAGGAATAAGACTGGACAAGATTATCATTAAAAATAAATAAAAACAAATCATGCAACATTTAACTACCTCTTGAATTCTCATATAAGACTTTAAAAGACAGGGTTCATAGTGTCACCTGCTGCACACAAAAGTCTTCTTAAGTCAATTATCATATGTACCAACATTCATCATCGTCCCACATACAAAATAAAATAAAAGAGACTGGTCAGCCACTCTGTGGGGAGTGGTTTCCAGTTTTCCCATGATGATACTATTCTGACCTCCGCTGATGGCAA
>ML794710.1:226183-269440 GCA_009831015.1 Picea engelmannii
AGAGACAATCATTTGTCAAACAATCCATGATGCTGCTACTGTTACAAGACAATCATTTGTTGCTTAGATTATTGCAGTAAAGTTCAAAGTGCTTAAAAAGACAATATATAAATAAATTTCGAAACAAATTACAGATACATCTCTCTTAAGGTTTTGTGTATATGCTGCTGGCTTCATCCTACTGGGTATTATATAGTAGTAATAAATACAAACAATTTGAAAGACAAAATCATGATTTTTGTCATTTCTTACGTGCAGCTCAGTTTTTTTCTCATTTTTATGGATATACCTTAAGTTTACAAGTTCATAGTTGATATCAGTGAGAATGTTTTTTGATCAACAGAGTGATCTCTTGCCCATACATAACAATTTCCTTTACTTGACAGCATGCATTTCCATAGCTTGGCTTGCATTTGAGAGTTCATTACCTTAGGCCCCCAATCACGGGCAATCCCAAAACACAATTTCCAAATCTTTCGTTGTTTCTTTTCACAGCAGACCTCTTCTACGCTTGTAATCATTCACAGTTAAGGTTAGGCTATGCCTCCTTCCATCATTAGTAGGAACTTGCACACCACATGTTTCCTCAATCTTCTGCTTTCTAGCCATAAATGCTAAAGGGGCCCCTTGAGCACCCCCATACTTCTGCAATTCAACAAGTGATATAGGAAGTTCAAAATCATGCAGAGAAAACACCTTTGCATCTTCAGATACAGGAGCCTCGGTGTCCACAAGCTTTCCTTCATCCTCGGCAGTTTCCAATGCTGCAGCAGTTGCAGCTTCCTCTGCCTTGGTTGCATCTGCCTCTATGTTAGCACCTGTGTTGCCTTCAGCAACATTTCCCTTTGTAGTGTAATAATTTTGAGATTGAGTCCAGCGACGAGTAAAAGGATCATACCCTGCTTCACCTGCTTTAAGATTAAGGTTCAGAGGCTTGATCTCAGAAGCATTCTTGAAATTTTCAGCCTTGTTTTTCTTATTCATCTCTGCAAGCATCAAGGCTTTTGCATTCTTGCTTTTGCTCTGAACGGAAAGGACTTCTAATTCCTTCAACCTTGTTTTGATTCTATCTACCTCTGAATACTCATGCCTGCTCTCTGCAAGCTCCATCTCTCTTCTAAGCCTATCCTTTTCAGCAGCCACATTTGAAGGCCTTGAAGAAGCCAACTTCTTTTCCTGCAACATCTGTTTTACAGTTTCAGCAGAGTACACAAACTTATTTATCTCTTTTATTGCAATTCTTTTTTCCTCAACTTCTGCTGGACTAATCATCCGACCACCGCTGCGCTCTACTTCACGTTCCCAGTCCATAAACTCTTTATCAAGTGGAGGTGAATCAGACACTCTGGCCATCTGCCATCTTGCTGCGCTGCTCTCACTACCCCAGAAACAGTTCAAATACTTGTAGGTAGTGCGATTCTCAAACTTGTATTGCTTATCAGGGTCTGTCGCATCAACATTTTTTATCATGCAAAGACGGTAAGTACTCTGTCCTGACCTAGACATTCCAATTCCAATTCTTACGAAGCAACCCACTATGATTTTTTCAAAAAATGGTTCCATGAACCACTTGGCAAGCTTTGATCTCTTTATTGTTATGCTTTTGATATCCTCAAAGCTGGGAGTGTCAGCAGAAGAACCTGGACCACCACCATCACTGTCTTCTGATTCTTCTCCACTGCTTCCACTTTGCTCTCCTTCACTAGATGATGACAAACTAAGGCTAGGGCTAGCATGAGATTTTCTTCTACCAGGTGAGGAATCTCGCCCCTTAGATGAGCCAATATTATCTCTCCGCTTCCGCTGTATGTCAGAATCCTGTGCCTTCTGTCGCCTTGCTACCAATTCATTCAGGGCGTTTTCTTTCACAGACCTGGTCGATTTCACAGAAGAGCGCATCCGTGAAGATGGAGGCCCTGTTTCTTTCCGTTGTTGATTTCTAATCTCATTTTGGCGAGCCCTTTTCCGCATTAAATAATTATCCCTTGCTTCTGCTCGTTCTGCCAAAATCAACTCCCGGTCTAGTTCAGACATTTTTCCAAGCTGCTCCCTATCTTCATCATCTTTGTATAAATCACTTCCGATAGAGAGATCGCTATCCGAGTCATCAAGGCGGCCCCTGTCATCATCATCCTTGTCACCAGAATCAAATCTCTTCTTCAGAGGCATTCTTGACCCAGAAGGCTTTCTATTTGCTGTCCCAGCATCATCTGAATCATCACCTTCATTGGATTTGGAATCACTGCCATCGTCTGAATCAGAATCTTCCAGTCTCCGTTTTGTTGGATTTCGGTTGTTTTGCTTTCCATCGTGGGTAGATGTTCGGCCAGCTGCCTCTAGCAGCAAATGCTCAAGGTCTGCCATAGCTTTCTTTTCTATAAACAACCTACACTGATTCAATAGCCCTTGCACTCCCCGGCTAGACCAAAAAATGCAGATGCCACTCCTCCAACGGATCTTCAAAACTTGATGTCAATAAAACGAATCGGATTTTGTCAGAAGTGAAGCACATCAAAATCACAAAGGGACTTGACGAATGTAGCGGACCAACATTATGTTCTAGAAATACGTAGTCCCTAATAAAACGAACTTTACTACTTTAAATTATTTCAGAAAAGCCCCAAATCCTTTAAGACAGCATATGAAGGCATAGCGATGGCAGATTCAAGAAACCTAAACCAAAATTCTTCAAGGAACAGAAAACTTTGAAAAGTTCACATATCACAAGGCAAGCCACACGCAAAGCTCGAGAATATCAGAAACCCCAGCTATATACACGATATTCATAAAATGTCAAAGCTTTAACCATAAAATAGAAAAACAGAAGAAAAATCAGACCACATAAAATAGATATATTGCCCTCCGAGTAAACCGAATATTCTAGTAAACCCCAATCAGTTCAAATACCGTAAAAAACAGTGCGTGATCTCCATGCTTAATGAAAAAGGCCTTAGAGAACAAACGACCAAACCCTAAATTTTCAACTGAAATTTATAATGTAAGTGCAAGCACGGAACAAAACCTTGTAAAGACAAGATAATGAAATGATGCAAGACGCCAGATTTCTAATAGGCGGGCGAAAAACAGGATGCATCACAGCTCATTACTGAAACAGACACAAAATGGAATCTGAAACTTCATAGATTCCTGCTAGACTAACAAGAAAATGGCAAAGAGAAAGCCCAAATAAGCACAGATTCAGCTTTAGAGAAACACGAAAACTCAGAGAAACTGGTCAATACCTGATCAGCCTGAGACAAAGTGAGGCCAACAATAGAAGACTAGAACTTCGAGACGGATTGATCCACAAACCCTCTCTTGCTTCATGAAGACATCTTATGCCGATACGATTTGTGGTCGGAATAAAATAATTCTCACTCGTTAATATTAATAAGCGTGGATGACAGCTCTTGGATTCGAACGTAGGAACGGGGTTTTCGCATTTTTGGGAGTGTGCGGGTATATATATATATATGTGTAAGATCAACTCTCATTTTTGGTATTTTTTTAATGAGGGATTTCCAAAATGTGGTGAAATTAGTGGAAACTTGGTTAATAAATTGGAGTGTTGCTAGAGCTCTATTAAGAGATTAAGTTGAATGGTTTTTAAAATCATTGGATTGTTTTTTTTTTGAATAAAAAGTGGATTCTTATATTAATTCTAGCCGAGAGCTTACAAAGAGACCTTTATCCGGTATGCTTACAAAGATGCTTGCAACTTATTGGCTTATTTGCTTACAAAGATTCCTGCAGCCAAGCAGCTTGCAACTTATTGGCTTATTTGCTTACAAAGATTCCTGCAGCCAAGCAGCTTGCAAAATTGCTTGAGAGCAATGGGACTGTATTGGCGGTTCAGATCTTCTTCACGTCTTCGCAACATTGCGGTTTGGCCATATCGGTGGTTCAGATCGCCTCGAGCATCAACGGTCCAGATCCGCTTTCTCATTTCGCGATTTCGCGTAACGCGACTTCGCGACTTGGGCTAACAGCTTCCTCCATGCTTCAGACTCTCGATTGTCGAGTTCCCGAAATTTCCTCGCATCCTATCAATGGGGCCAGATCGACGATTCAGATCTCCTCTAGCACCAACGATCCAGATCCTCTTTTGAATTTCGCGATTTCGCGACTTGGGCAGACAACTCCCTCCATGCTTCAAACTCCCAAAACCCGATATCCCAAAATTTTCTCGCGTCAGATCTGTGGGACAAGATTGACGGTTGAGATCTGTTCTTGCCTCAACGGTCCAGATCCGCTCTCAAATTTCGTGATTTCGCGACTTGGGCAGATAGCTCCCTCCATGCTTCAAACTCCCGAAACTCGATATCCCGAAATTTTCTCGCGTCAGATCTGTGGGACCAGATCGACGATTAAGATCTGCTCTAGCATCAACAACCCAGATCAGCTCTCTCATTTCGCAATTTCGCGACTTGGGCAAACAACTCCCTCCCTGCTTTAAACTCCCGAAACCCGATATCTCAAAATTTTCTTGCATCAAATCTGTGGAACCAGATCGACGGTTAAGATCTGCTTTAGCATCAACGACCCATATCTGCTCTCTCATTTCGTGATTTCGCGACTTGGGAAAATAGCTCCCTCCATGCTTCAAACTCCCGAAACCCGATTTCCCAAAATATTCTCTCGTTAGATCTGTGGGACCAAAACGACGGTTGAGATCTGCTCTAGCATCAACGGTCCAGATCCTCTCTCGCTTTACGCTGCATCACGGATTTGGGAAGAAACAACCTATGTGATCTTCTACGCTTGCTCTTGATCTTCTGATTATCTCTGACATGAAAGAGATTCTATGTGGACAAAGGTGGCACCCCGTCCAGATTAGACCATCCAGCTAAGCAAGCTCCTCACATTGGAGCCAGAGGGGAGAGCTTCGGGACTGCCTGGTGTCGTGGAGAATGATTTGTTGCATAGAGTCCACCCCTGCATTGGTCAGCATATCCGCAAATTTGTTTGCCCTTCGTCGAATGTGTGAAGGGGTTAGAGTTAGAGAGGGTCTGAGAAGAGCCTGGAAGCTGTAAAGAGGACCAAGGAGACGCCAGCTGGGTATGATTTTCCCTGGATCTCGGCCATTCGGGATTTTTGTTGTCATGTCTATAATGATTTTGGAGTCTCCTTCAATGATCAGGCGGGTGAGGTTTTGGTCTAGTTCCAGTAGAACTCCTTTGATAAGACCCCGAAGCTCTGTTGAATTGTTGGTATCGCACCCAAGATTTTCTACGATAAGGATTTGAATTTGGCCTAGGTTGTTTCTTATGACTGCGTCGTAGCCCGAGAGTCCTGGATTGCCTTTTGATGCACCATCAAAGTTGACCTTATGGAAGCCCTGTGGGCGGAGGAGCCGCTTAGAGGGACTGAGGGCTTTTGAAAAAGGGTGGGGCTGTTGAGGAGGGGTGGAGTGTGCAAACGAGAAACCCCAGGAGTTGAGGAGCGAGAGCTCACTTGGGTCAATTGGGAAGTCTTCCTTGGCCCATGAATGCATCTGGAGAGTTTCCTGGAGATGTAGGAGGATTGTGTTCCAGAGGAGGGTGGGAGGAGATGGCTGGGAGTGAAAGATTCTTCTGCTTCTCTCCTTCCATAGTCGCCAAATGATGAAGACTGGTAAAAGTTGCCAAGTTATGTTCAGGAGAGGACTTTGAAGGAACCGGAGCCCCAGTCCCTGATGGTGCTTATGATGTTATTTTTATCTCATTTGGTTCTTCTAATGAACTAAGTGGCTCGATTCCAGATGTTCTCACTGAGTAGACAATCATTTAGGAGGTGCTCCATGGTTTATGCCTGGAAATGACAGAGATGGTAGATTGAGGGGCCAATGAAACCTCGTCTCTAGAGATTGTCCCATGTTAAGATCTTGTTCTGTAGTAGAAGCCAGAGGAAAGTAGAGTTTTTGGGCCAGAGTTTTGATTTCCAGATTGTTGTCCAGATGTTGTCTTTCTAAAGGTTATGGAAATTCTCTTGTAGGGTGTAGCCCTCCTTGAGAGTGAAGCTTCCATGAGGTGTGTATCCCCATCTGAGAATGTTTGGGTTTGTGCTTTTCCTGATTCGCCTTTGGGTTGTTGCTTGTTTCCAATGTTGTAGGTCACAGTTCATTGCCACTTGGAGTTCCTCATGAGTTGATTTCCATCTTCGCCAGGGAGAGCCACTGGGGTTTCTGTCCACAGATCTGCCACTTTGAGAGTGGTAAGATATTGAATATGATTTTCATAGGATTGTAGATTTTCTTCCAGTCGTAGGGGTGGCATTTGTTGCCAGAAATCCGTCCAGAATAGGGCACTCTAACCATTGCAAACTTCCCAGAAAGCATGTTCCTATATGAGTGGTCGATTTTTCCAGGCCGCGTTCCAGATGTTTGAGCCCTAAATTTGCCTTTGCATTCTCATAAGTTGACTTTGGTGCATATTTGGGGCATATTTTCATTTCCAGAGTTTTGAGCCATCTCCACCAAGTTCTTGCTCCCATGGTGCTATTTAATTTACTAGGGTCTCGGAGGCCCAGGCCACCTGAAGATTTAGACTTGCAGACTTTGTCCCAACTGACTAAGGCCCATTTTTTGTTCGGGTTGTGACCATGCCATAGAAATTTTCTTTGCAGAATTTTGATTTTCTTTATAACTAATTGGGGGGCAGCTAGGGCTGAGAAGAGGTAAGATGGGATGGCTTGGAGGACTGACTTTAAGAGAACAATTCTGACTGGAAGGTTGAGGGAACGAAAGGTCCAGTTGTTGAGACGATTGGTGATTGAGAGTAGGAGGGAGTCCCAAGAGATGTTTCTGGCTGCAGAATCAGAGAGAGGGAGTCCCAGGTAGCGACAGGGCAGCATGTAGATAGGGGTATTCAGAATTTGAGAAAGGTGATGTTGGATTTCCAAAGGAGTATTGAAAAAAAAGAGTTGCAATTTGGCTAGATTAAAGGTGGTGCCAGAGGCTTCGTTGAAATCAGAGAGGATGGAGCTTAGTTTGATTGCTTCTTGCGCGATGGGGGTATTCATTAGTAGCATGTCATCGAAAAATTGGCTATGGGAGGCTGTCGGTTCTAATCTGTGAAGAGGGAGGCCTTGGAGGGATCCATTTTGAATTGAGGTCTTGATATAGCGTCCTAGTCCTTCAGCCATTATGACAAAAAGAAAAGGCGAGAGAGGATATTCTTGCCTTATCTCTCTTGAGGGGGAGAAGGGTTGAGAGGGGACACCATTGACGAGGATTGAGAAGAAGGTCGAGGATATGAGGTTCATTATCCAAGAGACCCAATCCCTGTCGAAACCGAAAGCCGATAGAAGCGCTTTCATATATTGCCAACTTAATTTATCAAAATCTTTTGAAAGGTCAAGTTTTAGAAGCATACCTGGATTGTGGGTGTTTTTGAGTGAGTGAATGATTTCATGGACAAGAATGACACCATCCATGATTTTCCTTCCTTCGACGTATCCTGATTGCTCCTTGGAGATGATTAAGGGTAGAATAGGCTTGAGTCTTAGAGCTATGACCTTGGAAATGATTTTGTAGATCACGTTGCAAAGAGTTATGGGTCTGAAGTTCCTCGGGTTTGTGAATTTTTCTTATTTGGGTATTAGGGTGAGGAAAGTGGCATTTAGTGCTAGAAGAACTTTGCCAGAGCTGCGTGATTCCTCCACCAGCTGCCACACTTCCTCCCTTAACATTGGCCAACACAAGTGGAAGAAGTCTATTGTGAAACCATTTGGACCTGGAGCCTTGCCTGTGGGTAACTCCTGAATAGTCTGATCCACTTATGTTTGCATTATTGGTGTCATGAGAGCCTCATTCTGTTCCTGGGTGATTATAGTTGGGATGTTTTGGACCACCCGCTCTATTGTTGAGGTGCGATCCACCTAGGGTTCGGAGAGGAGATCCTTGTAGAAATATATCAGCTCATTCGTTATTTCCTGATGATTTAACAGGGTGTTTCCTTGCGAGTCTTCCAGCTTCATGATGCGACTGATAATGTGTATGTGGATCATAGAACGATGGAAGAATTTTGTGTTATTCTCTCCTTCGTTGAGCCATTGAACCCTAGATTTTTGTCTCCACAGGATCTCTTCTTGCTTGTGCCTTTCTTCTAGTTGCCTTTTGAGTTCATTTTCCTCCTGCTGTTGGGTGATTGCGTATCCTGCTTGAATAAATTGTGCTTGGAGGTTCTCAAGTTTTTGTTCCAATAATTTCCTCTCCTGAAAAATGTTCCCAAAGACCTCTTTGTTCCATTTACATACCTGTTGTTTGAAGTGTTTGAGTTTTTGCTGGAAGCAATACATTCTGGTGCCCATTTGTGTTTCCGCAGTGCTCCACCAATGATGAGCTAGCTCTTGGAAATCTAGATGGGTGAGCCAAAAAATTTCAAATCTGAAGGGTTTAAGCTTGGGGGTGGCAATAGTGTCAACCTAGAGCTGAACCAGCCAGTGGTCCAAACCTGCCTTCGGGAGGATGTTGGATTCTACTAGGGGGGCCTTCCAAGAGGAGAGTTTTCGAAATGAGGAAGCGATCAAGTCTGCAAGCTATTTGGTGGTTTCCTGATCTTTTGTTGGTCCGGGTGTAGATGCCATTGCTATTCTCAATGTCTACTAGTCTGAGGTTCTCTATGAGTTCCTGGAATTTGGCGATATCCTGCTCCAGGCACTTTTTTCCCCCTCGCTTTTCCTCCAGCGTGAGAATCATGTTAAAGTCACCCCCTATTATCCATCGCTTGCCCTCCGCTAAGGAACCTAGATAATCCAGGCTCTGAAGAAAGAGGTCTTTGTCTTGGCTGGTCTGCGGACCATAGGCATTTGTGATCATTCCTTCCTTATCCGAACCAATGGCTTTGTAGTGCATTTTGATGGTGCATGGAGTGGAGAGGCCTTGATCGAGGATGACTGTAGCAGGATTCCAAAGGATGGTCAGGCCTCCTGAAGCCCCTTTTGAGTCCGTTTGATAGGATTTGCAGTTGTGCCAACATCTTTTGATGATATCTTCTGCAGTTTGCCCTGCACATTTTGTCTCTTGTATTAGGAATATATCACGGTCTTCCATTTTGATGCAGTTTCGAAGAATCCTCTGTTTGGATCTTCCATTTAGGCCTCTGATGTTCCAGGTGAGGATATTCATAGTTAACAATTTGGTGGGTGGGAAAAGGAGCTCTCTGAAAGCTTGTGAATATGTCCTGAGTTGATCATATAGTTTCCCGCCTCCTTTATTAGTTGATGAGATGATTTTCTGCCCCTTCATTTGTTTTCTTTTGGATGTAGCCCCTGCTGAAGAATCCAAAAATACTTTGTGGACTTTCCTAAGTTGATCCTCTGGTAGGGTTTGGAGATCCTTCTAGTTGAGTGCTTCCTCTAACCTGTCTAGGTCGATTTCTGCTAGGTCCTACTCATCCATTTCCATGACTATATCTTCCTCTCTTTCTGGTTCTTTCCCCGAGACTGGGTGAGTCTGTGGATCTACCTAGTTTGATTGGGTCTGATGCTTTAATGCCGACTCATCTTCCTTTTGCTTGTTGGGATCTTTCCCAACGGTATTGTGGGGGTTTTCCACCTCTTCTGCTTCTAGGAGGTGATTGAGGGTTTCAAAAGAGTTGTTAATTGGGTTCTTTTTTTCGTTGTTGGTTGTGGGCTTCTTCTGCACTTGTCTCCTTCGATTTTGAAACTGAGTAAACCCTTCCTTTGGTTTATCTTCAGCCTCCCTCTTTGGGGGGGCTATTGAGAGGGAAGTCTCTAAAAAGGTTTCCATGTTCATGGAATTTTCAACATCTGAAAGGGATGTGTTCATAGTCTATGGTTTGGGCCCATTCCTCATCTTGGTATTCTAAAGTAACTATACCTGACAAAGCTTTGGAGATGTTCATGTAGACACATATCCTAGCATAAGAGGTGTATTTTCTTTGTTTGGTGGCTTCAGAAGATTTGACATATTTACCCAGGATGTTGCCTATTCCCAGTAAAATTTCCTCTAACCATAACTCTTGTGGTAGGGAATAGAGGCGAATCCATACTGATGCGTATGCGAAGTTTTCCTTTTCTGGGCAGAAGCGATCTATCCATAAACGTAGGTAGAGGCCAGCCGAGTTGAAGAAATATGGTCCCCCTTCAAAGATCCCGTCCTTGTCCTCTAGGTTGTAGAATATTATTGTAAAGAAGCCTTTGGAGCTCAGTTGAAGCTCATAGTTCCCTTGGGTTTCCACCACGCCTTGATCCAACGAGCTAGATCTTTTTCTGAGGGCCAGAGACCTAGGAATTTTCATATGAGGGCATGGTCTCGCATGAACTGTGTATGCTCCCCTATCTTGGTGGTTTTGATGACATACCTTGGCGCAATCGAGGCCTGGGGGATGCATTTGCTGGGTATCCAGACCCAAGTTGCTTTTGGATGCGAGGACTCAACATCTGTGTTCAAATCTTTTCTTATTTCCATCTCTTCCTGCATGTATTGTTCTCGTAAGTGCGATGGTGGCTCAAAGGATGGTTGGCGTGCTCGTGAGTTTTCTGAATTGTTGGCGGCAACGTTTTGGTAGGAGGGGGATTTCTCCCCCCCTTTTGCTCCCATTCTTCTGAGGCAGACATTGTTGCAGGGCTCACCTACAACAGTGAGAGGAGTGTAGCCCAACTCTTAAACAAAACCGTTTCAGGTCGAATTCTCACTCTGTCTATATTTGTTGCACTCTAAAACCATTGTTGTTGGAACTTTGTTAGGAGATTAAGTTGAATGGTTTTTTTGTTTTTTTTTTAAGGATAGTTCAATTATTTTTAAAATGATACATAAACTTTATTAAAGGAATAAAAGGATTTTTTAATTAAAAATTTTAGAATTTTTTAATTTTTTAAAGTATGATTAGAGTTTTATTATAATTTAAACTTTATGTACGAGGGAACAATATTAATAAATGTTTTGTTGATGATAATTTTAGATCCATGGAAGAGTTTTTTATCATCATAATCCAATGATTGGAGAAAAATTGCTACAAGATTAGACAATTTCGTATATGAAAATTAAAATTCATCATAATTACATAAACAAATCAAGTATAATGTTTATCATAAAATACTAAATGGTAAATCAAAACTTTATCATAGTCACCAACAGTCAACGTGGTCTTCCATAGTCGACCATGGTCTACCATACTCAATCATAGTCGACCATGGTTAAGAGGTAAATTAAAACTTTATCATAGTCACCCACGCTCTTCCATAGTCGACCATGGTCTACCCCGAGGTTTGGTCAACCATAATCAACCATGGTCAACCATAGTCAACCTTGGTCACCATTATCAAATGTTGTCAACCATGGTCAACTATAGCCTTTTGTGGGCAACCATAGACAACCATGGTCAAACGTGGTCATACATGGGCAACCATAGTCAACATGGTCAAACATAGTCAACCATGGCCATCCATGTTCAAACATAGTTAACAATGGTAATCCATGGTCAAACATAGTCACCCCATGGTCAACCATAGTCAACCATGTTCATACATAGTCACCCATGGTCAACATGGTCTTCCATAGTTAACCATGGTTATACATAGTCACCCATGGTCAACATGGTCTTCCATAGTCAATCATGGCCTACCATAGTCAACCATACTCCACAATAGTCAACCATACTCCACAATAGTCAACCATAGCCAACCATAGTCAACCATACTCAACAATGGTCAACCATGGTCAAGAAGTGAATTATAACTTTATCATCGTCACTCATGGTCAACATGGTCTTGCATAGTCGACCATGATCTACCCTAGTCAACCATACTCAATCATGGTCAATCATAGGCAACCATAGCCAACTTTCGTCAATCATGGTCAGTGACATGGTCAACATTATTAAACATTGTCAATCATGGTCAACCATAGTCAACTATAGTCTTTCATTGGGAAACCATAGTTAAGCATGGTCAAACATGGTCATACATAGTCTACATGGTCAAACTTAGTCAATCATAGCCAATCATGGTTAACCATGGTCATACATAGTCAGCCATGGTCAACTATAGTCACCTATGGTTAGCATGGTCTTCCATACTTAACCATGGTCAACCTTGGTCAACCATGAGCAACATGCACAACATGGTCACCACTGTCAAATGTTGTCAACCGTGGTCTACCATATTTAATTATAGCCTTTCATGGGCAGCCATAAGCAACCACAATCAACCATGGTCAAATGTGGTCATACATGGTCAAACATGGTCACCATAGTCAACATGCTCAAGTCACCATAGTCAACATGCTCAAGTGTGGTCAACCATATTGATCCATAGTCATTCATATGTGGACTATATTAATCCCAAGTCAACCATAAGTTGACCATAGTCAACCAGAGTTAAATATAGTCAACCATGGTCAACCAAATTCAACCATAAACAATTATGCTCACCCATTCTCGACATGGTCAATAGGGTCAACATAGTTAACCATACTCAATCATGGTGAACCATTGTCAACAATGGTCAACCGTAGACAACTATAGTCAAACATAGTCAACTATAGTCTTTTGCAGTTAGCTATACTCAACCAAGGTCAACTAAAGTCAACATGGTCAACCATAGTCCATTATTGTCAACTATAGTGAAACATGGACAACCATGGTCAACCATATTCAATCATGGTCCACCACAGTCAAGCATATGTCGACCATAATAAACCCTCATCAACCATAACTTGACCATACTTAACCATGGTCAACCAGGTCAACCATGGTCAATTGTAGTCAACGATGGTCTACTAATCATCTTCGTGCACATCGATCATCAACTAGCACAACCACATTATTAAAAGTGATTGATATATGTCAATCAACATCATTTTCCACACTTCAAAAACTAATGGCATCGATCGACATATATCAACCACTTTTAATGATATGGTTGTGATAGTCATATTTTTTGAGGTATGTGGGTGTTGATAAAAATAATGTGGTAAGATTAACTTCCATTGTTTTGGCATTTTTTTATGAGAGATTTCTAAAATGTGGTGAGATTAATGGAAACTTTAGTGTTTTGGATGGTTAATAAATTGGATTGTTACTAGAGTTTTATTAGTAGATTAAGAGGAATGGATTTTTAAAGGATAATTCAATTACTTCTAAAATGATACATATATACTTTATCAAAGGAGTAAAATAATTTTTTTTAATTAAAAATTTTGTAAAATTTTAAGAATGATTAGAGTTTTATTATAAATCAAACTTTATGTATGAGGAAATAATATCAATAAATGTTTTGTTAATGATAATTCTAGATCAATGGAAGAGTTTTTATCATAAAAATCTAATAATCAGAGAATTTGTTTTACAAAATTAGACAACTTCATCTATGAAATCAAAATTCAGCATAATTACATATACAAATCAGGTATATTGTTTATCATAAAATACTAAATGGTATGGTGTTAATGTTTGGCACTTATAAAGTTTAAAAGAATTGTCTTTGATAATTTTATTAATCACCTTATCAGAAACCTTGAGATGCCCTTAATACATCAAGGGTTAGAGATTATGGTCATTATTTGTACAAGATTTTTAGAAACATTTAAGGCCACTTAAGAAAAAAAATAAATCTTGAGATGTATCAATGAAAGTTGTTTCTTAGATAGGACATGCTAGTTTTTCAAAAAAAAAATAGCATTAATGATTTATTGATTAGTGGAGATCTTGACATTCAATAATTACTAGAAAATGATGTGTTGGCCTTTATTCACTTATTGGATTTGTATGTGAGTCGAAAACAACATCTTCCAACATTCCACCTTCACACTATAAGATATTGGCAAAGTGATGGCCTAAAACACAATAGTGGCAAACAAGCTCAAAAGCTTTTTTGTAAACATTATTTACAAATAACATCCAATTTTATGCTAATGGGAATTAACTTATTAGTGTAATGGTGTTTATAAGACATTGGCAAAGTGATGAACTAAAACACAATAAACTTTGTTGTAAACATTATTTACAAATAACATCCAATTTTATGTTGATGGGAATCAACTTATTAGTGTAATGATGTTTATAAGACATTGGCGAAGTGATGAACTGATGCAGGAGCATCACTCCATGTCAACAACACGCTAGCCAACCAACACATTCAACGCACATTAATGGAGAAAGGGAGAGGCGCCGACCCTCCCGTTTTTAAATTTCGAAATATGATCTGATACGGATCATTTAGGTTGTAAAGTTGTAAGAGCCGACCATGCCTTTGTACAGGTAGTGGTTGAGGTTGCCTTAAATGGTCGCCTGCAGCAAGCCTAGGACGTAGTCAGGTTTGGACATCTGTTTATGTAATGAGTCGTAGAAGTATGGTGTCGTATTTGAGATAGCGATGGCACTAAGGCAGTGGATGAGGATAAGCTCGAGAGAGCCCTCTTTTATAAAGGGAAGATAGATAGAGGAGATCTTAGGTAGAGAGAGGTATGGGTGGAGAGGCCTGAGGAGGTCTTAGAAGTTTCAAGAGAGGTCTCAAGAGAGAGAACCGAGACTCTGTAGCAGTCCAGTTTTTGTAAAACACATTTGTATAGACATTCTGAGATTAATACAAAGCAATTTTTCCTACCTATGGATTGTCTGTGTGTGTTTATGCATTTGAATGTCATTTGTATGCTGTAGATACAGGTGATAGATAGATTTTACTATCTGTTTGTGAGTTTGTCGATTTCAGTCTGGGTTCTTTAGACTGTGCAAGGAGTGCACAAAAGAACGTTGGAAGTTCTGTAGCCAGTGCAAGGAGTGTGCATCTGAACTCTGTGGAGTCGGAGAAGAACGTGTTAGGAGGGCATACCAGAGCGATCACAAACTCAAGGGAGAAGCCTCAAGATTACTGAACACCTTGGAGGAAAGACTGTGCAGAGAAGGCACAGAGAAAGACATAACTACTGGAGGTTCTGTAGAAGCTCTGCCAGGTGGGCATCGAGCGAGTGCAAGGAGTGCACAGGGAGAACTCTTTATCGAGTTCAGAAAGAACCAGAGTTACTGAGAACTCTATAGAGATCTGCTAGGTGGGCATTGAGCTGGTGCAAGTGTGTACAAAAGGAACTCTGTGTTGAGTTCATAAGGAGACAGAGTTACTGAACATTCTGTGAGGAAAAACTCTGCAAGGTGTGCATCGAGCAAGGAGAATGCCAAGAGGGCGAGAAGCATTTCTTTTCAAGAAATACTTCAGATCTGAGTTTGAGGAAATCACGAGAACGCAAGGTGTGCATGGGAGATCGAAGTCTTTGAGGAGATCAAGCTCAAAAGAGATAACACAAGAAGTGTGTAGGAGATGGACTTATTCTAAGTCCGTAAGCTCAAGAGAGATAGCATTTTCAGAACGCAGGTGAGACCCAAAATTGCAAGGCTCGCAGGAGACAAATCGAAGGCCGAGGCCTTCGAAACTTTGAAAATTCTTCCAAACCCAAGGAGTAATCACAAGCTCAGGAGGAAGAGCACAACAGTCGTAGATCAGCTGCGGAGGAGAAAATATGGATTGTCGAACCTACGTCCAAACAACAGGAGGAGAGCATGCAGGAGATCAGATATGAATCGTCAGATTTGAGCGTCGAGGACTGACAACCGCTGGATCCAGAAGAAGGTGTACGAGGTTTAATCCTTGTGTAAGTAGGAGGATAGACTCGTCAAAGTCCTGACATCATTGGGACCGTCCATCGGAGAGGACACACGACAGAGATCCACACAAGTCGAGAATCGAGAGTTGGATGAGCAGAGACAACTGCACTCCATACCCCGATACGCGAAATCCCAAAACCGCGAAGAGAACCAACCAACCGTCTATTGTGGAGGACAGGTGGCGAAGATCTGGAATCCATCGGGGTTTTAGAACTTAGGCGTATAAGGGTGGCGAAGAACGAAGACTCGCGATCGTCAAAATCGTGAAATCACTCCAACCGTTGGATCGAGAGTGACAGGTGGCGAAGATCCGAAAGCCATCGAGGTTTCAGACTTTGGGAGTACAAGTGTGGAGAGGAGAGAACTCGCGGAAGGCGAATTCACGAAATCATTCTAGACCTTTGGATCCGGGGTGACATGTGGTAGAGATCCACATCCATCGGGGATTTGGGCACCGGGAGAATGAAGGTGAAGGCCGGAGCAAATTCGTGAAAGGAGAGTTCGTGAAAGAATCAGGACCGTCAATCGGAAAGGACGTGCGGTGAGTGTTCGACGTTTCGTTGACTCACTACTGAAGGAAGTCAAAGGGCGAAGCTGTTAGAACTCCTGAATTGCGAATCGCTATTCAATCATGACAATCGGATCACGACGAATTGAGGGTCATTGATTTGGCATTTTGAGGATTCGGAGTTTCGAACTTCAGGATTCCAAGGAGGAAGGGTTGGAGTTGCATCGCAACTTCGCGAACTGTGAAATCCTGAAGCGCTCAAGGGTTAGCTTGTGGTCACGGGTAGTGGTCATATGGAGGAGGATAGGGGAGGAGCTAGCAAGTGCTAGACCCCTATCGAGATTTCAGAGATCGGGGATTCGAGAAACAAGAGTTAAGTGGGGCTCGCATGCAGGAGTCCTGAAGTCCCAAAAAGTGGACCGTGGTCATAACGTCGTGGTCATGTGGAGGAAGGATATGAGAGGAGTTGAGGGCTCGTTAAGCCCCTTTCGGAGTTCGAAAGTTGGAGAGTCAGGAGTGGCTCACACGCCAATACTCCTGAGGTCGTGAAACGTGATGCGCTCCTTGTGGGCTAAGCCAATGGTCACGGGTAATGGTCACGAGGGAAAGGAGCTCGCGCTCAATGCTTATTCGCACGGGGCTGAGTTCGCATTTGGACTTGTGGATTTATTCGTTGAAGTTTCCAACAGGGAACAAAAGAGCCATTTTTGGCTCGAGAAGACTAAAGAACGATCCTTGACCGGGAGGTTAGCGGACCCTGCCGAAACAGAGGTAGGGGGTCTGCATCATGTGGTATCAAAGCATATTTGTTTTCTTGTAGACAACAAGAAAAAGAGAAAGAGTAGATAAAGAAAATACTCTGATACACACCATCGTGTTGTATTAGAGCGGATATTTTTTCCTGTAGATTTCAGGTGAAAGAGAAAAAGAGGGGAAAGCCGAGATTTATTTGCAGATAGCAGAAAAGGGCAAGATAGTGAAGGAGATAGTTTGATGACATCAAGTGTATCAAAAGCTTAAGTTCACTTGTAGACAACAGGTGGAAGATGGAGATGGCTACTAAAGGCCATGAACATGGTCGAAGAGGAGACCACCAACAGAAGAGCAAGGCAAAGATTGACAAAGAGCTCGCTGAGATAAGAGCGAGAATGGAACAACTGACATTGAAGATGCAATAGGAGGCAAAAGTACACTAGAGGTACAAATGGCCTTTGAACAAGAAAGCCAAATGGCCTGTTCAAAAGTTGTTGGCCAGGAAACAACAACAAGAGTTGAGGAAGTGGATGAGGTACGCTGAAAACCTTAGTGACATAGAGCTGGTTTGCATTTGTGAGCCAGAAGTTGGATACACCCTCAGTGATGAGGAAGGGAGATTAGTTTTAGGTCTTATAAACTGCCAGGAGGGCAGAGATGAATTTTCAAATTGCCAGGTGGGCAATAAAACGAGATCATTGGAGGATCTCATAGATTGTCAGGAGGACAACAGTGAAAATTCATATTGCCAAGTGGGCAATGATATGAGATTAGCAGAGGATCTCGTAAACTGCAAGGTGGGCAATGATATGAGATTAACATAGGATCTCATAAACTGCCAGGTGGGCAGAAGTGAACTTTTGAGTTTCTAGGTGGGCAATGGAAAGAGATCAGTAGAAGGTCTCGCATACTGCCAGGGGGTAGGGAGGAAAGTTCAGATTGCCAGGTGGGAAATGAGATGGGACCGATCTGTCTCATAGACTGCTAGATGGGCAGCAGAAAGTTCCTAGGATGCCAGGTGGGCAAGGGGTAAGAGATGAGGCTATATGGAAGTCTCATGAACACAGAGGAGAGTTCGGATCAACAAGGAATGCTGACATGAGAGGATAAAAAATATAGTCTGATCATTAGGGGAATTGAAGTATTCCTACCAAGCAACCCAGTTGAGGCTAGAGAATGTGTTGCAGATGCAACAGAAGGAGAAAGACAACCAAAAAAGACTATCAAAGAGGAAGAAATGGAGCAGACACTGATGTCTACCCCAGCAGAAGGAGAAGAGCATTCAATCGAGTTGCTCAAAATTTTTAGCCAGGAAGTTGAACAGGAGATAACTGCAACACTGGAGCCTGCCGCAAAAGAGGAAGCAGACAACATAGATTTTGTTGATCTGTATGAAGAATTGGAAGCCCTAGAGAGGAGGATGATGGTGCAAAGCCTACACATCCAACAAATAAAATTGGAAATAGATGGAGGAGCATACCAGCCTGGGGAGCAGCTGGAAGAAGTTGGACTTGAGCCAACACAAGGAGAACTGGTAGAAGCAAATCTGTCAGAAGGTGAAGTTGAGTAGTAGCTTAGTGATAAGACTGCATAACTGGAGTCTGCAACCAAGTGGCAAGCTAAGACCACAAGAGATGAAGAAAATCACAAGGGGGATCGAGTTGATCTACCCACTGCCAAGGAGGAAGTGCAGCGAAGCAGGGTGCATAAGGAGAGCTAACCATTGGAGTAGCTGGACAGGGTGATTGAGGAAATTAGGAAGCTGATGTTGAGGTCAGCAGAAGCAGTCAATAAAGAAGAGCTGAACATAGGAGAGCCTGCCATAGCAGCAGGGGAGAACTAGAAGAAGAAGCAACAACAACAACAACATAGCTAGATAGGAGCAAGAGGACAACTCCAAGGGAAGGTTTGGGATCCAAGTGGATTTCAACACAGGAGAAGAGGAGCTCATGAATTTCCCAGTTGTGGAGTATGATGCAGGAGCATCACTCCACGTCAACAACACGCTAGCTAGCCAACACATTCAGTGCTCATTAATGGAGAAAGGGAGAGGCGTCGACCCTCCCGTTTTTAAATTTCGAAATATGATCTGATACAGACCATTCAAGTTGTAAAGTTGTAAGAGCTGACCATGCCTTTGTACAGGTAGTGGTTGAGGTTGCCTTAAATGGTCACCTACAACAAGCCCACGATGTAGTCAGGTCTGGACATCCATTTATGTAAATTGTCGAAGAAGTATGGTGTCGTATCTGAGATAGCGATGGCACTAAGGAGGTGGATGAGGATAAGCTCAAGAGAGCCCTCTTTTGTAAAGGGCAGATAGATAGAGGAGATCTTAGGTAGAGAGAGTTCTGGGTGGAGAGGCCTGAAGAGGTCTTAGAAGTTTTGAGAGAGGTCTTGAGAGAGAGAACCGAGACTCTGTAGCAGTCCAATTTTTGTAAAACACATTTGTATAGACATTCTGAGATTAATAAAAAGAAGTTTTTCCTTCCTATGGACTGCCTGTGTGTGTTTATGCATTTGAATGTCATTTGTATGTTGTAGATACAAGTGATAGATAGATTTTACTATCTTTTTGTGAGTTTGTCGATTTCAGTCTGGGTTCTTTAGACTGTGCAAAGAGTGCACAATAGAACGTTGGAAGTTATGTCGCTAGCGCAAGGAGTGAGCATCTGAACTCTGTGGAGTCAGAGAAGAACGTGCCAGGAGAGCATACCCGAGTGATCACAAACTCAAGGGAGAAGCCTCAAGGTTACTGAACACCTTGGAGGAAAGACTGTGCAGAGAAGGCACAGAGAAAGACAAAACTACTAGAGATTCTGTAGAAGCTCTGCCAGGTGGGCATCGAGCGAGTGCAAGGAGTGCACAGGAAGAACTCTTTATCGAGTTCAGAAAGAACCAGAGTTACTGAGAACTCTATAGAGCTCTGCCAGGTAGGCATTGAGCTGGTGCAAGTGTGTACAAAAGGAACACTGTGTTTAGTTCGTAAGGAGACAAAGTTATTGAATAATCTGTGAGGAAAAACTCTGCAAGGTGTGCATCGAGCAAGGAGAATGCCAGGAGGGCGAGAAGCATTTCTTTTCAAGAAATACTTCGGATCTGAGTTTGAAAAAATCCCGAGAACGTAAGGTGTGCGTGGGAGATCGAAGTCTTTGAGGAGATCAAGCTCAGAAGACATAACGCAAGAAGTGCGTAGGAGACAGACTTATTCTAAGTCCATAAGCTCAGGAGAGATAGCGTTTTCAAAATGCAAGCGAGACCCAAAGTTGCAAGGCTCACAGGAGACAAATCGAAGGTCGAGACCTTCAAAACTTTGAAAATTCTTTCAAACCCAAGGAGTAATCACAAGCTCAGGAGGAAGAGCACAACAACCGTAGATCAGCTACGAAGGAGAAAATTTGGACCATCGAACCTACGTCTAGACAACAGGAGGAGAGGGCACAGGAGATCAGATATGAATCATCAGATTTGAGCGCCGAGGACTGACAGTCGCTGGATCTAGAAGAAGGTGCACGAGGTTCAACCCTTGTGTAGGCAGGAGGACGAACTCGTCAAAGTCCCGACATCATCAGGATTGTCCATCGGAGAGGACATGCGACAGAGATCCACACAAATCGAGAATCAGGAGTTGGATGAGAAGAGAAGATTGCACTCCATACCCCAATACACGAAATCCCGAAACCGCGAAGAGAACCATCCAACCGTCTATTGTGGAGGACAGGTGGTGAAGATCTGGAAGCCATCGGGGTTTCGAAACTTATGCGTATAAGGGTGGCGAAGAACGAAGACTTGCGATCGCCGAAATCGTGAAATCACTCCAACCGTTGGATCTAGAGTGACAGGTGGCGAAGATCCGGAAGCCATCAAGGTTCTGGACTTTGGGAGTACAAGTGTGGAGAGGAGCGAACTCGCAAAAGGTGAATTCATGAAATTATTCTGGACCGTTGGATCCAGGGTGACACGTGGCAGAGATCCACATCCATCGGGGATTTGGGCACCGGGAGAACGAAGGTGAAGGTTGGATAAAATTCGTGAAAGGAGAGTTTGCGAAATATTCAAGACCATCCATCAGAAAGGATGCGTGGCGAGCGTTTTGCGTTTCGCTGACTCTCTACTGAAGGAAGTCAAAGGGCAGAGTTGTTAGAACTCCCGAATTGCGAATCACGATTCAATCGTGACCGTCGGATCACGGTGAATTGAGGGCCGTTGATTTGGCGTTTTGAGGATTCGGAGTTTCGGACTTCGGGATTCCAAGGAGGAAGGGTTGGAGTTGCATCTCAACTTCGCGAACCACGAAGTCCTAAAGCGCTCAAGAATTATCTTGTGGTCATGGGTAGTGGTCATATGGAGGAGGATAGGGGAGGAGTTAGCAAGTGCTAGACCCCTGTCGGGATTTCAGAGATCGGGGATTCGGGAAATAGGAGTTAAGTGGGGCTCGCATGCAGGAGTCCCGAAATCCCGAAAAGTCGATCGTGGTCTTACCGCTGTGGTCATGTGGAGGAAGGATACGAGAGGAGATGAGGGCTCGTTAATCCCCTTTTAGAGTTCGGGATTTGGAGAGTCAGGAGTGGCTCACACACTAATACTCCTGAGGTCGTGAAACGCGTCGCACTCCTTGTGGGCTAAGCCAATGGTCACAAGTAGTGGTCACGAGGGGAAGGAGCTCACGCTCAGTGCTTATTTGCGTGGGGTTGAGTTCGCATTTGGACCTGTGGATTTATTCGTTGAAGGTTCCAACAGGGAACAAAAGAGCCATTTTCGACTCGAGAAGAGTGAAGAACGATCCTTGACTCGGAGGTCAGTGGACCCTGCTGAAACAGAGGTAGCGGGTCTGCATTATGAACTAAAACACAATAGTGGAAAACAAGCTCAAAAGCTTTGTTGTAAACATTATTTACAAATAACATCCAATTTTATGCTAATAGGAATCAACTTATTAGTGTAATGGTGTTTAAGCAATTTAGTTATTTATTTTTCTTTTTGGTATGGTGAATGCTTTTGGTCGATGTGAGTATAGGCAAATTGACTTATAAAAAAAGATTTTAACAAAGTTGTTGTGAGTAGGAAGTATTTATTACACGAAATTCATTCAAAAATTGCACTTGACATCAACCATTCTCATACGTGTTGATTCAGAATAAACATAAACACAAATGTGTCCTAAATGAGACTTACCACTAATGAAGACTTTAACATTGTGATACTTTTATGACCTCAAAAACCATCATTTCTAAACTTTCTTTTACATTAATGAAATTTTAGCTTAACAAGAGGGGTTGCAAAGGAAACAAGTCCCTGCTGAGGTAAGCTTGGGGAAAATGATGAATAAGATCATACAAAAATCCTTGCCCTCAGTGGACAAGACCTAACAGACCATCAACGGGATAAGAAAATTGAGAGGATCGACGAACCTGAGAGAGGGATTCAAAATCTGAGGAAGCGACTGGAAGGGAGGGTAGACTGCTGGTCTTTTGGAGTAGTCTGACCCTGGGAAACACACTGTAATTGACGTCGAGAATAAACATGTTGTGCTGAGTGACTAGAATCCGCTGAGGTCAACTGAACAGCTTGACAATTAGAAGAAGATGCTTAACAAATTTGTTGGCCTGAAGAGTGAGGCTGATCCAAGACATGTTGATCCATAACATCAACTGCAGAAGAATGAGGTTCAAGTTGATGAACATGAGAAGGCCGCAATACATCTCCATCACCATTCTCCCCTGGGGCCGATGAAGTAGGTTAAGGAAAATATGAGGTGATCTCATTAAAGAGAAAATGAAAGGATAGATTACATCGAGTTTATTGGATTTAATGTCATAGCATCTATACCCGGGTTGAGCATATCCAAGAAAGACACAAGTGGTTTCCTTGGGGGACAATTTCTCTCTGAACTGCGTAGGAATATAAACAAAACACGTGCATACAAACACTCTCAAATAGGATGGTGCAACCCCAGTAAGAAGTTCGTGAGGTGTCTTTCCTCCTAGATTAGAGGTTGTTAATAACAAAGACTGCAGTCAACATTGCCTCAGCCCTTTGGAACATTCATGTCAAAAAAGCTCGAGCGACCTCCAGAATATGCGCCCTTTTTTATTTCAGCCACCTCGGGTGTGTAGGGTAATTCATTTCTTTGGTGGATGATTCCATGATGAGATAAAAAATCACCAAAGGCATGGGATAATCATTCTCCCCCTGAATCAGATCGCATTACCAACATTTGATTCTCGAACTGAGTGGAGACCATGGAATGGAATCTTTTGAAGTATTAAAAAATGGAAGATTTTTTCCTAATGAAATCAATCCCGAGTCATATCATCAATCAATGAAACAAAGTAACAAAAAAGATATATATAGATAAAGAAGAAGTAGGGGATGGCCGTCAAACATCTGAATGCACTAGGTCGGCTCCATATTTTTTCTTTTTTGATGGTAACACAAAGCTTTTAGCCGCTAATAAAATATTGGATTCATCTCACTAATTTGTTGAGAGGAAGTGACTGAAGGAAGATAGCCATGACTTCTCATCTTATGTAATCTTTGCCCATGAAGGTCACCTAACCACCTGTGCCATATCTCCAAGTCTTTATTTTCTAGTCAAATTGAATGAGAAGCTACTAAAAAGGATGAATGAGTGGCTGCCTGATCTGACCTCAAGAAGTCAAGTCTACCCAGAAGCCTCCCAGCTCCAATTATTGACCCAAGCATCCGGTCCGGAATAACATAACCAAAGTAGTCAAATATAACATTACAATTCTGTTGGGTCAACTGAGAGACATATATAATATTTCTATGGAGTTGAGAGATTAAGAAGACATTGGAAAGGACCAGAAAGTGAAAAAGAGCCAGAGGTATTTTTTTTTTCTTAAAGAAACTAGGAGATAATATATTAAAAAAGGGGCAGCATAGGCTAGCCTGAGAAATCAGAAATTACAGTCTTGTATTGGCTGGTTGCCATTGCTTGAAACTTATGGGCGTAAATGGCATTGGGCTGCTTGTGTCTTTGTTGTAACTATGTTTCCCTTCTAAACAACAGGGGTTAATTGTTGTTGTCCGGTAAAATACTCCTAAGATACACTTGCTTTTAAATAACATTAAAAATGGGGGGTGACATTTTCCAATGGGCCTTCCATTTCTTGAATTTCCGCTAACTGAACCTTGTTTATTTGGGCCTTCTCCCGCTCTGAAATCATTTGAAGGGCTACGTTATCTTCTCAGTTTTCCATCTGGTCCGCTGCCTACTGGGGGGTGTTGATTGATGCTTGGTCATGTGGGTTAGTTTGTTGTTCAAGAGAGTGATACATAAGCTTCTCGAAGGTGGAGTCTCTCGTGACATTTTTTGTTCCTTGTGGCAGCCTCGTAGCTAGGTTGGCTTGCTCATCTGCCCATTTTTTGTTTTGCCTTTTGATGTGGATGAAGGAGGTTGACTATAAATCTACAAGTTAAGATCTGATGTTTTTCCAAATTGCAGTAGATGGATGTTTCTTGGCTTTGAGTCGACGAACATGCTTCTTATGGTAATCATAGAATCTCCAACAATGATGAGATTTGATGCAGGAGCATTGTTGGCAAGCACGCGGAGCAAGACCTATCAACATCTGGGAATCTGTACGAGAGATCAATGCTGGAAGTTACAACACATATTTGAAACCCATCTTAACTCAGTGCCGTAATTTATCTTTTCTCTTGAGTCCAGTGGCAGAATTACCCTTTGAGGCACATTTGGATAATCGCAAGCGGAGCAGGAATTTCCATTACGGCTCTGTTATGTGATTGGTCTAGATAGTCGTTAGGTTAAGTTATAGAGTAGACAAGTAGCCAGGGGAAACCCTAAGAGCCCTCTGATATATAGAGGTTTTTGTACGCCCAAAGGAAGTTAGTCAGTAGTTAGAAAGTAGATTTAGAAGCCGCAAGTTAGTAGGAGATTTCAGTTTTCAGTGGTAGTTTTTTATCACAGTTGTAACCATTTTCACCTTGAATATAACAGAGGAAAACTGATCCAATGTATTTGGTGGAAACTGTTTGTGATTCTCTATTATTGTGTTTTCATGAATGAATGAATGAATTCACTATGAGTGAATGGAATTGTGAATGTTAGGATAAGTTTAAATTGTTTCTCTTCTGTGGAAGTAGTGCAAGGTGTGCACACAGAATGCAAGGAGTGGGTTAATGAGATCTATTTCGATTCCAAAGCTCAAAAGAGATAACCTGAAACTTTCCCTTTGCAAGGAGTGCAAAGAGACTGCTGCAAGGTGTGCACAGTCGTCCACAAGAATTTGAACCTGTACAAAATTCTATCACAGACTTAAAGGAGAACGCTAGGAGGGCGAAAGGAATTTCTCTTCGAGAAATCCGTAAATATATGAGTTATCGAAATCCCTAGAATGCAAGGAATGCCCGGGAAGTCAAAGTCCTCATGAGACCAAGCTCAGAAGGAATAACACCTTTCCATAAGGGTTAACGAGATCCAGGAGTCAGACTCGTTGAAGAAGCAAAGGTTCGAAACCTTTGAACACCTAGAAGATGTTCAAACTCTAAAGATAGTGTAAGTGCAAGGGGGAAAGATCTCGACTGTTCGATTTGAACACTAGAGAATTGGAATTGTCCATCAGGAGGGATGTGTGGCGAACGATCAACATTTCACGAACTCGCATTATGGAGAAGTCAAAGGGAGGAACGCTAAGGATTCGCGAAATCCGAATCTACGACTTGATCTGAGTCATTGGATCCAAGAGAGATCTGGACCATTGGTTGTCCAGGGTGAAATATCGGCATTTCAAGGATTGGAGGACTGGAGGTGATAGGTCTGTAGACTTCGTGAAACATGAAGTCTTGAAATCATCGTGATCGACAGATCTGGGGAGAGATCTGAACCGTAGATCCAGAGTCATCACAATTTCGTCTATCGGGAGAACGGAGGAAAGGGAAACTAGAAGTTGCGAAATGCGAAACACCGACTTGATCACAACCGTCGATCAAGGGAGGATCTGGACCGTAGATCTCGGGCCATCGCAATTTAAGCTATCGGGTGAACAGAGGTAGCATCACTCCTAGGGTCGTGAAATGCAAAATCGCGACGTGCCTTTCACTCGAGCGCATGGTCACCACAAGTGGTCACAAGGGAGAAAGGGCTAGTAGAGAGGAGCTAGCGTCCGTTTGGCGTTGAGGCTCGAACAACGCTCAGGAGAGAGAAGCTGCAGGTCTCATACGACCCGCGCATTCGGAGGAAGGACCTATGTAAGTGGGTTATGGGTCTAGTAGAGACCCAAAGAGTCAATCAGATTCAGTTTCTTGATCGATCCTAGACCGAGAGGTTGCGCAACCCTTAAGAGAGAAGGGGGGTCTACGTCAAGTGGTATCAGAGCGGAAGTTTGTTTGCAGATTGCAGGAAAAGGAGAAGAGATGAGAAGAATTCGAAGTTGTACTATGTGTGTGTGACAAACAGTCAACACAATGCCACCGAAGAGACAAGCAGAGCCACCTTTGGCCAATCAAGCTGTAGAAAGGGAGATGCGAGAACTTCGTGCAAGGTTAGAGGCAATGGAGGTAGTGCAAAGATGAGCACTTAACACTGGAGACATCAATGATGCAGAGAGTGAAGAAGTCATGGGCGAGAATGTCGTTGAAGAAGTTGCAGGAGAGGATGTTGTTGAAGAACGCTTGCTGAAAGCAGTTTCTAGATTGGGAGGCAGAGCCAAGATAGAGGTCCCAATGTATGAAGGCAATTTAGATGCTGAAGAGCTGCTGGATTGGATAAGGTCCATGGATAAACACTTCGACTATGAAGAGGTAGATGAAGAGAAAAGGGTGAAACGGGTTGTCACCGGGCTAAAAGGACATGCAACGTTGTGGTGGGATGAACTGCAGGTTGAGAGGAGAAGCAAAGGCAAACAAAAGATAAAGAGTTGGGACAGAATGGTAGCCAAGTTGAAGGCCAAGTTCATGCCCAAAGATTATCAAATCAATCTGTTCAGGAAGATGCAGAACCTAAGACAGAAAGGGATGACAGTTAAGGAGTACACAGAGGAGTTCTATAAGATGAACATAAGAACTGGACAGAGAGAGAGAGAGATGAAGACAAATTTTCCAGATATATAAATGGCCTGAGATACGAAATCCAGGATGAGCTCAACATGATGTCAGTAAGAACAGTGGAGGATGCTTATCAGTTTGCATTGAAGGAAGAGGAAAAGTTGGCCAGAAAACAAATCAAGTGAGGAAGAGGTAAAAGCCCAACCCAAAACATAGGTAAGGGAGTTACCCATGACAAAACACATAAGTCTAAGGACAAGACTGAAAAACCACACAATCACTCAGAAAGAGGAGGAAGTTCCCAAGAAAGACAAGGTGGTGGAAGAAGTTCTTCAAGAGGAAGAGGAAGAAGAGGAGGAGGAGACGTAAGATGTTATGCCTGTGGAAAGACAGGGCACATGTCTTGGGAATTCCCCGAGAAGAAGAAAGAAGGAGGAGGTGAAGCTCACATTTCATAAGCACAAAGAAGAGATGTTGAAGTAGGAGCAGAGGATGGGAGATCCCTAATATTGAGAAAAGATCTCTTAAAACCAGAGGCATAAGTTGAGAAGTTGGTGTAGAGGAACAATCTCTTCAGGACAACTTGCAAGACTAAAGACAGAGTGTGCAAGGTGATATTTGACAGTGGGAGCACTAAAAACTTAGTATCCACGGAGATGGTGAAAAAGTTGGAGCTGGAGACAACTTCACACCCAAAGCCATACAAAGTCTCATGGTTGCAGATAGGACATCAGGTAATGGTTACTAAACAATGCTTGGTTGAATTTAATATAGGAGGATATAGAGATGAAATTCTATGTGATGTAATTCCCATGGATGTATGCCATATTTTGTTGGGATGACCATGGCAGTTTGATAGGAATGTCATTCATGATGGGAGGAAGAATACATACACGTTAGAGAAGAATGGTAGAACACACATGTTGCTGCCAATAGAGGAGAAGAAAGTGAAAGAGGAAGCCAACACAAGCATACTTCTCACGAGTGGGAAGGAACTCCTGAAAGAAGTTAAGGAAGAACAACATATGCAGTTTGTTGTGGTGAGGAAACCTGGAGTTATCCTTACAAGTACATCAATGGATGATTTTCTTGAAGAAGTTCAGGAATTGCTGGATAATTTCGCTGACATAGTGGTGGATGAGTTGCCTAACTCATTTCCACCCATTAGAAATATCAGTTGCCATATTGACTTGATACCAGGAGAAAGTCTGCCAAACAAAGCAGTATACATATTGACACCCTGAGAGAACGAGGAGGTGAAGAACCAAGTCCAAGAATTGTTAGACAAGGGTTTGGTCAGAGAAAGCTTGAGTCCATGTGCAGTACCAATCGTATTGAGTCCAAAGAAGGATGGGGGATGGAGAATGTGCATAGACTCGAGAGCCATTAACAAGATCGCCATCAGGTATAGATTTCCTTTACCCAGAATAGATGATTTAATGGACTGCTTAAGTGGAGAAAATTTATTTTCCAAAATAGATTTGAAAAGTGGATATCACCAGATCAAGATGAGAGAAGGTGATGAGGGGAAAATAGCCTTTAAGACAAACGAAGGTTTGTATGAGTGGCTTGTTATGCCATTTGGCTTAACCAATGCCCCAAGTACTTTTATGAGGCTGATGAATGAAATACTGAAAGATTTCATTGGAAAGTTTGTGGTTGTATATCTGGATGATATACTAATCTTTAACATGACTAAAGAGGAGCATTTGAGGCACCTAAAGTTAGTGATGAGGAGGCTACAACATGAGAAGCTGCTGATAAATCAGAAGAAGTCCTCTTTTATGAAGAAATAACTCATTTACTTGGGCTTTGTGATATCTTCAAATGAACTGAAGATGGATCCAGAGAAGGTGAAAGCAATCAAAGAATGGTCATCACCCAAGAGTATGTTCGAGGTAAGGAGCTTTCATGGATTATCAAGTTTCTATAGGAAGTTCATCAGAGACTTTAGTGGAATTTGTGCACCAATGATGGATACAGTCAAGAAGAATCACACATATTTTAAATGGATAGAGGAGGCCGAAAGGAGCTTCAATATACTGAAGGAGAAAATAATAGAATGACCAATTCTGGTCTTGCCGAATTTTGAAAAGACATTTTAGGTGAGATGTGACGCAAGTGGAGTTGCAATTGGAGAAGTCTTGAGTTAAGACAATAGGCCTATTGCATATTTTAGTGAGAAGCTGAATGAGACCAAGAGAAAATACTCCACATATGATAAGGAATTCTATGACATAATTCAAGCCTTGAAGAAATGGAGACATTATCTTGTCCCACAAGAATTTGTCTTGTATAGCAATAACCAAGCCTTACAATTCATAACCAGGCAGGAAAAATTAAATCAGAGGCGTACAAAATGGGTTGAGTTTATACTGAATTTTTCTTTTGTCATAAAACATATCGCTGGGAATGCTAACAAAGTTGCTGATGCATTAAGCATGAGATGTTTGATTCTGCAAGAATTCCAGGTGAAGACCTTGGGGTTTGAACACCTTAAGGACATGTATTGTGATGATACAAATTTCAAGGAAGCATATGAAACATGTGCAAAACATGTGCTAAGAGACAGAAGCCAGTGGACAGAGTATATGATTCAAGAGGGATTATTGTTCAAGGGAAATCAATTGTGCATACCAAGATGTTCAATGAGGAATAACCTTTTGAAAGAAAATGATAGTGGAGGATTGGCTGGACATTTTGGCCATGATAAAATGTTTGCACAGTTGAACAGTTCATACTATTGGCCAGGTATGAGAACAGAAGTGGTAAAGTTTGTGAACAGATGTAGAATCTACCAACATGCAAAAGGAAAGAGACAGAACACTAGATTGTATCAACCATTTCCAATACTAGAGAGGCCTTGGGATGTAATAAGCATGGATTTTGTGTTGGGACTGCCAAGAAAACAAAAAGGATTTGATTCCATATTTGTGGTGGTGGATAGGTTTTCAAAGATGGCACACTTTATCCCATGCCAGGAGACCAGTGACACAACACATGTTGCAAATCTGTTTTTCAAGGAAGTTGTGAGACTTCACAGCCTACCCAAGAGCATTGTCTCGGACAAAGACACAAAATTTGTTGGTCACTTTTGGAGAACACTGTGGAAGAAGTTGGGGACAGATTTTTCCTTCAGCTCAACTTATCACCCTTAGAAATATGGGCAGAATGAGGTGGTAAACAAAAGATTGGGAAATTTATTGAGGAGTCTGGTCACTGAGCACCATAATCAGTGGGATCAGATTCTTCCGCAAGCAGAGTTTGCATACAATGACTCACCAAACATGAGAACTATAAAGAGTCTGTTCCAAATATTGTATGGAATGCAACCTAGGGGAGTATCTGAGTTGAGAGACTTGGAACAAAGTGAGATCAGGAGCACTGGAGCAGAAGACTTTGCTGCATACATGCAGCGGCTCCATAGCCAGATCAGAGGACAATTGCAGAGTTCTAGCCAGGAGTACAAACACAGAGCTGATCAACATTGCAGAGAACTTCAATTTGAAGTAGGAGATTAGGTTCTGGCACATCTCAGGAAAGAAAGGTTCCCTAGGGGGACATATAACGAGTTAAAGATGAAGAAGATAGGACCATGTAAGATCTTAAGGAATTTTGATTCAAATGCCTATGAGATTGAGCTGCCAGATGATGTGGGCATATCACCCATATTCAATGTTGCAGACCTGTACCCTTACAGGAAATATGACACACAGAGGTCAAAAGATCAAAAGAATATTCAATGAGAGAAACAAATGCCTATATCAGAAAAACCACATATGGAGAAAATTGTTAATCAGAGGATTGGCAAAAAGACCAGGAGGAAAACCTATTTTGAATATCTGGTCAAGTGGAAGGGACACCCAGTAGAAGATGCTAGTTGGGAAAATGAAGCTGCTATCCAGAAGCATGGGAAATCAGTGCACGAGTCCATGAATTTTTGTCAAGGGGAGTATGATGCAGGAGCATCGTTGGCAGGCGCGCAGAGCAAGACCTATCAACGTCTGGGAATCTATACGAGAGCTCAACGCTGGTAGTTAAAGTAGATATTTGAAATCCACCTTAACTCAGTGCCGTAATTTATCTTTTGAGGCACGCTTGATTCCAGTGATAGAATTACCCTTTGAGGCACATTTGGATCATTGCAAGCGGAGCGTGAGTTTCCATTACGACTCTGTTATGTGACTAGTCTAGATAGTCATTAAGTTAAGTTATAGAGTAGACAAGTAGCCAGGGGAAACCCTAAGAGCCCTATGATATATAGAGGTTTTTGTATGCCCAAAGGAAGTTAGTCAATAGTTAGAATGTAGATTTAGAAGCCGCAAGTTAGTAGGAGATTTCAGTTTTTAGTGGTAGTTTTTTATCACAATTGTAACCATTTTCACCTTTGAATATAACAGAGGAAAATTGATTTAATGTATTTGGTGGACACTGTTTGTGATTCTATGTTATTATGTTTTCATGAATGAATGAATGAATTCGCTATGAGTGAATGGAACTGTGAATGCTAGGATAAGTTTAAATTGTTTCTTTTCTATGGAAGTAGTGCAAGGTGTGCACACTGAACACAAGAAGTGTGTTAATGAGATCTATTTTTATTCCAAATCTCGGAAGAGATAACTCGAAACTTTCCCTTTGCAAGGAGTGCAAAGAGACTGCTGCAAGGTGTGCACAGTCATCTGCAATAATTCGAACCTGCACAAGAGTCTGTCGTAGAGTTAAAGGAGAACGCCAGAAGGGTGAAAGGAATTTCTCTTTGAGAAATCCGTAAAGATCTAAGTTATCGAAATCCCTGGAATGCAAGGAGTGCGCAGGAAGTCGAAGTCCTCACGAGACCAAGCTTAGGAGGAATAACACCTTTCCATAAGGGTTAATGAGATCCAGGAGTCAGACTCGTCAAAGGAGAAAAGGTTTGAAACCTTTGAACACCCAGAAGATCTTCAAACTCTGAAGATAATGTAAGTGCAAGGGGGAAATATCTCGATTGTTCGATCTAAACGCTAGAGAATTGGAACCATCCATTAGGAGAGACACATGGCGAACGATCAACATTTCGCTGACTCACATTGTGGAGAAGTCAAAGAGTGGGACGCTAAGGATTTGTGAAATTCGAATCTGTGACTTGATCTGAGTCATTAGATCCAAGAGAGATTTGGATTGTTGGTTGTCCAGGCCGAAATATCGACATTTTGGGGATTAGAGGACCAGAGGTGATAGGTCTGTAGACTTCGCGAAACGTGATGTCCTGAAATCATCGTGACCGACAGATTTGGGGATAGATCTGAACCGTAGATCCAGTTCCATCACAATTTCGGCTATCGGGAGAACGGAGGCAAGGGAACTCCAAAGTCGCGAAATGCGAAACACTGAATTGCTCGCAGTCGTCGATCAAGGGAGGATCTGCACCGTAGATCTCAAGCCATCGTGATTTAGGCTATCGGGTGAACGGAGGTAGCATCACTCCTAGGGTCGCGAAACACGAAATTGCGATGTGCCTTTCACTCGAGCGTGTGGCCACCGCCAATGGTCACAAGGGAGAAAGGGATAGCAAAGAGGAGCTAGCGTCTGTTTGGCGTTGAGGCTCGAACAATGCCCAGGAGAGAGAATCTGCGGGTCTCATATGACTTACGCATTCAGAGGAAGGACCTATGTAAGTGGGTTAGGGGTCTAGTAGAGACCCAAAGAGTCAATCAGACTCAGTTTCTTGATCGATCCTAGACCCGAAGGTCGTGCAACCCTTAGGAGAGAAGTGGGGTCTACGTCAAGATTGGTAACTCCTGATTCGACTGCCATTTGCACTCCTTTTGAGGATCGGTTTGTTGAAGAAGGGATTTTTGTAGTAAGAGATCTAATTGCCTAACAGATCTGAGATTTTCCCTGGCCAATTGACACATTGGGAGAGAGTTTGTAAGATCCCCTGCCATACTTTTTTGGAGAAATAGTATTCAAGGAACAAATGAGCAATAATCTCCGTGTGTTTTTTGCATAGGACGCATCTAGAAGGGCTCGAGATTCCATGCTTCTTCAGATTTTCGCAAGTGAGGATTTTCCTCTGTAGTAGAATCCAACTGAAGATGTTGATTTTTGGGGGAGTGTCTGGGTGCCAAATGCGCTTGGCCCACTTAACTTTGATTGGGTTTTTGCCCTACATTAAGATGAAATCGTATCCACTTTCCACTGTATAGACGTGATCTCCCATCTCCTTTCATCAGAGTTGAGCAGGTGGTGCAGAGAGGAACCTCTTAGGTGTTGCAACAAAGATTCCACTTGATTTCTGAGATTTCTCGGAGGGTCCCCTAAGTTCCAGCTTACCCACTTACCATTCAAATTCCACTTTGAAATGTCATACAACGTGTATTTTCAATTTCCAGTGAGCCATTCCTAGAGCTGAACCCTGCTGTCATTTGTCTCTAGAGGAGTTTTGTTGAGGATTTTGTCATCCCAGATCTTTATTTTTTTGTCATTTTGAGGTATCCAGTGGAGCTGAGATCGGATTAGGGGCAATGAGGTTGACAAAAGATTCCAAATGGGGGAGCTAGTCGGATGTTCAAGGTGTCCGTCGATTCCTCTCAGGCGATCTTGGTGGAAGTATTTGTTGATCAACACCCTTTTCCACCATGTGAGTTTCTCTGTAATTGATCTCCAGAGAAGATTAGCTCCCAGCGCTAGATTAACAAGCGTTGGATCTCTTATTCCCAATTCCCCCGAACTCTTTGGGTTCTCTAACCACCTGCCATTTGACCAGATGATAATGCTTTCTGTTGGTTTTTCCTCCTTCCCAGAGGAGCTTTCTGATCAATTGTGCTAGAGAAGACTTGATTGAGGCAGGAGCTATAAGAGAGGATAACTGGTAGACAGGGAGGACAGATAACACTGCTTTAATTAGAACCAATCTGCCCTCCAGATTCAACCACTGTGCTCCCCACTGTTCCATTTTGGCCTTTATTTTAGAAGTTATTATGACCCAATCGTCTACTGGAATAGAGGAGAGGAAGATCAAGATTCCAAGGTACTTGAATGATCTCCAGTTGGTTGCTATTGGGCACTGGATAATGCTCGCTATATTTGCTAATATTCTAGCTTTGGTGTTCCAAGTGTAGATGTAACACTTTCTTGAGTTCACCTCGCCTCCTGAGGCTTCTAGAAATTGATCCAGGATAGCTTTGAATCTTTTGGCCATGATTGTGGAAGATCCTCCTATCAGGAGAGTGTCGTCCGTGAACTAGGCATGATTTATTCGTCTAACCCCTGTGGCTATTCTTATTCCCGGAATGTTATTCTGCTGTATTTCTTGGTCTAGTATTTGTCCCAGCACCTCAGCCATAAGGATGAAGATACAGGGTGAAAGAGTGAACCCTTGTCTCAGTCCTCTGGAATCCTTAAAAAAAATATCAGGGGCGCCTGTTGATCAAAGGGGCTATCCAGGGGCTGCTTATACAAGACTGAATCTAGTTGATAAAAGAGGGGTGGAATCCAATTTTTTCTGAGAACTTGAAGGAGGAAGATGTGATTGACTCCGTCAAAGGCGTTAGCCATATCCAGCTTAATTACCATGCCCCTTTCTCCTCTCAGTTTACCTGAGTGAACAATTTCTTATACTAATATGATATTGTCCCAAATTTGCCTCTTGGGAACGAAGCCACCCTGTTCGTGGGAGATGATTTTTGGGAGGAGAAGTTGAATTCTGTTTGCTATAATTTTTGTAATGATTTTATAAGAAACGTTGCACAAGGAGATGGGATGGTATCTTGAAAAGGTCCCTGGATTTTTCTCTTTGGAAATAAGAGCTAAGAATGTGGAATTGGTGCCCCCCCTCAGTCTAGAAGACCTTTGGACGTACTGGATCATTCATATCAGATCATATTTAATGGTACTCCAAATTTTTTGATAGAAATGAGTTGTGAAACCATCGAGCCCTAGGGATTTATCAGGGTGGAGGTGATTGATAACGTTTCTTATTTCTTCCTCAGAAAGTTTCTGTATTAGTTTCTCATTCTCGTCCTCCTTTATCAACTTGGGAATGTTGGAGGGCACCTCCTCCTTATCTTTTTCATTCTTTGCATCTTTTTCTTTATACAGGTTTGCAAAATGAGAAACAACTGCCTTTTTAATATATTCAAAAGTTGTGCATGGTTTCCCCCCAGGGTCTGCTATCTTGGAGATTGTGTTAAATCCTTTCCTTGCTTGAAACTTTTTGTGGAAAAAAGACATATTCTGATCACCAACTGAAAGCCAAAGAGCCCTAGATTTTAGTCTCCATGAGTCTTCTTCTCTTCTCATAGCATCTTGAAGATGAATCTGCAGATGGACTTCCTCCACCGATAGCTCAGGAGTGACCAGCTCAGTTTCAATTTTTGCCATGACTGTGACCATCTGCGCTTTTGTGTTCTGAATTTCGACTTTTGGTGCTTTGAAGGTGAGTTTGACCCATTCCCGGATATCTCTTTTGAGTCTTATTAGTTTTTGTTCCCATATGTGCATTGGGGATCCTTGCACCCACTGAGACCAAGAGGTGAATATAAGGGAGATGAAGTCTGGGGCGTTTAGCCATATTGGGTTAAATGTGAAGGGGATTGGACCCAAGTCCGGGAAAGGGGAGAAAGATAACAAAATAGGTTGATGGTCAGAGCTATCCCAAGGAAGAATTTCAGAGGTGATGCGAGAGGAGTCCCTGAGGAGGGAGCTGCTTAAGAGAAAACAATATAGCCTAGCCGCGATGTGCCCAGGGCCTATCCTTCGGTTATACCAGGTGTAATGACCACCCCCAGGCTTTGGATCAAAGATATCGAAGGTGGATATCGAATCTTCTAGGTGTTCCCTTCCCGGATCCCTTACCAACGACCCCCCCTTCTTTTCCCAGGGATAGAGTGTGGCATTTAAGTCACCTGCTACTATGATGTCAATATTGGATTCCACTTCCAAAATATTGAACAAAGACCTCTAGCATTCTAGTTTTTCATGATGAAGATTTGGGACATAAACATTTATTATGGAAAAAGAGTTACCTGAGGTGTTGTTTCTCAGTTTGGTTAGCAACCAATGTTGAGCTTATTGGCAGTTGAGCAAAGTGAACCTTTTCTGATCCCATAAGGTGCAAATCCCTCCAGAAGCCCCTCTGGAGCTTATTTCCCTGCCTTCGCTTGTCTTCCATATGTGTTTGCTTTCTCGGAGGACATAGTCCTCGCTTAGTTTGGTATCCTGGAGTAGTATAACTTGAGGAGAGGAGGAAAAAATCAGTTGATGAGTTGAATATTTTTTTTCCTTACCTCCTAGTCCCCTACAGTTCCAAGAGACTAGGTTCATTATTTACTGATGGGTTCCCCCCCCCCCTTTAGAGGGCACATGACTGGGGTTCTCTTTCGATCCTTTATGCTCTTTGTCGAAGGAGGAGTCTAGTGTGGATTGGAGCCCTAGATCTTTTTCCCTGTCAGCGATTTCTTTCCTTTTTTTGTGGCTTGGCTTCCTTCCTGGTTTTTTTTTCATTAGAGATTGAACTAGGGTCTCGCCCAGGTTTTCCATCGGATTCACCTTGTGATTCTTCTTCTAGGAGTATTGGAATGCTATTTTTTATCTTCGTGCTCTGCCTTGCCTGGGGTTTTTTCCCTTTTCCTGGAGTCAGTGCATGCTGCGCAATCAGAGGGATTTATTGATCCTTTGCTGGAGAGGAAGTATCTACTTCGTCTATTGGAGTTTCATGAGGATCTCCTTCTTCCTCAGGCTCAAAGAGGGCAACATATCGATTGGTATTTTCTTGTGAAGATTTTCCGCTTGCTGCCTTGGATGGGCTTGATGCGGTTCCAGTCTCCATGAAAGTTGGAGGGGGGGCCTGGTGTTGTTTGTTGGGGCCTTGACATCACTTCTAGGATTTCCATTGTTTCTGTTCTTCTTATCCCTTTTCACCTGCGGGAGTTTTGGGGCAACTTTTTGCAAAATGGTTGTATTCATGGCACATTCTACATTTAAAAGGAGTTTGTTAGTAATTGACTTGCTGGAGGAAAGACCAGCTGTCGACAGTTAACTGGATTTTCGAGATTAATTGCCGGATAATCCACAGTTAACTGGATTGCTTTTGGGAGGCCCTTTTCTAGGTCAACTTCGACACAAATCATCGTGCATGCATGCATTCCATCTCTTGGTTCCGCTTGATCAATGTATCTTCCAAGAGTGTTTCTTATGCTTCTGATAGTTTCATCGTTCCAACAATGAAACGACAGGAATGGGAGCTGAACCCAGACTGGGACAACCGATGGGATGTCATTCTCGGGCTGAAGTCAGGATTCCAGCTATTAAGGTATAGGCCCTGAGCCCCCATGAAATAAGGACTGCTCCTAAAGATGAGATCTCTGTCTGTTTTGGTATAAAAAAGGAACAGGAAAAATCCTTTGGCACAGAAGGAAGAAGAGACTTTTCCTTGAATGAGCGGGGTCCAGTTTTTGTCAACCCATTCAGAGAATGCGCGAGGGGATGGCCAGATTTCCAGAAGTTGCCCAACCAGTCCATGTTCCACGATTTTGAGCACTAGAGGGGGAGATGAGTCTGCGTGGACCTAAACCTTGGGGATATCGTCCATTTTTTTTACAAATTTCGACTGAGGGAGCTTCTGCACCTTATGGGTTGAAGCTACCAGGGATTTGAAGGTGTTGATTTCTGGGGGGAGGGGGTGGAGGAGGCGGTGGGGGTGAGGGAGAAGGGGCTTCCGAACCAAAGGTGGGCGTGGCCATGAGGGCGAGCAATAGTTTTTTTTTTGAGCCAGAGGTATTTTTAACACTCCCTACTCTAGTTATTTGTCACACTGTGTTATCTCCCATGAAAACATAGGGATGTACTTTGTACTCAAGGATAGAGGAGAAGACACTAGGTCACTTGACATATTCTTTGAAGCCCCCGAATCAATTATCCATTCAGGATAAATGCATAGAAAAAACACAATGCATACCAGAAAGGGTAACTTGTTGCACTTACCCTTAAAAGGGCATCGAGGAAGCTCCATAAGTGGAGGACAACCTTTTTTTTGGTTTTTTTTTTTTATTTTCTTTTTAAAATCAAGCCAAGAGTGGGCGAAGGTTTCGGGGCATTTTAGATGGTGTTAGTCTAAAAAAAAAAATCTTGACCTTGTAAATATGAAGGTCGCACAAATTATGGTAGATTAGAGAGACATTCGAGCAACTGCTTTTTGCGTCCCATCCAAAACCAAGTTGATTGCATTACAGAGAAGTTTTTCATCCCATCCAAAACAAATTTGATTGCATTACTATAAAGTTATGACATTTGGTATCATTAGTCCCATCCAAAAAATTTCAAGTAACATTTTGTTGGCACTTGTCATCAACCCTTCAACTAACATCGATCCTTGTAACATTTTGTTGGCACTTGTCATTGACCCTTTAGCTAACATCGATCCTCCTGCTAACATTTGTCGATATTGGTATAGGAAGGATGATCGTGGAAGACACTTGATAAATTGGGAAAATCAAGGCACCATGATTGCTAAATGAACGACACAAGACCGTTTCATCACCCATTATTTCCTGTCATTTGGGTGCTAAATCCCTTAGAAGCACTGGATGAAATATCTGTTGGACCCCCTCAACACAAGGGTTTACTTTATAAAACACGTGGTTGATAAGGTTTTTCAAATTGACTGGTTGGCATGGATTTTATATCTTGTTTGAGGGGAGAGTATGAAATGGCTAGTCATATCTTGCTCGGTGCTCCCTGATGGATACAATTGGTACACAACTCGACTACAATAAGAGTTGGGATGACTAGGGTGAGATTAATGGCAGACATGCAAGATGTTGCTGGGTAGATCACAAGCTTTACAAAGAACACAGACATATGTGCACTGATAAAAAGAATCAAACTGAGATGATTAGGAGAAGAAATAAATGGTAGGCTCGCTTGATAGATTTATGTGTGGAGGTGTCGTCCACCAGAGGAGGAATGTTTTTGTCCTTGAAAACTCAAATCCAATTCTTGTGAGATTCGTGTGTGGTTGGAATTCGCCTGCACCTCCTGTGCATGGGTTGGTATTTTCATACAAATCTTGTGCGTGGGTTGGTATTCTCTTGCAACTCCTCTACCGCAACCCTTTCAACAAAACAATATAGAGAGTTAAATACCCTCTTCATCCCTAGGGGCATCCGAGTGGGATCATCTGATATGTATAGAATTGGAAATTACTAAATAGGAAGCACTTGGAAGCACCAGGAGATTACTTGCTCACTTGTTGTATCTCTCAAAAGCTCTGGGACTCAACTATGGAGAAGGAAAAAGAATGTACAAGGTAGCTTCCAGATTGAGAACGTGAATGGGAAAGGTAGCCTCCAGACTGATACTACGCCAGAGGGAAGGTCAGACTAAGACTGCGTCCAGGTAATATGAGACTACAAGGAAACTTACATATTGAGAACATGTAGTTCAACTTGGTGTTTGAAAGGGTCTCTAAATGATAAGCAAGAGGCCCAATAACATGCTATGAAACATCCATCTCAATCTTAGAAGGCCGATGCAGATCAGGGAACTGTAAGACAAGAGTTGAACAAGGAGCTTCTTTGAGGTGCTGAAACTGCTGATTCGCCAGAGATGCCTAGACAAAGGGTGCTTGATTAGACTAGATTTCATCCTGGTAATATGAGACTATAGTGGAGGGAACAAAGAGCTTCTTTGAGGCGTTGAAACTGTTGATTCTCCAGAGATGCCCAGACAAAGGGCACTTGACTAGACGAGATTGCACCCTGGTAATATGAGACTGCAGTGGAGGGAAGGCGATACTGCTTCATGTTAATATGGTTCAGACCTATCCTTATTGTAAGGTTATGTTATATGATAATAGCTTATGTAAGAAGCTTCCACTCGTTCAGTCACTGCCACTCGCAGATGTCCCTGATAGATATTAGGGATGGACTATTCATGGGAAAACATTTAATGTTAGGGAAGTAATGCTAACTTGAAAGCTAACATTACTTCATTTTGTATAAAGTTTCCTAAGTTAACATTCAAACCAGCTAAATGATGTGAACAATTATCCTAACTTTTCCACAACTTTGCCTTGACATGAGGCCAAATAAGATGCCAAACTAAAAAACTTACGATTTTAAGGGTTTTACAGAAAAATCAAAGAATGGTGTTACCGACAAAAAAATATTTTTTTCTACATGTTAAAATTATACATCATTTGAAACCTTATCCTAGTGTGGCAAGTACCATTGCAACCAAAACCTAAAAATTAACACATTTTTGAAAGTGGTGTAAAAAATTATCACTACTATAAACCAAATCGTAAAATCAACCCTTAAATATTTACTTTTTAAAGGTTAGTTTATCACTCCAACCACAAGATAATACATAATGGCACGAAAATATCACCATTTCAGATGTCAACATTCAACATAACTTCAAAATATTTTTTTATTTTAAATAAACAAGTCTATACAAATTACATTTAACGAAACATAAATTATTTTGTTACATTGTCCATATTCAAAACATAGGAGCTAAGAAATTGTGTTATATATTCTCCATAATAAAAACACATAATTCATAAAACATAGAAATGATTCATAACTTCATGTAAGATCATATGTAACCGAGAACACTCATTTCTGGTTACCATACAAACATCATATTGATCAAAAATACATAAAATGTTTCATACACTTAATCAAATTCATCAAAGGATTCTGACACACCATCAAAATCTACATTGTCTTCAGATGAATGACTCAATGAAGATGTAGATGATCCATATTCTTCTCTATTATCAATGAGTGCACCATCTGAGTCTGCATGTATACCCAACATTTTAGATGTCAAAAGCCTCTTTGATCTATGACTAGGTTCAACAGAATCCCATCTTGCACTTATTTCTTGTGGCAACAACCTCTTGATAATCTATATGGCCCTGGAATGAAGAGTTCCTCTCTTTGTCAAATTGAAGTCATAGACAAGTATGTCAACATCCTCTAATTTTAAGAGGTTGGTGCGACGATGAGTTATATTTTGACCCTTTATTTTTCTCTTTCTGTTGTGATGTTTCTCAACCACCATCTCTTGCTTGTACACACCATTGAATGGGTGTGTACTTGTTGCATACCGATGCACTTCAACTACTATAACATATTCATTTTCTTTTCGATCCTTATAACCTTTGCAATCCAGAATGGATAACCATGTGGATCTTCAGTTGCTAAGATTGCAATCATGAAACTCTCTTTAATATCTTGTGTTGAACCCCTGTAAACATCTTCCATGGATTCACGTTGTACACATGATCTTCTAGAACCAATATACATTTATCTTTCCTCTACCCATGAAAACTCAATAGCATCTTGAGATTCCTGTTGTTTAACAATGTTTCTTTCTTCAAATTCATTTGACCTATTTTGTGGCCAAATAAATGGAGTCTTCAAAATTGTATCTTCATTTGTTGAGTTTGAAATTATGTCACTTTGATCATTGAAAAAAGACTCCCACCAAACAGAATCAACAACATCAAAGTAATCATATGTATCTTTAATGGACTTTTTTTATTTCCTCCAAGCATTCAGAATAATCCACATCTCTATTACGCCTTCATGCATTATGGATTTCAGCAACTGATTGTAATAACATTAACTTTGAAGCAAATATTGTACAATCTAGAATGAACTTCAAAAATGTCAAACCTGATGAAGGCCCCCATTCTACAGTAGTTGAATACTTCTTTCCCCATTTAAGTGTTTTCCCATCAACCTTTTTCAAGAAAAATTGATGTTGGAAGCTAATGTCATTAAGTTTCTCAATACATTTTTCTTCACCATGTGATCCTTGGATAAATCTTCGCATGTCAATAGTTTCTTCTAATATGTGAAAAATAGGCTCTAGAATGTATGATTTCTTAATACATTCAATTAATGATGGTAGGCTTCCAACATTTTTCCTCTTCAATGTTATTGAAAAACGACTGAACATTTGATCAATATGATCATGTGTGTGTCCAACAAGAAGGAAACCAAATTTAACCTTTGGAAAGATTCTCAATTCAACAAGCATGCTAAGATATCTAAACACAATTTGATTTTGTTTTCACGACTAGTGTTGTCCAACTGCAGATATAGAACTTAAGGAAGATTACTAGACCAGTGACTGATCACATGATGAATTATGGTGATGGTCAGATTTTCATAATTATGAATATTTGGAGCTGTGAAGTAAACCCTTGGACACATTGTTCCATTAAAAACCATACAACCAACCAAGTGAAACTGAATGAAATTATCTTCCTGTAAATATTTTGGTGTACGGACAAAATGTGGCAGAAGTGTTTTTTTTTCTAGTCCATGCCATCAATTATCATACCCATATATTTATCTAGAGCATCATGACACTTATTTCTATGTTTGTACATCTTTTTCCTTTCACTTGATTGTTGATTCATGTGTTCTTGAAGTGCTTTGACTATAGAATCTGCACATGACACAAAATGAAAATATTGATAATATGTTTTCATAGTTGATAACTATCAAATTTAAACAATTTTTTTTTGTTAATATATACCTCTTTCTACCCCTTCAGATTTATCTCTTCTTGCTTTAAGAGAAGCACATATACTACAAATCCCCATCCTTGACTTCTTAGGAATACAAACATTGTTGAATTGTCTCTTCCATACTCTTGTAAAATATGCATATGAAATAAAATTATGATTTCCTTCAACACTTTCAACATATTCTTTGTATAACTTGTAGATTTCATTCATTGAGAAATTATTTGGAATATGTATTGTCTCTCTATCTGGCATAGACTCTCCATGTTTGGAAAATAAGTCTCTCATCCATGACAATGCAGTTTTTGTTAATGGGCCAATCTCTCATCCATGATGTGCCTGGGAATAAACAATAGGCTCTTTTTCCAATCTTGTTTGGATCCTTGATAGACGAAGATTACCAACTGAGTGAAATTTTTTGAAAGCCTTTATAGAAAGTAAAATATTACCAATGCGATAATCATATCTTGTCTTTGTAGATATCATGCACCTCACCAAATATGAATTTTGCATGTTCTTATTCATTGACAAATAATTCTTCCTTTTCTGCAAGGCATACATGTAGTCTATACTTTTTAAACAATTCTTTTGACAACAATCACTAGAAATGAAATCATCGATGGAAAATGATTTAGTGAGAAATTCTTTCATGGACCTTGTATAACTAGAATGATTTGGATTGATATAAAAAGGTATAGTCCTCGTCCTGAACACAATATTTCTTTGCAATCTCTCCACTATGTCAACATCATCACTAGGAGGAATATCATTCTCACTATAATCATACATAACATTGTGAGGAGACCGAACAAGAGATTGTTGATCACCTTGATTTGTTGCAC
>ML794710.1:271499-285714 GCA_009831015.1 Picea engelmannii
AATAAGTCTCAGAAGATCAAACATCTCAAGGAGGTAATTGCCCAGCAAGAGGTCTTGGAGCGGGTGATTAAGGATAGGTATAAAAAGTTATCTGATAACTTTGCCAAGACAAATGCAGCGTTTGAAAGATTGGCCAAGGAGAGAAGAAGAGAGAAGAAGAGGAAGACAAAACTCACCAACTACAACAGCCTGTGGTGTCTTACCAAGCGCCTCAAAAGACAAATAAGGAGATTGAAACAGAAATTGAAGCAAAAACACCATCCAGATCTGAAGGTACTCGCTCAGGTTGCCGTCAATATGCAAGGTGAGAAATCATATGCCCACTGATTTTGGTTTGAAATCAATGTCGAAGGTGAAAACTCTTTTTGTGCGCTATCGGGACTTTCAACAGCGCAAGGCTACTATTTTATTACCCGTTAGCTGTGGAAAGCGACAACTTTCAACAACTAACCCATGAAAAAATCAAACGGTTGCACTGTTGAAAGATGGTAAAGCAATTTTGAGGCCGAAAATACAACAGTTCATTTCAAACAGGCTCTGAAGATATGCCAGTGTATCAGTGGACTATGAAATCGAATGATAGAAGTTCAACATTAGGGATTCGAGGGATTTTTGGTTTCACATCCAAAACCATTTCCTAAAAACTCGACCATAAACATTGGGAAATTGAACAGTCACATACAAGTGTCCTACTATTTTCACCACATTGCACATACTAAGAGCTGAAGGAGGCAGATGGCTATTTTGGAAACTGAAGACAGATCGACTATCTAGTTTAGTTGTTGAGGACTTTAATTTCAAGTTGTTTAGATAAAATAGAATTGTTTTTATTAAATACAGATCCATGTTTTTAGGATCTGTATAACTGTTTGTAAGAGGCTATAAATGCCTGTTTTTGATATCAAAGAAAGGTTCGATTTTGGATAGAGTAATCTGCTATTGTACTCAGACTTTTTAATGCTAATATAGATCACAGGTTCCTTTCAATTTTGATGTCAGCTTTCCATCTTTCTTTCTGTACTATTATCTGTGTTGTCAAGATTTGAATGGCTGTTATCCCATTGTTTAGCTCATAGCCTGATAATAGGTTTCTTGATTGTCTCTTAGACCCTACATTGTACTGGTTTAGCTTCAATCTGTTCTTCACCCATTTAAAAGTTATTTGGTGATTAATCAATCTTTGAGAGCACTGTCTATTTGTTTACCATTCTGATGTTTGAATGTCATAAGCTGAATTGAGTTATCCCATTGATCCACCTTTACAAAATACAAAAACATTCATTTCTTAAGTTACCAAGCACCTTTGGTGTGCAACCACAAAGGGTTTCTTGGAGTGATAACACACCGGTGAAACAATTAAAGACATATCTCACGATTATATATTGTTTGAATATGAACAATTATAAAAAAAGAAGAAAATTTCACAGAATTATGTGCAATGATCGTGACAGACATTGAGATGGAATTTTATTCTTATTTTTGTAGCATGTATTATTATAAGTTTCATGATAATTGTTAAATGTTATTTAACAATGAAAATGACGTATTTTATTTTTACAGGATTTTGCTAGGCGACTTTTAGAGATGTTAGTGGGGATTTATTCTATAGAGAGAAATATCATGGAAGTCATCAGTTCCTTTCATATCGATAAGGCACAAGAAGGAAGAAAAAAGAAGTAAAGAGTAATGGAAGTTGAAGCTGCAGGAGAAAACAAAGAAGAATAACAAAGAAGAAATAAAATTCATCATTTTATAAAGGATAAAAAGGTTACATTTGAAGATATGGAAACTACATATGAATATGTCACTGAGATTAATGCCAATGAGGTTACCTTTGTTCCTCAGAAGAAGACTAAACAACATAAGCGCAAAAGAGGCATGGCCAATGATGATTTCATTCCTAGTGATTATGAAGAGATTGTTGAGTTAGATGAAACTCATTTAAATCGTAAAAAGAGGAAAGAAAAGGTTGTTGATGAAGAAGAATTGATAGTTACCTCTGAATATCATGATGGAAGTCCTAAATATAGAAGATAAATAATAACACCAGGTGCTGATCTAGAAGACAGTATTATCAAAACAACGCAAAATACCATTCGAGATCGACTAAGGAGGAACAACTTGGTTGTTGAGGGCCATACATTTATCTTGAATGTGGAGCAGCTATATAAACCCACAGAAGGCCAAGAAAAATACCAAATTAGAAAACAACATCAGTTGCATATCCAAAACTTGAAAGAACTGATTAGGCATAATCCATATGCACATGTGGTTGACTACTTAGTTCTTGTTGACCCAATAGAAGTTCCTAACAATGATGCATTTGATAGGTCAAAATGTTTTGAGTATAAATATTATGTGATTAGAGGAAATCATTCTGCAAAGGCTAGACGAGAATTGATGCAAGAGTATCCCAATAACCCTCTCTTTGAGACAGTCAGATCTGTAATTTGTGTTGGTTTAACATTGGAGAAGCAAATTTATTGGCATGTGATCATAACATAGTTAATGAGTACAAGATGTCCATGAATTTCATTTAGAGAGTAAGATTGATCCATAACGAGTTTTATGTAATATTTGGTGGGGATAGATCAAACATTGATGCAAAGTTTAGGAAGGAATGTTGTATGGAAATAAACTTCCCTATTTATGAGGAAAGTGTAAAAGTAAAAAATTGCAAAGGCAGTGATGCATTCAAAGCTATGGATAGTTATTTCCAATTGGGATTTAAAACTAGGTAGATATGGGATTTGGTAAATGAGATCTTCAACCTATGGGAAAATATTGGTATAAAAAATCAGAAGGTTAGGAAGCCTAAACCCTCAGTAGGTAGCATAAGTATGATGGGTCTTGAAATCAAAAACTTGTCAGATGATATGACTATAACGCCTTGGAGAACGATGCAAGGAGTGAAGGATGAGAAACATGTCATAGCTATATTATCACGTCTAAAGTCGGGTGAATTATCAATGGAGCAAATGTGTGATAAATTTAAAAAGTAAGTCTGCTGAGTTATTTCTTATTTATGTTATGATTTAAAAATTAATTGTTTCTATATAACATAAGAATGTATTTTATTATATATATTATTTTAACATTAACTTTTTTTTTAATTTAGTCACAAAGTTTATATGAGAATACAAGAGGAAATGGTTAAGATGTTGAATGAGCAGAGTTGGGAGGATGTTACACTCAACTATCCAGATGCAAGCTCTTCAACATCATTGAATCAATTTTTTGTTGCATTCAAAAAGGTATGTTGATTTATTACATTCATTTTATTCATTTGTAGGTTAATTTATTTCGATTTTTATTAGTTATAGATATATAATTATATGTTTATTTGTTTCATTAAAGATGTCAAAAAATTATATAAATGGAGTACCTAAAACCTTCAAAAAGCTAAGTTTGAAAGAGAAAGAAGGCGACGTCTTCAAAATGTCGAGCTTGATGACACCCTTGATCATTACATTTGGAATGGGATTGACATTGTTCAATATAAAGTGATATTAGGGGATTGTGAAAAAATTGCAAATCTTGTTCCTAAAAAAAAATACTCCCTAGTTATTGTAGATATCCCTCATGATTATAATATCTAAAACATTGAATATGATACGGAGCCTTATACTTACCAAGCTTTCAATAAAGTGGTTATGAGATTTCTGGAAGTCACAACATCACCATTTTGGAGATTTCTGGTTTTTCATTCAGACACACAACAAGGATTAGTACAATCAAGTTTCAAGGGAAAAGAAAAGACAAGGATGCAACTTTATTGGTAAGATATTGAAATTGCATGTTTAACGATTAAGATTAGAAATCTTTTTTTTATTAATTCACAAGTTAATTGAATTTGTACTTATTTATGTTACAGGAAAAAACCTAATATTCATAGCTCCAATAGTGAACCATTTACACGTGATATTGAAAGTATACATCTTGCAAGCTGGACAAAAGATGATACTTATGATTATATTCTTTACAATGTAAATATGGAAAGAAGCCTAACAACTTATTGGTTTACACTGTTGTGGCTAGAAAGCTAACATATAAAGAAAAAGATTTCAAAGGAGAGATCGTTAACATTTATCAAAAGCCACAAGCACTAATTAATTATCTTATAGATACATTTTCAAATGAAGGAGATTGGGTTTTGGATTTGTTCTCAGGTTCAGGTAAGATTTAAGATATAACATTTATGAAATCTTACTTCACTCTTTATTATTTTTAATTTATGTTGTTTTACATTATTTACTTTTATTATTTATTTTATATTTGGTGACTAGGTACAACATTAGCATGTTGCTTACAAAAAGGAAGGAATTGCATAACCATTGAAAGTGACGCAGTGCAATGCGGTTTTATTCAACAAAGAATTACTGTTATTCGAGCTCTTCCAGATGAAATGTAAGAAATTGGCTTGAGGAAATGAGATTTTAATGACTCAAAGGTGGAAAAAATATCACAGGAACCTCAAGTACCATTATGAGGTATACTTGGAAAAGATCACTTTAGAGAACTTGTGGATATCAATAACTCAATGGAAGAGCAACATGAGTCAAATGAGCTAAATGAGACAATGGAAACACATAATGATGTCCAAGAAAATGATGATGTGTCTGTTGAGAATGATGAATTTGGGATATATGACATTGTCGATTATTTTTAGGATGCCCTTAAAGACAATGTTAAATTTTGCAAATTTTTTATGAGATATAATTGTAATGTTTTGACTTTTACATTTAAAAATAAGAATAAATATGCATTTATAGTTGTTTTATAATGAATATGTTTTATTATTTTCTTTTTACTTTTCTTTTTATGTGATTTAATATGATAGAGAAAATGACATTAAATATTGTCAAGTTTTTACTGTAAATCTATAAAAATATAAAAAAAAATGTTAATTCTTATTAATTTTTTCCATTTTTTGGTTCATTGTCCATAAAAACGCTTTATTTGACACATTATTTATAGTGGAAAGCTTCCAAAATGTATAGATTTTTTGTTATAAATTGCTTTGAAATGCATTTTTTTTTCTAAATATTTAAAAATAGTGTTATTTAGCTACAATTATTATTTTATTTTTTTAAGTAAAAAAGTAGAACCTGCTATATTAAGTTATCAAAGAAACCTTGACAAAATACACATAGATATAGGTCTGGTCACCAAAAATGTTGTCATTTCACCGGAAACCAGCATGGTTTGGAAAACTGTTTTTCCCTCTATCCTGCCCGAAGGAAACCAGGACAGATGGCTATAGTCCAAGTGTACATGTAACAATAGCATGATTAAACAAAGAAACAAACTAGCATAGAAGAACCTATATACCCGGTGACCTGTCGCCCTTACCTGTTTGCCACGTGGACCCAGTTGGGATGGTGAATGCCTGCACGCAGAGAGGGCACTTCCTCTTTGCTGGAGCATTGAAGTACGTGCCAAGGAGTAGGTCTAGACGATGTCCCATGAGAATGGCTCTGTGCTCCAGGTTTGCCATGTGGCCTCGGAGTTCGAACACCAGAGCCAGATGCTCTACACGGAGGAAAGTACCATGCGAGTCATTACCTACATTATCGAGGATTACGTCCCCCACTTCCATGTTCGTCCCATCTCCGGCTTCGAGCTCCAACAGTTCTGCACCGGCCGCTTCCTCCTTCATCACTGGGCTGGTCTCGTCCGCATTTTCTTCGACGCAAGCCTTTTCCCGAGCTTCTTCCTCGATCATTGCCTACACAACATGGCTGGTGGGGCTGTAGTCACCCGTCCACGGTATCTCCTCGACAATGCATCCAGGTATATCTTCTGCCATCTCATTTTTAGGACCGCTTCCATCCTGGGAGTTCGCCGCCATGGCTTGGGGTTCCGGGGTGGTTGCCAATTCCTCCATGAACGGTATTTCTTCAACGTAACATGTAGGAAACGCATCCGCGACGCCATCCTCCAGCCTATTTCCAGGCTCAATTTCCATGGTTTCACTGCTACGCACGGCCCCAGTCTCCGCAATAATGGCATGCAGAGCCAATTGGTCAGCGCAAGCCTTCTTCCGAAGAATGGAGGTCGCCATCGACAGAGCGCGCTCCAGTTTCTCCCTCCTCTGCCTCTGTGCTTTGTGGGTGTACCAGGCTGAGCCACGACGAGGCCTGCCTCGCTTCCTGGTCATTCTTGCGAAGGGATAAATAACAATGCAGAGAGGATGCAGTGAGATGAGAGTAAGCCAAGACGAGAAGGAAACAGAGCTGCACCAAAGCTCCCAAATGACGGGGAGGCCCGAAGCAAGAGAAAACCAACTCTGTCCAGGTGCTCGAAAATACAAATTTCCAAAGACCGGATTCACTAGGCTATCCATAGACCCTGCCATGCTGAGTGCATTGTGAGCGAGAGTTTTCGCACGAGGGAGGTGTCCCTCCTCCGTATATCGGCTGTAATGGCCGTCTACCATCGTAAATGCGAGGCGAATGGGTGGCGACCATCAACATTTATGCTGTGGCTCAATGCAGAGCCAGGTGGTGAGGAGTTGCCGCATGTCACCCCATCCAGGGAGCTACAATTATTTGTTATGTATTAAAGAAAAAATAAAAAAAGTGTGTTCAAAATATAATTTTACACTATATTTAAAAACTATGGCACCATGAATTAAATAATGAGACATAATTGTATGAAAAATCTTAATTTCAAAAAACATAAATCATATATAATGTTTTTATAATATTTTTAGTATCATTAAAAATCACAAAAAATAACATTGGTAAAAAAAACGATTTAGAAAAAATTTGAAAATAGTTAGAAAACAAGCATTTAAAAAAAAATGATTTAGGAAAATTTGAAAATAGTTCCAAAAAAAGCATTTTAGAAACAAAATGTGGATCCATTATAGATAAGAAGATTTAAAATATCAAAAAACTACTTCAAAATGAAAAGGGGTGCTACCGGTAGCACCATTTTTCAAAACATGGTAAAAAATGGGACCCTTGAAAAAACGAGAACTTGACAAAGTTCTCGTTAAGTTGGTAATATTGTTGCTAGAATAATGAAGTTAGGTGATATAATATAACATGGTATTCATAGTCAAAATATATGATCTTACATTCCCCATCCCAAATGGAATGGGGATTTTTCTACACCCTTGTTTGATCTTGACTAGGTATTAAATATTCCATGCTAACTTTGTTGCATTCATCTTTCGGCCATGGCTAACCAAGTCAAACTTCATAAGAAAATTGTTATGGTTCCAGGATTTGAAAATTATGTTTTCCTTTGAACATTGATTGGTCTACACAATGACATGTTTAAGGACTCCTTGGATCAATTTTGGTCATTTTTCACCCATGTAAAGAAAGTAGTGTCAGACAGTTGGTCTAGACTGATGGACAGTTGGATAGTTGGTTGTCATTGATGTCAACCCTTGGAGAGGAATGTTGTAGATTGATGTCAACCCTTGGAGAGGAATGTTGTAGATTGATGTCAACCCTTATACATTGATGTCAACCCTTGAGTATGTCTGGTAGCACAGTCAGGAAGCCCCAGAGATGTGGAAAAAATCGTTGGACAATTGGTTGGTTTGGATGTTGGATAGTTGGTTTATCTAGTTGGTTTGGATAGTTGGTTGGATTAATGTGATGGGTATAATTGGAGAAGTCTCCAAAGTGGTCCCCTTATGGCGTAGCTCTAAGCATGGCCCTTACGGGAAAATTCTTTGAAGAAGTCTACAAGAAAACCCTAAGTGTGGTTATGGAACCCAATTTTGGTTGAGGAATAATGTAATGAAGATCAGTGAATTTGCAAGTGAGACTATCATGGATTGAAAATACATGTCATTTAGTTTCCAGTGATATGTGTTACGTCACACAGTTCCTCACGATTGAGGAGATATGGCTTAATGAAGTTGGAGAACCCTCTTGATTCATCTAGAAGCCCCTAGAAGGTCAAATAAGTCAAATTATTCTAGAAGCTCTTAGAAGAAGTTGACTAGTCAAAGTGGTTGCAACTAGGAGTTAATCATGGGTTAAGTTGTTGCAATAAGAAAATAATTAAAAATAAATTAGTTGCAACTAGAAGTGGAGAATTTACTATTTGTGGATAAAGTGATTGTAAGTGGACAAAGTGGTTAAAAGTGGGTTATCCCCAAAAGGAGGAAGTTGGTTAGAAGATAACCCCAAGAGGAAGCTACTTGGAGAGTATAAATAAGAGAGCAAGAGTCTCTTATGAGTAAGAATTTTTTTAGTACATTGAATATCTATTATCTTGTAAAAGGTTCATTGCAGGTACACATTGATACATCTGAAGTTATGCAAGTCTGACATAGCAAAGGAGGATTGACAGTGAAAGTTTTGGAGGTTCAGAAAAACCCTAGTTTTGAAGGTGTACACAGGTTGCAGTGGAGGAGATCGTGTACATACACAGGCTATAGTGGAGGAGATTGCGTACATACGCGGGTTGTCGTGGTTGAGGTAACGTACATACACGGGCCGTAGAAGGATAGTGCGCATACAACCAAAAAGTTCATGAAAAATTGAGTTGATGTTGGTTCTAGGTCTCTGAACTCTGAAGCAAGTTCCCAGGTCAGCGTTCTATAGGTTCATATCATCTACAGAATTTTTGGTATGGTTACATGTTTATTTTAATAATCACTCTTTTTGATAGTATGGTAAAAGCTTAAGGCATTCTTGGTATGGTTATTGTGGTATTTGGATATGGTATATGTTGGCTGGGTGGTTGAGTGAGCAACACTCTTATGTATGGTACAAGTCTGATATGATTATGGGATATCTATGTTGTATGATGATGTATGCATGAGGGACATGCATAGGTTGTTGGAGATGCTTCATTGATGGCATGCACAGGTTGGATGCAGTGATAGGTTCGATGATGATCTATACATGTGAATGTGAAAGAGGCAACAAAGTTTCAGAGTTTCAGAAACTAGTAACCCTAGTTTTCTAAAGGTGTACGCAGGATGACAGAGGGAAGGTCGCATACATACATGTGCTGTAGTATAGATAGGTCACGTATTTGTTGGTACATTTGACGTATTGTTTTATGTCTACAAGATGGGTCTTGTACTTGAGGGTTGGATTCCTCACATCTTAGTTGGTGTTGAGATCTGCAAGTTGGGTCTTGTATTGAGAGTTGGTACTCTCTTGGAGTTGGTGCTCTTTTATGTTGATGCTGATAAACCCTAGAGATTGTAGTCTCATGTAACACATAATACAAAAATCTTACACATAAATCCGGTGTTCTTTGTGTTTATTATGGTGATGATTTATAGTTCTCTATTATTGATTAACGTTGTTGATACATGCAAGTAGCTAAGTATGAATGAATAATATGTTTGAAGTGGTTTCTAACTAAAGTTTTGAAAGAAGTGTAAAAATATCCCTACACTGATTCACCCCCCCCTCTTAGTGTGGTGGGTGTGTCCAAAAATTGGTATTAGAGCAAGCCTCCACTATAAGCCTTACAAGCTTGAAGGAGATCCATGGACACACAACTAGATGATTAAGTTTCTTTCTTTGACGAGACAGATTACTCAACATGGAGAATAAAAGTGAAAGCGTATTTGAAATCAAAAGGAGTAGGTGTTTGGGATACAATTTATGTTGGATCAATTCCCTCAAAGAATCAGTCAAAACTTGCAACAAAGAAGAATCATGCAGTGGAATTCAAGACCATCTTAAATGGAATCTCAGGTTTTGTCAAAGAAATCATAGGACGATGTACCTCTGCCAAGGACCCATGGTTGAAGCTAGAGAAGGCATATCAAGACTCAATCATCGATGAAGGTAAAGACTCTCCAAAATCTTATAATAGCAATAACTCTAAATGTGATGATGGTGAATGTTCTCCTTTAAATGAAGAAGAATATCTAGAAGAAGTTTGCGTAGAATCAGTTAACAATTATCTTATAGATGAACAAAAAGATTTGTTGAAGCTTAAAGATAAAGTTTTAGATGTTTTAGAAGAAGCAGAGGATGATCCATATGTTTTTGAGAATCTTGAAAAAATCACTAAGGAAGCCCTAGAAAAATACCAAAGGCATACCATGGCACTAAAAAAAATGCTCAAGAAACACGAAGGAAGCAAAACAAATGAAAAGGTCATAACTAAGAAAAGGACTCAATAAGAAGAGAAAGAAGAAGAGATCCAAAGACTGACGAATGAAATAATTAGTCAAGTAGAAGAAAAGATGGAGGTAGATGATGAGATTATCAAAAGCCTTGAAGAGATTAAAGAAGCAAGAGAAATCAATGTCAATCTAAGGATCCAACTTGAAGAAGCCAAAAGGATAGAGGAATTATTGAAGAATCAGGTAAATGAAAAAGAAAAATCATGCCATAAGCTGGAAGCATAAGTAGTTGATCTTAGAAGGAAAGCAAAGAAGTCAAAAAGGTTCATGAACAAATCAACAATCTTGGATGAAATCTTGGATAGTCAAAGATCACCAAATGACAAATATGGTCTTGGATACAACAAGGAAGCAACACACTATGAAGCTAGTACTTCTGAGAAGCATGATGTAAGTCTTTCATTTTCAAAGGGTGGAAGCAAAGTTGCAAGTCGACCACCTGCACAAAGCAAGGAAACCTTCATAAGACCAAAACAAGGAAGACACCAAGAAGCCATTTCTACACCTCAAAGCAAATTCAGAAGAGAGACACCTTCAAGATGGACACAAAAGCAAAGGTATGAAAATGTTTCCAATGGTCAGTGTTTCTCATGTAATGAATATGGTCACAAAGCTTTGGATTGCAGACATTATGCAAGGAAAGGTGTTGGAATATTCCATGACATCCTAAGATGTTGGAGATGTAATCTTGTGGGACACATTGTCGCACATTGTCACACCACAAGATGTTACAGCGACAGTGGGTTTGGATACAAATCCTAGGATTGTTGGAATTCAAGAAGATAGTCAATGAGGAATGCTTCATACACTATGGAAATAAGAGTATGGAAGAAAGACAATATTGAAAGGATGGAAGTTGAAAGAACAAGTACTGAGAAACCAAGACACTCTCAAAAGTGGATGAAGAAGACTGAATAGCCATACATGACTGAAGGCATAAAGAATGAGGAAATCTTAATATTTTCTTAGGCATATGCGGGTTCCTATGGGAGAAGTCGTATACATATGCAAGGTAACTTATAGAAAGGTTGTGTACATACTCGAGCTGTTTGAAGAAAAGTCACGTACATGAGGTAAAGCTTTGAAAAAGGATTTACAAATGAGTTGTAGCATGGTTTGATGGTACAACACGGTTTATGAAGGGTTTGCGATGGTATGTTTAAGGTGTTCATGAATAAAGGTTTGCTTGTCTGTGTGTTTGATCAATGCATGGTGATGATGTATGGTTAGTTTTGGAGCATATGCTTGAAACCTATCTTGGATGCATAAACCCTTGTGTGTGGATTAAGGCATTTTCTGTTAAAGAATAATGTTGGTTATTAAGTTGTGGCACTTTGTTTATGATGTATATCATGGGTAATGTGATACTAGATAGAGGTACATCATTGATCTATTGAGGCATATTGTTGGTACATATCTAGAGCTATTATTGATGCATTATACTTGCTGTAGTAAATGGTTTTGGGGCAGATCTGTTGCAGTATATGGCTGGTACATATGAGAGCTCTATTGATATATCTTGAGATGTATCGTGAGAGGATTTTGTTAGTGATCTTTCTATATGATTGATACATACTTGAGGCTTGGTATATTGTATCTTGGTGACATTGAGGAGAATGCTTGCGACATGTGTTTGAAGGTCTTGGTATATGACTTGAGGCACATCATTGGATGCATGGTACTTGTTGGTTGAGGTCTACTTGTTGTGACACATTGCTAGTACATTGGCACATGGTTTATGGTAGTTGGTTAAGGCATATCATGAGTACATGGTTGGCATGTTGTATGGTTGATGATGTTACTAGTATTGGCACATTGATAGATGCACTTGTTGGTAACCTTGATATATGTTTGGTACACATTTGGCACATATTCTTAGCATATGAATAAGGCACTTCATTGATGATATATTATGATGTATGGTATGGTGTTGATGTACATGGTTGGTACATGATATAGTGATGTTGGTACATCTTGATGAGTCATAGCTTGATCTACAGTTGATGCATGATTGGTACATACTTGGTACATTGTCAGAGGCATTTGATAGAAGTATTATTTGCATATGGCTTATGGATGATGTGGCACATATGTACGGATATACTTTTAGAAGAACATCTTGATTGTGATACATCTTGTTGATGTTTGTGAGTAGTCTTGGTTGATGCACATCTTGGTGATATTGTGCATATGGTTGAGAGTTATCTTGGTTATTGATCTTGGTGAATTGATTTGATATGGTTGATGAGATTGATGTGACAGATTGTCAGGTTCTGTTGGTACTGGTTGGGTGCATGGTTAATGCACTAGTTCGTAATACAAGTTTGGCGCATTGTTGATGCACTTGTTGATGGTACCGGTACAGATTGATGGATCATTGTATGATGCATGGATAGGTCCAAGGATCGTCAAAGGAAGAGCAGATCATAGTATTCTTGATGCAGTATTGTTGAGCATGGACAATTGGTTGGTTTGGATGTTGGATAGTTGGTTTAGCCAGTTGGTTTAACTAGTTTGTTTGGACAGTTGGCTGGATTAATGTGATGGATATATTTGGAGAAGTGTCCAAAGTGGTCCTCTTATGGAGTATCTCTAAGCATGGCCCTCACGGGAATATGCTTTGAAGAATTCTACAAGAAACCCTAAGTGTGGTTATGGAACCCAAGTTTGGTTGAGGAATAATGTAATGAAGATCAATTAATTTGCAAGTGAGACTATCATGTATGAATAATATATTTTGTTTCATTTCCAGTGATATGTGGTACATCACACAATTCCTCATGGTTGAGTATATATGGCTTAATTAAGTTGGAGAACCCTCTTGAGTCATCTAGAAGCCCCTAGAAGGTCAAAGAAGTCAAATTATTCTAGAAGCTCCTAGAAGAAGTTGACTGGTCAAAGTGGTTGCAACTAGGAGTTAATCATGGGCTAGGTTGTTGCAAGAAAATAATTAAAAATAAATTAGTTGCAACTAGAAGTGGAGAATTTACTATTTGTGGGTAAATCAGTTGTAAGTGGACAAAGTGGTTAGAAGTGGGTTAGCCCCAAAAGGAGAAAGTTGGTTAGAAGATAACCTCTACAGGAAGCTACTTGGAGAGTATAAATAAGAGAGCAAGGGTCTCATATGAGTAAGAATTTTTGAGTCAATTCAATATCTATTATCTTGTGAAAGGTTCATTGTAGGTACACATTGATACATCTCAGGTTACGCAAGTATGAGATAGTAAAGGAGGATTGATGGCGAAAGTTTTGGAGGTTCAAAAAAACCCTAGTTTTGAAGGTGTACGCAGGTTGTAGTGGAGGAGATCGCGTACATACGTTGGTTGTCGTGGCTGAGGTAGTGTATATACGCGGGTCATAGAAGGACAAGACGCGTACAATTGAAGAGGTCATGACAAATTGAGTAGATGTTGGTGCCAGGTCTCTAAAGTCTGAAGCAAGTTACCAGTTCAACATTCTACATGTTCAGATCATCTACAAAAGTTCTGGTATAGTTACAATTTTATTTTAATAATCACTCTTGTTCATGGTATGGTAAATTCTTAAGGATTTCTTGGTATGGTTGTTGTGGTATCTGGATATGGTATATGTTGGTTGGGTGGTTGAGTGAGAAACACTCTTATGTATGGTACAATTTTGATATGGTTGTGGGATATCTATGTTGTATGATGATGTATGCATGAGGGACATGCATAGGTTGTTGGAGATGCTTCATTGATGGCATGCACATGTTGGATGCAATGATAGGTTGGATGATGATGTATACATGTGAATGTGACAGAGGCAACAAAGTTTCAGAGTTGTAGAAAATAGTAACCCTAGTTTTCTAAAGGTGTACGCAGGTTGATAGAGGGAAGGTCATGTACATACATGTGTTGTAGTATAGATAGGTCACATACATACATGTGCTACAGTATAGACATGTCATGTATCTGTTGGTACATTTGATAGATCGTTTTATGTCTACAACTTGATGGGTATTGTACTTTAGGGTTGGATTCCTCACATCTCAGTTGGTGCTTAGATCTGCAAATTGTGTCTTGTATTGAGAGTTGGTACTCTCTTGGTGTTGGTGCTCTTTTCAGTTGATGT
>ML794710.1:321984-354249 GCA_009831015.1 Picea engelmannii
TTCTTATTTCTTGTTTGCATCGTCTCTGTACATATCTTGTTTGCATCGTCTCTGTACATATCTTGTATATCTATCTCTTGGAAGATAATGTGTTCCAAGAAGAACTATACCTATGGAAGAACAAACAAGATGAAAAGAGATATTATTAGATAATACACATGAAATAATGAAATACAAATCATGTGAAAGCTATTGCAATATAAGCCGAATCAATCATGAAGAGACTTACAAGAAGCAAAGACAGAAAGAAGTCAACAATCGAGAGGAAATTGGAAAAGGACTTATGACATTTTGTAGAAAACAAGAAGACGGAAGCGTGGACTCTGTTAGACAAGAGAGCCAATTATACATTGCAGAAGACAATAAGGATGCAGATGAAAGCGTGAACTCTGTTAGACAAGAGAGCCAATTATACATTGCAAAATACAATAAGGATGCAGATGGAAGCATGGACTCTGTTAGACAGAGGGAGCCGATTATATGCACTTATACATGAAGCAAGGTTTAGGAGGGAGCTAATCCTATGATTCATTAAAGATGATGAAATATATATATCCATGGTAGTAGTCATGAAAGACAAGTACGTGTTCAGTTCAACCGCAGAAGAAGACTTCTTCAAAGAGAAGCCTTAAAGTATTCCTGGTTGTTCATCCAGATCCGTGATCCTATGATGAAAGGAAGAAGTGGAATCTCTAGGGCATGGAATATATAAGAAAATACATGGACCCAAGAGCTAGAGAAAAACACAAAGAAGAACATGAAGATTCCAAGAAAGAAAGAGAAACCAGAACAACCAGTCATTGTATCAAGAATCACAAGATTGTCAACTCACTAAAAGCAATCAAGTAGAAGAACTGAAAGTCGTAATGAAGAACAGTGTATGGAAGACTTGTAAATAAAAGCATTATGGGATCCATAACTAGAGGTTCTCCTAGATGGAGGGAGAAGACTATGATGATTACTTTTTCCAGTACACCAGACATATCACCACATGAGTCATTGTATCATCCGCAACATCCATGAGTCATAATTCTACATCAGATGAATGCAAAGAATGGTCTCCAGAGAAATTGAATAAAGAGCGTATGAAGAACAATCTCAAGACTTTGAGGCATACCAGAAAGAGACTCTTGTATGCAGATAGAAGAAGATAACTTGGTGGAGAACCTCCAGTGCACAACAGAAGCATGGTGAATATTTCCTATAACATCAAGATGACTACTCAGTAGATCAGATCGCGTGATGACAAAAAGAAGTGCCACATAGATATGTTCTAGTTTTTCCAACTATGATATACTCTATTGTTCAGATCTACATGAAGCCTTCACAGTGTTCCAGACTAAAGTACATTTGAAATCAAACATTACATTATCCATGATGAAGTCCAGAAAGGAGAAAATGATTCTCCAATACATATCTCGACAGATGAGAAGATAAGCAGACATTTTGGTAAAACTTCTATCCAAGATGAAAGAGTTTGCGTACTCAAGCTAGAGCTCGTGGAAACAACTTCCTTCTTATTGAAAAGGAAGAAATGACTCTCCAAGTTAGGAGGGAGTATTGAAAACATTATTGAAGACATTCATCTTTAAATTTGAAAAATAGTCCATCTTGGACAAATGCTTTCATGTTCGGAAAGTGGATTGAGACTTCTGACGGATAGTCACTTCCTATTGTGGTTAACATAGGAAGTAGTCTGATTGTTGATGTATCATAAACAACGACTTCCCATTGTGGTTAACATGGGAAGTGGTATAGGGCAGTATCTCTTCTTGAGGGTTACTCAAGAAGACTGGCCCGCCTCACCAGACAATGATTTCTCATTGTGGTTAACATGGGGAATGGTCCATTTTGGAGGTTGATGTGGGACAGTCGTTTCCTCTTGTGGTTAACACAGGAAATGGTATGTACAATCATTCCTTAGGGTTTATACATTCTCTCTAGGGTGCACTTTGATTAGTGTAGGAGGAATGGCCCAAGGTGGGGAATGGTCCAGGCTCAGCAATCAGGGACAGACATTCCTTAGGGTTTATACATTCTCTCCAGGGTGAACTTTGATTAGTGTAGGAGGAATGTCCTAGGGTGGGGAATGGCCCAGGCTCAACATTCCTTAGGGTTATACATTCTCTCCAGGGTGCACTTTGATTAGTGTAGGAAGAATGGCCCAGGGTGGGGAATGGTCCAGGTTCAAAAGACATGACAATTATTCTTCCTTGCTTGAGAAGAATAGTCCAGATATCTTATTATTATACTCTGAGGCAGATATTCTTTCAGATCTCATAGATGTGAGTGAAAGATTGGCCCAGATAATTCAATTTATATCATAACATTGTTTATGTGCAGGTTGCTATCAGATATTTGTTATGAAGACAATAGATATAGACTACTGTGGTGGATATGTTCCACTGTTCGTGAGGCAGATATTCTTTCAAAGCTCATAGATGTGAGTGAAAGATTGGCCCAAATAATTCAGTATATATCATAACATTGTTTCTATGCGAGTTGCTATCAAATGTTTGTTATGAAGACTATATGACAGTAGATGAAGGCTACTATGGTGGATATGTTCCACTGTTCGTGACTATAAGTTGTTGATCAAGTACTTGTGTGTTACTTGGCGTGGTAGTGAACCACTGGATTGTAGTTATGTACTACTATGGATAGACACAGTTGTGTTCTATTTTTGTTCTAACTACCTTGAAGACTATCAATAGTTTATTGGAAATATCACCATCTAGACGAATGATGAACATAGATTTTCCAGACGAAATTGGTTCAGAGCATTTACTCCTATAGATTATAAGAGTGGCTCTTGTATCACTCTATGGTGTGAGTGACTTATCCAACAACATGTCTAAATTACTCAAATGAAGTATGGTTTCGAGAGATGATGCAGTTGATGGTGATGGTGATGATCTAGTCATGATATAGTCTAAACAACTATGTTGATGCTACCGGGTAAATGGTATGTTTTTGTGCTCAAGACCATTACCTGTAATACCACCCTAGCTAGGAGGGAGTGTTAATATTATGGTAGCTGCGGGAGGTATTTACCTCCACGTGTGAACCTGACGAGAATAGAAGACTCCGGAAAGCAGGAGAAAACCCTAATAAGTTGGCTAATAACCTTAGAAGTCTTGTCGGCTCAAGAAGATAATTTATATTAGGTTATTAGCCTCCAAGAGAAGAAGTTTGCCAATAATAATAATAATATACTGAACAGACACATATCCAGAAGGAGAAGTCGACCCCAGCAAATATGGCAGAACCACTATAAATACAGGGCGCCAGTTCTCATTTGACACATCTCAGAATTGCAGAGAGCAACTGGTGTGCACTACAGTTCCCAGTTTGGTGCACACGTGTGGAGGAGAGCTGCAGGTGCAGCTGCTAGAACAACCTATTTCAGTGTTGGCTTGGACTATCTCTTGACTAGGGTTTGGACTATCTGATCAACTATTGTTGGTGCGCTATCCTTGGAGGAAGATGCGCTACACCTTGTTTGGCTATCTAGCCTAGGGTTTGCTTCCGTAGTAATTATCAGTCAAGGTTAAGGTGCTCGGAGGGTGGATTCAGACTATGGTTGGGTGACGAGGGTATCATCAATGGTAAAATGAGCACAATCTTCTATATTCTAACAATACTCACTATTGAAAACAACACAATCATAATCCATAAAGAAACTCTCCAATCTATTCTAACTTGTTAATTAATTTAACAAGGCAAAGTTGAACTTCTTTAGACTAAGTCATAGCTTCAACATGATGAAATATATCTCGATAATGAACAACTTCTATAACATTATGAACTATTATGTGTTCAAAACAATCCCTTTCTCGAATTTGATGTCCAATTTCAAATTCCAGGTTCCAATTAGTAATCAACACAAGATTAATGCAGTGATGCAAATATAGATTCAAATGAAGTTGAAGTTTTACATGAACCTGAATTTCAATAGTTATTTGACAAAGACCTTTCCATGGTGCAACAACATGTAGTAAATCAAATTCCACGGATTTTCAAACAACAAGTTCAAAATAATCTTACCAAACCTATAGTCAAACCTTGGGAAGAAATCCACAATGACAAACATGAAACAAGAATCAAATATGATAAGGAAGTTACCTTTCATATTATTTATTATTCCAGACCAATTCACTTCCATAGTGTAGGATTCCTTCAAGGAGATTCCAATTCACTTGTTGCAATTCAACATCTGAATGTTAAATGGAAACATGGTCATCAAGTTGGTCACATGGAGAATCAGTGCTTTGATCACCATAATTGTCTTCATTGTGGGAAGACAAATCATCATTCAGATAAATGTAAAAAGAGGAAGAAAGATAAAAGGAAAACAATTCGTTATGGTTGGATAAGTTCTTAGCGATGGAATCAAGTCAATATTTTGCATAAGTCTTATCGCTGAGTTCAGACACAAGTAAATACATATTTATGTAAACAAGCTATAAAAGAAAGTAGATTTCAAACAATTGTTATAGATGATGATTTTGGGCATGACCGGGATCCATTCTAAAAATGGAAAAGTGAAGTGCATTGATAAAATGGTTCTCTTATGCACCTCAAGTGGGGGGGAGTACATTGATGAAATGAAAATGGTTAATTATTAACCAAAACCACCAAATACATGGTATCAAGTGAAAACGAATAGTGATCAACAAAAACCACCACATTGATCAAGTGAAAATGATTAGTGGTCAATGGTCAAAAAACAACAAATACAATGATGAAAGAGTTATTGAAGAATCCAATGCTCAAGCTTGGATCCCTTCAACAATCTTCTCTCTTTGCACCTAATAAGGGGGAATATCAATGATGATAGTCATGCTTCAATTTTCAAAGTCATATCAATAAGAATTTGAGAGTTCCAGCATGGAAAATAGTCTCCTCAACAAGACATCTACAATTCAATCAATCAATCTCATCAAATCATCATATTTGGGAAGATATAGCATGGAATCAAGAATCCTCTCATTTCTCTTCAATTATTCATTGGGATTTTATTTGACACCTAATTGTGTCTAAATTTAAAGAGCACTTCGTTGATACTATTTTTTCACTGATAGTAGAATGGTGATCTTATTTGTTCAACAATTAGCAGAAGATGTTAGTTCCTTCTAGCCAAATTACTTGGTAAATGATCAAATTGTCAAGTAATCAATGAATGTTTAGACATGGTAGCTATTCACTTCTATAAATTCTACTCTCTTTCAAATTCCATTTCAAATGAACCACTCAACATCTATATTGGTGGTTTTTCAAGCATATATTCATTGAAGCTTAGTTCAAAATTTTTCAAATTGAAGATTGAAGATGATACCAGTTTATGCACTAGTTCATGTTACCTCATTGGTATAGTTATTCAAGCTTGCAATTGAGGAGGGGAATGCTAGACTGTGAGTCTCTAAACAATCACAAAGTCCAAGATCACTCATTTATGGGTTTTTATCCTTATCCTTGATGAGGTGTCAATGTGTTGGCACTCTTCAATTTACGAGGCAATTATATCCATGTACTATAAATTGATATCATGAAATAAATATAGTGTTGAATATGGCTTAAAGCTTGTTCTTCCAAGTTTTTATGTTCTGTTATATTTCTTAACACTGACCCCACAAGTATTTGCATGTAAGAATTTGTTTTTAATGAAGAAATACATTTGAGTTATTGCATGCTAACCTCATAAGTATCTGTGCATGCAAGGAGATATTCTGAAGGATTGCATTTATTATAATGTCATGTTGGTTACATTGCTTATGGTGGTTGTAATTGTAATGTTTTCTCAAATGCAATTTTAATAAGCCACAATGGTGTAGTCCTTTTATAAGGATGTTATTCCACATTTATATTACTAAGACTATTATTATGTATATGCTTAACATCACTTAGACATACATGTATGCCATGTCGGTTCCATTGCTTGTGATGATTGTATATGTAATGTTTTCTCAAATGCTTAAAAAAACACAATAGCATATTCCTTTCCGAAGATTTTATCCCAAAATACTATTACTATGTGTATAGCTTTGATATACCTATATGACCTATAACCAAACAATACCGTGATTAGTCCTAAATACAACAAGTATTTTATTACGTCAATGAAGAAGTATTTTATCATGTCAATGAAGAAATATCATGTCAATGAATAAATATATTTAACAAGTATTTTATCAGTTCAATTAAGAAATATATTTGACTTGGAAATGATAACCTCACAAGCATATACATATTTTGAATGAAGATTTATTACACACTAACCTCCACAAAATTATTTGCATGGAAGAACACATTTGAATGAATATTTATTACACACTAACCCCCACAATTATTTGCATGGAAGAACATATTTTCAATGAAGAAATATATTTGACTTATTATATGCTAACCCATAAGTATTTGTATGTCAAAATATATTTTTAAGGATTACATTGGTTACATAAGCAGTATTTGTAATGTTTTCTCAAATGAATAAACTATAATTGTGTATTCCTTTTGTAAGGATTTATTATGTTCATATTTAATATCACTTAGACACATGTGAGTTCCGTTTTTTGTGGTGGTTGTGAATGTAACATTTTCTCAAATACTTTGGCAAAATCAAAATAACATTATGAGGATTTCATTCTACAATATAGTATGACTATTATTGTGTTCACAACCAAACAACATAACGATTAATCCCAAATGCAACAACTATTTTATCATGTCAATAAAGAAATATATTTGGCTTGTTAAACACTACTTCTACAAATATATTTGGCTTGTTAACGATTAATCCCAAATGCAACAAGTATTTTATCATGTCAATAAAGAAATATATTTGGCTTGTTAAACACTACTTGTACAAAGATATGCATATAATATTGATATTATGGTAGTTGCGGGAGGTATTAAACCTCCACGTGTAACTCTGATAAGACAAGAATATTCTAGGAAGCAAGAAGAAACCCTAAAGCATTGAACATAACCCTAGAAGACAAGTCGGCTAAAAGAAAATAATTAATAATGAGTTTTTAGCCTCCAGAAAGAGAAATCAGCCCAAACAGTTAAGAAAGAGAAGTATAAATACAGGATTCCAAAGCTCATTTGGAGACACAGAGCTCGCAATTGCAAAAATTTAAGTAAGTGCACAAGTCTGGAGAGTAGTTGCAGTTGCAGCTACTGCGACTTGTATTTTTGGTTTTAGGCTTGGACTTTCTCTTGGTTATGGTTTGGACTTTTTGCTTGGTACGCTAGCTCTGGAGAGTGATACGCTACCTTGATTGGCTATTAGGCCTAGGGTTTTCTTCTGGAATTATTCTCTGTCAAGGTTAAGGTGCTCGGGGGTGGCTTTGGCCTATGGTTGGGTGACAATATTGCTATATTGTCTATGGTGAAACGAGCACACCTTTTTTCTAGCAGGTTATGGGCCCACACTATCTTCAGATAGTCTAACCGTTGGAAGATAGATTGGGAGGATTTGCTCAGTTATAGTTGCAGTTGTAGTCAACGTTTTTGTTGCAACAACAAAACCCTAACCCTCTTGTTGAGGCACCTTAAGTGAAGAGATTGACCTAGTTTCTAGATAGCCTAGTGCACCCTAACTTAGCGCACCTACTGCCACTCTCAGCAAGCTAAGACGTCAAGTTTGAGTTTTTTGTCAAAGTCAAAGGTTGACCAAGTCAAAGTAGTCATGACTTACTCTATGAAGTCAAAACACAAGTTAGAAGGGGCTTCTAACTTCAGAGCATGGAAAACAAGGATTGACCTCATCCTTGCCAAGAATAAAGTGTTGGATATCGTGAAAGGAAAGATCGTGGAACCATAATTTGAAGAAGGAAAAGAGAAGGAACCTCAGAACGTTGAAATTATGGAGAAGTTTAAGGACAATGAAATCAATTCCATGAGTATCATAGTGGACTCTGTAAAAGACCACTTGATAGCCTACATCTCTCATCTTGACTCATCTAAGAAGATGTACGATGCCCTAACTAACCTCTTCTCACTCAGAAACATTGGACAAGTAATGAGTCTAAAGAATGAACTCTGTGACATGAAAATGAATGATGATGACAACATAACATCATACTTTGTAAGAATCCCTCAGTTAAGAGATCAACTACAAGCTATTGAAGAAATCATTTCAGAAAAGGAACTGGTAAATATAGTACTCAATGGCCTTCCCAAGACATGAGATGCATTTGCCACAATAATGAATACAAGAAAGGAGTATCCCACATTTGAAGAACTTTGGACTTGTTGTGCACAAGAAGAATCAAGGATTAACGCAAAATAGAAATCCCAAAATAAATACGGAGATCAAGCCTTCACAACAAAGTTCAATAATTTCAGGAATAAGAAGAAGTTTCTCTTGAGGAAGAAACCAAATCAAGAAAAGGATATGTCAAAGATACAATGCTTCAACTGTCAAAAATATGGTCACACATGAATAACTGTCCTGAGTTAAAGAAAAGGAAGGAAAAATATGAAGCATCAGTTGTCGAAGAAAGGGAACCCTCAAAGAAGGCCAAGCAGGATAAAACAAACTTCTTCTTCTAAGTCAAGGTAACAATATTCTTCAAAGTTCTTGTACATACCATGTTTACATAGTTTATGTACATATCATGCATATATATTTCATAGAAGATAAGATGTTCAAGTGAAACAATACCTATGGAAGAATAACAATATAAGGATTGCTATCACGATGACTACAAGTCAAGCAATACACATGAAAAGATGAAGTACATTGACAATCCTTGGTAAAAATTCATGTGGAAGTTATTATATCAGTAACAACTGCCAGATAAGCTGAAATTAGAATCAAACTTAGAAGTCAAAACAAAAAGAAGTCAACAATCAAGAGGAAATTAGAAAAATACTTGTGACACTTTTCAGAATGCAATAAGGATGCAAACGGAACTGTGGAATCTCTTAGATGGAGGGAGATTATTACAGAATTCTGAAAGAAGAGCATGCATTCATGCATGAAGCAAGGATTAGGAGGGAGATAATCCTAAATTATATGATCCATTAAGGATTATGAATTATTTTTCCATGTTCCCATTTAAAATAACAACCATGATAAGCAACACGTGTTCAGTTTGAATTTAGAAGAAGTCTTCTTCGAAAAGAAGCCTTAAAGTATCATTGGTTGTCCATCTACATCCATGATCCTACGATGAAAGGAAGAAGTTGGAATCTTTAGAGCATGGAATCTATAGAAGACTCCATGGACCCAAGAGAGAAAGAGAAACATGAGGAATAACATGAAGATAACAAGAAAGAAAGAAAAGCCAGAACAACCAGTTATTATACTGAGAATCACAAAGACTACCAGCTTGGTTTGAACCCACTAGAAGCAATCAAGTAGAAGAAATGGAAGTTATGATAAAGAAAAATGTATGTAATAAAATCTGAAAAAGGCTTATGAATGGAAGCATTGAGAGATTCAGAAGTTCTTCCAGAAGAAGGGAAAAAGACTATGACGACAACTCATTCAAGTAAACCAAATATACCTCTTGTAGTATCCATGGATTGGAATTTACATATAAAAGATTGTTCTTCCCAAATAAAGCAACTTGAGAAAGAAGCTTATACCAGAAAGAGACCCATGTATGCAGATATAAGAAGACCTTGTATGGATTCAAACAACTTGATGCAGAGTATCTTATATACAACAGAAGCATGGTGAAAACCATCTATGACAGAAATAGTGTATCATAATGGTTAATCAAAAGTATGGGATGATGGATTGTTAATCCATGACAAACTCTCATGATGAGAGAAGAAGTGCTACTTGGATATGCTTCGGTTTGAGATTTTCCATGATGTCATGAGCTAGCAGGAACAAAGGTATTGAATTCAACCATGATATATTGTAATGATCAGAGGTATGTGAAGCCTTCAGAGAAAACTAGTGTTCCATGACAGACCGAAGTACATTGAGATCAAGCATTATATTCTCTGTGATAAAGTCCAGAAGAGAGAAGTGATTCTCCAGTATATCTCCACCGATGAGAAGATAATAGATATTTTGGTAAATCCTTTGTCCAAGATGAAAAGTTTGCATACTTAAGAAAAAAGTTGGGGCTCCTGGAGACAACTTTCTTATTGAAAAAGGAAGAGATTACCTACAGGTTGGGAGGAAGCACTGATATGTTATTGATTTATGGACAGTTATTTTTTAGTTCAAAAAATGGTCCAAGATGAGCAGTTCCTTTCCAGTTCGTAAATTGGTTTGAGATTTCTAAGAGACAAGTGTTGACAATTAAAATCGTAACGATGAATTCCGCCCGCAAATTATTGCTAAAGCCCTATTATTTAACTATGATAATAATATAATACTAGTAGGTGGGACCCCCTTGTAGACTTGAGGTGCAAGGATAGACATATTATACATGTTTTGCTAATGTTTTTTATGTTGCCTACACAGTCCTACATTTTTTACGATGCGGTCTTGGTTTCATTTGACATGATAATAGGTGGATGATGCATTTTTGTGGAATGATTTTTGCGATACAAAACAATTTTATGGTTATAAGGAGCATGTTATTTACAGTTGCTATGATTTAACCTTGTCACTAATCCTTATGATCAATTACCTAGCCATATATATGCAAGAGGTATTTTAATGGTAGCATGATCAAAACAAAGAAAAAAACCTATGAAAAAATCCTAAAGGGTAACAAAGGGAAAGAAGTTATATGTTTGAGCTATAATAAAGGACTATATGCAAGTTTGAATGGGAAAGTTAAAGAATATTAGTGTTAGTCCTAACTATTATATTGTTGTTGGTTAGTGGACTATGCGAGTTTCATTAGATTTGAATTGGGTGCATATAGCATTTTAATATGTATGATGGCATGGAGTTATGGCAAGAGTTAACGTGTAAATGATATTGGGTGGCACACTATGCAATGGATATCGTCGCATATTTCACGATGGTTTGGCATTGCATACGCATTTGTTATATGGTTTAATTGTTGATGAATATGATACTTATTGGGTTGTCTCGTACTACAAATTGAATAGGCCAGGTGATGGAAGCGACGTGCATTTACTGCACGTCACTCCATACTTCCCATATCGCTCGTCACCCTCGTATTGTTCCGTTGTTGCATTTTTTGCTCTGTTGGTTGTGAAGCTCCACTTTTTCAGGATTTTGGAAGAAAGAAGGCTCAACCAACTCGCCATTTAAGCGTTTTTCCACAGGTATGATTCTTTTTCTCTCCATACATGAGGTATTCTCTGTTGTATGAACAAATGATGGCTCAGTGATGCTTGGATTATGTGTGTTCTTGAAAATTTTGACTGTGTAGATGTGTGTTATGGCTCTCTGTGATGACTGTAAAATGTTTATGATTGAAAGCAAAGGAATGAGTATTTTAAGTTGTGCATTGGTTGTTGCTCGGTCAGTTTAGTATCATGATGGGTCTCTGTGGAATAATAAGTAAACATTGGTACAATATGGCAATGCGTTGATGATGGAGGTTTTTTTTTGTGTATTACTATCAGTTATTCCATTCCCTCACAGTCATGGTGGTAACCCTTACCCAGTCGCAAAGGAATTTCCAACAGTTGTTGTGTTGTTTCTTCAAAACCCGAGTCGTGGTCGTTGGCCCGTTCTTATTGTCTTTTCACCGAAGTATCCCAAGATCCAGTCTTGGTTGGACCTAATGTTAATACATGCATGTATGGTTGTGGATTGATAGAAGTTATATCTGAGCATTCTGTCAAAAGGACGAGTGTGTCCTCACTGGTGTTGTTGTCAAGTTTTTCGGCTCTTAAGTATTGCATAGAGATGTTATATCTCTGTGTATTTTTTGGATAAATTCCACTGTTAAATTAACCCTCACCTCTCCTCTGCAAGTGTTAAACGCACCATGTGCTTGATTATTTTTCCCTAACTGTCTTTGCTCTCCTCGATGATTAACTATTGGTTTCATTGCCTAGACTTGGAGTAATAAGTAAGATTGTATGGCTCACTATTGTGTCTTTTTCGAAAGGTATTTTTTCCTATGGTTAATAAGTCTCGAAAGATCTTCAGCTCTATGCGTTGATGTTTAAGGATGAACGAGCTATTGTTGCTTCCCTGCATTTGATTTTTGACAGAGCCTGATGTAGACTCCATTGTCTTTGCTCACCTCGGGCATCTTCTGGGGCTGTCTAGTATTGGGTATCAGTGAAATGGTTATGGAGGTCTTTAAAACACATGCTCTCTCGACGAGTTTATGTCTCGTCCTTGTATAGTAATTTTTTTGGAAAAATAATGAAACATGCACTTGCATACAGTCAAAGGTTGTCTTCCTTTCATTATGGTTTCGCTCACTGTGTTTTTACCAGCGTGATATTGATTGCAAATGGAAACACCTGTGTGGTTTTTCTAAGCACGATCAGGGTTATGGCCAGTTTAAAAAATGATGCTTGTGTGTAGTTGGTTATGTTTGCTTCATATATTATATTGGAACATCGTACATACTACCAATTGTTTTAGAAGGAAGTTATATCCACAGTGATAAGGCTCGGGTTTTATGTTTTGGTTGATTGTTGTTTCATTGCAAGATCTTGTAGATTGATATGATGAAGACTGTGTATAATCAAACATATTTTGAAGTCTGTTCATGTTTGAAAAGAGACATGTGTATATTTTAATAGTGTCTGATTGTTAATTGGAAAACAGTGGATGTTGATTGTTATCGTGATGCATTATGGATTATCAGAGATAGATGTCGAGCATATTAATGTGCTTTTTTTTATTTTTTTTAAAAGAAGAAGAAAAAATGGAAAGAAGGGATCATCGCTTTGTTAAACATGATTGTTGAATGGAATTTTTGTTTGTTTGTTTATAAGTTATGATTGCACAGACTGTTATGAATTGAGGAATTCTGGGAAATTTAATTATCAAAACAACAAGCAGTTTGGTATACAATTGAGAAACAATGAATGTTGGTGTTTTTTGGATTGATTCTAATACAAAGTTATGATTATTGATTTTATTATTATTTTTTATGAACAGTATCCATTATCATCCACTTTCTTTTTATCACTTTTTTTCTCATTACGAATCCCCTCGCAATCCCAGATTCAATTTGCATGTCTTGTTCTTAAGATTAATTTAAAATTAAATGGAAACTCTGTATTACAACAATTAAAGGATGACACAGAGATGGGTCACAGTTGATATGATTTTGTTATTGTAACATTGTTGTTTGTTTAATGATTTGTTGAGCAGTAATCATGTTCTTACTCCCTTTCATTTTATCACTTTTCCGCTCAATACAACCCCCTTAGATATCCCAGAACCCTTATTCAACCCATGCTCATTGACACCTATTAAATGAATCTTATGGATTGGATTGCATGGGTCTGATGTGATTGTTGAGACAAACTTTGTTTCATATTAAATAGATGTCATGTATGGTTTGTTTAAGAAGTTAGTTGCTAACAAACTTTGCATACGGGATGATCTTCTTCAGCAGAGGAATCCATGGCCGAAATAACAGGGGTAGAGGGAATTGGAACAGAGGGCCTAGAAGGCCAAGATTCTCGATACATTATGATGCAGATCCACAAGAGTTAAACCAACTCTTCCAAGCTAAATTTTTCAATTGGATTGGACAAGGGGTGGTCCAACATAGGCCAGAAAGGCCTCCCTTCCAACCCCAGCATGTCCCTGGTATCCCTATCCCCCCTCATGTTTCATTGCAACCAGAAGTTCATGAGAATGATGGATGGCAGGATATTGTTCACCCAATAGTCTCCCAACATCGTGGCTGGCCCAATTTGTCCCTACCTGCTCCTCCTCCATTGGTTAACCCAAATGTCCAAATTTCCCCTGCACACTCACTTGTGCAGTCTTCCCATGCAAGCAAAAGACTCAAAACCGAAGTCCACCACACGCATGATAAAGGAAAATTTGTTGTTGTCCCCTCCTCTCCCTCAAGTGATTCAACCATATTTGTTTCATTCTGCATGCACTTGAGAGATTTTTGTTCTCATGTCATCAATGAGATAAAGCCTAAAGGCTCCACACAACTTAAGGCTAATTCAGGAAATTCAAAGGGAGACAACAACAACAAAGGGAAAATTTCCTCCCAAAGTGGCAAATATGGTTTTTGAGTATATTTTATTATTGATTGTTGAGAACAGTTGACTACTTAAGTTTTTGGACAACATACTATTTTTGGATATTTTGGATGTTATATGTTTGGATATGGTTTAAAATATCATTGATATTTAATTTTCAAATTATTAGAATGATGATGGGAGCCACAAGCAGTGATGTGTTTGATTGATTGACTAGTTATGTTTATTTTTGTTAAGAAACAAAGGGAGTCACAAGGTGTCCTACCTACTAGTTATTATTTATTAAAGACCCTTATTGTTATTATATTAATTATTCCCCTAAACTAAAAGTTAGTTGAGTTTTAGTTAACTTAACTAAAAGAGGTATTTGAACTACTTCAACTAATTTTGAATGCTTAAAGGCAAAATGAGAAGGAAGAATAAAAGGAGAATAGAAAGAGAAAACATACTAAGGTTTTCTCTTGAGTTTTATTGAGATAGTTCAGTTTTCATTCATTCTTCAATTCATTAAAAGCCTAATTCTCTTTTATGACAATATGGTCATATTGTAGACAACAAGATTCAAATTTGAATTACATCATTAAGACACTTGTTTTCAGAGGTGTTGATCTATGTTTGATAGTCTATGCAGACTTGTTTGTTTATGAATTAAATTTCATGACTGATAAAGGATATTGTGCAGAGTCGAGTGGGAAACAATCTGTGGCAAGATGATCCAGCTTTTAAAGTTCATATTTTTACTTTCTGTCAGAAGTCATTTTGTATGTTTTTCATCGGGGACATCTAAGTTTGACTTTGGTCCAAACTCCCTCATGGATTTTTGTAAAGAGAACGATTCTTTTGATTTGTTGGAATGAAATAAGTGATGGATATTATGTCTCATCTGTGTTAATATGTGACTTGGTATTTTTTCTTTTGTCTCCACCTTTACTTTTGCATCTGTTATATTCAGAAAATTATATAAAAATGTTGAATTTTACAACAATCTTCTATTTTTTTTTTAAATCAGCCTAAGCTCTTGTAACTAATACTTGTGGATTAGGAAACAAATTTTGAGGTTATAAACATAGGGTGATATTCCCGCCTATCTTGCCTTAGCCAAGCAAGAGCTGAAAATGCTTGAGTAAGATTATTTCATATCTTTTCCTCGACATTTATTTTGGCGACCATACTGGGGAGATCTTCCATATCTCTCTGGTTGATTTTTATGCTTGATTATCATTGAATATATTTACATTTCTGATATTAATTCTTTGACTGATTCATTTCTTAATGACTGTGCATGTTGCAAGGAAGCCCAATATTGATCTTGGTCTTCAAGATCATACCAACATTTATTTAAGCTTGTTTAATACCATATTAGATACCACTAATACCCGGGTTGAGCTTAATCTCTCATGGGAAACAATTGAACAAGACATAAGTGCCCAAGAACATTGGGAAGGTAGGAAAAGACAGCCTAGGAATCAGCCATCGATTTCTTTTTTCTACAGTTTTGGTCTTCCTTTCATGTCCTTATACCCTCGCATTTCTAGGAGAAGAAGAGGTTTATCACCGAAAATTAATCCTATTGTTGAAATAGGAGGAAGGAACATTGTTTTTTCAACCCAACAAAGTGCTCTAAGAAGAACTTTTTTTCTGATTCATCTAGTTTGTCTTTCTCTCCCTTACCTATCATTCACAAGATGGCATCTAGTGGTGGCTCTGGTGGCACTGGAGGTGCTTCTTCATCTCAATATTCAACTTCATCGGTGATTGGTAGCTTATATAGTCACCAAATCCCTATCTAATCTACCACAAACCCCACCAATGTCATTAAAAAGTATGGGCCTTTTCAGTTTGAAGAAGATGCTACAACTACCTCATGGCATGTTTCCTCCCCTCTTAACCTAGCACCTGCTACTCGTCCACTTCCTAAATTCAAAGAGCATCTCCCTAGGTTTTTAGGGAATAATACTGTCACTACGAATGAACACTTGGTGTCATTTTCTAATGCATGTCACAACATAGAAGCCAATGATAACGATACTTGTATGTGCTTATTTGTGAATTCCCTTGAAGGGAAGGTTGCGATCGATTTCTTTGATCTCCCTCCTAAGATTTTATCTACTTGGGAGGAGTTAGTCTATTGGTTCAAATATGCCTATGGGAAATCCAAAATCCCAGCCTAGCAGTTACGAGAGTACAATAACATCGCTTATAAGGATGGTGAGACTATCAAGTCCTTCAAATTGTGTTTCACCAAATTATACAACCAAATCCTTGACTCATTCGCCCTCAGAACCAAGCCACTTTCATGCATTATTATAATGCATTACCTTCCCCCTATCGTCATAGGCTTGAGTAAAAATCCATTGATAACCTCGGTTCTTCTCTGCACACTTGTTTAGAGTATGAAGAACAACTTCAAAGAACATGTCTTCCTAAGGGAGACGCAGTTAAGCAGACATACATGTCTGCCCTCTTATAGATTTTACAACACATGAATAATCGAATGATAGCATATGAGTGGAAAGGAAATTTCCCCTCTCTTACCCCTGGAGCTTCATCTTCTTCTGCACCCCCCTTTAGAAATCCAAATGAAAATAATTTTCAACCTAAAGTTATCGTGCCTCATAGTTGGTGTAAATTTTGTGAGGAACACCATGAGGAAAGTACATGTGAGGTAAAGAAGAGTGTCAGAGATAAAATATTTGGTAAGAGACCTGAAACTACTATTGTTGTCCTAGACTTTGTAGAGCCAGAGGATGTCATGATCATAAATACTAGGAATAAATCCTATGCTCCCAAAAGCAAATATGATCCTCCCCACACTTCTAGCCCAAGATCATATTCACCAGCTGCTATTGTTCGGGATCCTAAGGCTCTTGATAGTCAATGAACTACCTCCCCTCTTCCCTCTTCCAAATACAATATTCTAAATCAGTTGGCCAACATCAAAGAAGATGCAACCCTCCTGGACATGGTTGTTATCCCTCAACAATAGAAGCATCTAAAAAATTTCATGGAAGGAAAAACTTCCATTGTATCCAACCTCTCAGAAGAGGTAGATGAAGAGGATTTGTCTGTAAATAAAGTAGGTGTACATAACTTTAGGTACCCTGTAAAAAAAAACCCGTTTTATATTTCTATAAATATTATGGATAAGATTGCCCATTGTTGCCTCATTGACAGCGGTTCGGTCCCAAGTGTAATGTCGAATATTATTATGGAAGAGCTAGGCTTGACTTGTACAAATGAAAACACCAGAAAAATTCTCTCTTATAATAGCCTACAACAAACAAACATAGGTGAAATCAAGGACGTGACCTTGGTTTTGTGCGCGTACCCTGAAATAAGGACAACCCTTAATATTTAGGTAATTTATATTCCAGTGAGTAATTACTCGATCATCGTAGGAAGACATTGGCAAGATTTGACGGGTGGATACCTCTCATTCAACGAGACACACTTATTCGTTCCTCGGAATGGTAAAAACATCATAGTCCTAAGAGAGGGGAGAATTTCACCTTACATAGAAAGTGTCCCAAAGCCTAATGTGAATTATATCGAGGAGGACCTAGGAGTGTATTCCATCTTTGTAGATGAGGACAACACTACCTTGGAAAAAATCGACTTAGAGGATGGCATGTGGCATATGCACTTTGATGGCTCATGCTCCAATGAAGGAAACATAACTGGTATTATCTTGTATTCTCTTGTGGGTAAAATTCATAACGTTTCCTATAGGTTAGAGTTTTCTTACACAAACAATGTCACTGAATTTGAAGCATTATTGTTAGGTATTGAAAATGCCTATAATCTGGGTTGTGGTCACCTTATAGTTTTTGGGGATTCTAAACTTGTTATAAACCTTGTACGTAAGATATACTCTCCTAGCAACAAGTTAATGAAACGCTACACTCAAATTGTTTGGGCACTTATCTCGAACTTACTATATTTCAACATCATTCATGTTAAAAGGAAATTTAACTCAATGGCCGACCGATTAGCTATTTTTCCAGCCTCTCCTACTTGGCAATTTCTGCCACAAAGACCTGATTGTACCTTTCAATCTCTTTATCGTCCACACATACCTGAAAATATAGAGTCATGGCAGGTCTTCCCTAGTGATGAGAGCATCTATGCTTTCATTCAAAATGAACCTTATAAGCCTAAGGAAACTATATCAATGGAAGATAACAAAATTCCTAAAGGCTTGACTCCTCTAGAAAGTTTATTTTCATCGAGTGATGTAGGAAACAAAGAGAAAAATAAAGAAGAGGAGTCGAAAAGGAAAATGAGTGAAACCATTTCCTTGAACATTGGAACACTCGAGGCTCCAAAGAATGTTAAAATAGGTGCCCAATGTTCTGATGAAGAAAAACTGAAGTTCGCTAAGCTGCTTGGTGAATTTCAAGATGTTTTTGCTTGGTCTTATGAGGATCTTCATGGTTTTGATATTGCTCTTATACAACATGTCATTCCTATCAAGTAGGGCATAAAACCAGTTAGGTAAAAGAAAATACCCATTAACCATGCACTCGAAGAAACTATTTGAAAGGAGTTGGAAAAACTCTTGAAGGCTGGGATCATTTTCCCGATTAAGTATTCTGAGTGGGTTTCCAATCTGGTTCCCGTTCGAAAAACAACTGGTCACATAAGATTATGCGTATATTTTCACGCATTAAATCAGGATAGTATAAAAGATCACTTTCCTCTCCCTAATATGGAAATGATTTTGCATCAAGTTGCAGGGTCACAGATGATGTCCTTACTTGATGATTTTTCTTGTTACAATCAAATCAAGGTAAAAAGGGTAGATAAATATAAAACCACTTTTATCACTCATTGGGGCACTCTTGCTTATGAACGTATACCTTTTGTCTTATCTAATGCAGGTGTCACTTTTCAAATAGATATGAAAATAACATTTGATGATTTGATCGACAAGATTATTCAGATCTATCTTGATGACTTAACTGTGTATTCTAAAAACTGATCAAATCATTTTGGTCATCTTCAAAGAGTTCTCATGAGATGCAGGAAATTTGGCATTTCCCTAAATCCTTCTAAGTCTATTTTCGACATTACCAAGGGAAAGCTCCTTGGACACATTATCTTTGATTCAGGAATAAGCATTGATCCTGAAAGGATTGATGCTATCCTAAATCTGCCTGCTCCCACTTCAAAGAAGGAGGTTCAAGATTTTATGGGTGTTATTAACTTTGTTCGTAGGTTTGTTCCTGATTTTGTTGTGATGGTCAAGCCAATTCATAATCTTCTTAAGAAAGATCGTTCCTTTTCTTGGAAAGATGATGTCGAAAATGATTTTGTAGGGATCAAAAAAGCGATCAGTTCCACACCAGTTTTGGCGATGCCGGATTTTGAGAAAGAATTTATGATATATACTAATGCCACTGAGGAAGCAATTTCTTCTATCCTCATGCAAGGTAATGAAAAACCAGTGGTGTACATGAGTCAAATCTTGTCTGGTGATGAGTTTAAATATTCTTTTACTGAAAAACATGCTTTCTCTCTTGTTAAAGTTGTTAAAAAGTTTCGCCACTTCATCTTAGGTAAGCACACGTTGGTAAAAGTCTCTTTACCCGCGGTCAAGTTTTTGATCTCACAGACTTATCTTTCAGGGAAGCTTGCACATTGGCTTGCCAATATCCAGGAGCATGATTTAACTATCATGACTTATAACACCATCAAGGGACGTGACTTATCCCTTCACTTAGCTCAACATGTTGAAACTAATGAAGAAATTGATGAACAATATAGTTTTCTATCAGCATTGTTCTACATTGATAATCAAATCCTTCCTGTGTCTGAACATCCTTGGTATAAAAATTTGGTTTAATATTTTCAAAATCAAAGATGTCCAGATAACTTATACACTCATCAAAGAAGAAGGCTCTGTCTCGAATCTTCTAGATGCGTCATTATAGGAGACTTCTTGTTTAGAAGATCTGTCGATGGTATGTTGCTTCGTTGTGTAAACAATGAGGAAGCACATAAACTATTGCAAGAAACTCATGGTTCTTCATATTATTTTATTCATGTAGGAGGTCATTTTTCTACTAAAACCATTGCTTTTAACATTATCAGAAAAGGATACTATTGGCCTTCAATCTTTCATGATTCTTATGTTTTTTCAAGATCTTGTGACAAGTGCTAGAAATTTGTTGAGAAAGAACGCCTTTCAACCACGCCTTTACAACCTGTCCTCCCAGACTTTCCTTTTTCAAAATGGGGTTTGGACTTTATTGGTACTATTAATCCTCCGTCTTCAACGGGACAAGTCTTTATCTTTGTAGCCACAGACTATTTTACAAAATGGGTTGAATTTTTCCTGCTTAAACATTCGCAGGATGAGCAGGTAATTTCTTTCCTTGAGAATAATATTGTTTCCAGATTTGGTCTTCCTTTGGAAATTATTACATACGATGGTCCCGCTTTTATTTCTGCTAAGCTGGCCCAATTTTTAGCTAAGTTGGGGGTTAAAATTTTTACCTCATCAACTTATTACCCCCAAGGAAATGGATAGGCTGAGTCTACTAATAAGAATCTGGTAAGAATAATCAAAAGGCTCATCAAAGATAAGCCTCGTCAATGGAACACTCTCCTCACTTATGCCCTTTGGGCAGATCGAACTACCACCAAGGTGAGCACTGGTTGCACTCCTTTCCAACTTGTTTATGGTCAAGAATACATTATGCCTAATGAGTTGAAACTTTCCTTCTTAAGTGTAATGCTACAGGTCGAAGAATTAAATTCTTCTGATGTTTCTCAAAGAATGAATGCGCTTTTGGCTTTAGAGGAGCAAAGGACGTTTTCTTTGGATAATATAAAAAGAAGACAACAGATTGTTAAAAAATATTTCAACAAGAGTGTCAAAGCTATCAAATTTAAAGTCAACAAGAAGGTATCGTTGTGGGATTTAGCTCATGCTGATAGAGGAAGGCATTCAAAGTTTCAAAAATTATGGTTCGTTCCTTTTAAGACCGCTTTTGTCCTAGGTGCAAATTCTTATATTCTAAAGGACTTACAAGAGCAATTTTTTTCCTACAACACTAATGGTTCCCACTTAAAACATTACGTGGAACCAACTTGAAGAGTTTAACGTTGTTTGGAATGTTATGTATTATAGTAGTTTTCATTTATACTTTTACATTAGTAGTTTTTCATTTCTGCTATTTCATTTTCTGTCATTTCATTTCTGCTATTTCATTTTTGTCATTTCATTTCTGCGTATTTCAATTTTGTTGTTTCATTTCTGTTACGACATTTCTTGATTTTTGTTCTTTTGACTTCAATTTTTTTCAAAAATAAAATGTTGGATCAATTTTTCCACGGCGACGCTTCTGCAAAGTATTGTTAATCAATAATAATCAATATTACACAGTTGTCATGATGTTCCCCTTGAAGGCATCATTGAAATTGTTATCTACTTTCACTGTTGTTTTATGAGATAGTTGGTTTTATCTCTCTTTTGATTTCATTTTCTTCACCCATTTCAAGATTCAAAAGAGTAAGTTCATAAAAAAATTCTCCTTGAAGTCAAGAACAATTTTTAGTTTAATGATTTATGCTTACAGGGATAAACCCCCTCATACTTAACACTTTCCATGAGTTATTCCCAAATTCCCAGTCATTTTCCATTAAATCTGCTCACTTCTCCCTGTTTCATAATCATTCTGATTTATATCTTCTTGATCTGATGTTACTTGGTCTGCAAAACTAGACATTTGGAGTTCTTAATCTGTTGGAAACAGATTTCCCTGTGGAGTCGCCAATTTGTTGACGATTAAAATCGTAATGATGAATTCCGCCTGCAAAAAATCTCTATTATTTAACTATGATAATAATATAATACTAGTAGGTGGGACCCCCTTGTAGACTAGAGGCGCTAGTATAGACATATTATACATGTTTTGTTGTTGTTTTTTATGCTTCCTACACAGTCCTACATTTTTTATGATGCGGTCTTGGTTTCATTTGACATGATAATAGGTGGATGATGCATTTTTGTGGAATGCTTTTTGCGATACAAAATCATTTTATGGTTATAAGGAGCATGTTATTTACAGTTGCTATGATTTAACCTTGTCACTAATCCTTATGATCAATTACCTAGCCACATATATGCAAGAGGTATTTTAATGGTAGCATGATCAAAACAAAGTAAAAAACCAAAGAAAAAATCCTAAAGGGAAAGAAGTTATATGTTTGAGCTATGATAAAGGACTATATGCAAGTTCGAATGGGAAAGTTAAAGGATATTAGTGTTAGTCCTAACTATTATGTTGTTGTTGGTTAGTGGACTATGTGAATTTCATTAGATTTGAATGGGGCGCATATAGCATTTTAATATGTATTATGGCATGGATTTGTGGCAAGGGTTAATGTGTAAATGATATTGGGTGGTGCACTATGCAATGGATATTGTCATAGATTTCACGATGGTTTGGCATTGAATACACATTGGTTATATGGTTTAATTGTTGGTGAATTTTATGCTTATTGGGATGTCTCGTACTGCGAATTGAATAGGCCAGGTGATGGAAGAAACGTGGATTTACTACACGTCACTCCATACTTCCCCTATCACCTGTCACCCTATTATTGTTCCATTGTTGCATTTTTCACTCTGTTGGTTGTGAAGCTCCACATTTGCAAGCCCTTGGAAGAAAGAAGGCTCAACCAACTCGCCATTTAAGCATTTTTCCACATGTATGATTCATTTTCTCTCCATTCATGAGGTATTCTTTGTTGTATAAACAAATTATGGCTCAATGATGCTTGGATTCTGTGTGTTCTTGAGAATTTCGACTGTGTAGATGTGTGTTATGGCTCTTTGTGATGGCTATAAAATGTTTATGATTGCAGGCAAAGGAATGAGTATTTTAAGTTGCGTATTGGTTGTTGCTCGGTCAATTTAGTATCATGATGGGTCTCTCTGGAATAATAAGTAAACAATGGTACAATATGGCTCTGCGTTGATGATGGAGCGTTTTGTTCTGTGTATTATTGTCAGTGATTATGTTCCCTCACAGTCATGGTGTTAACCCTTACCCAGTCGCAGAGGAATTGCCAATAGCTAATGTGGTATTTCTTCAAAACCAGAGTCGAGGTCGTTGGCCCGTTCTTACTGTCTTTTCACCGAAGTATCACAAGATCAAGTCTTGGTTGGCCCGAACATTAATAGATGCATGTATGGTTGTGGATTGTTACAAGTTGTATCTGAGCATTCTGTCAAAAGGACGAGTGTGTCCTCATTGGTGTTGTTGTCAAGTTGTTTGGCTCTTAAGTATTGGTGAGAGATGTCATATCTTTGTGTCTTTTTTTTATAATTGCCACTATTAAATTAACCCTCTCCTCTCTACTGCAAGTGTTAAACACACCATGTGCACTGGTTATTTTTGCCTACCTGTCTTTGCTCTCCTCAGTGGTTAACTATTGGTTTTGTTGCCCAGAATTGGAGTAATAAGTAAGATTGTGTGGCTCATTGTTGTGTCTTTTTCGAAAGGTATTTTTTCTTATGGTTCATAAGTCTCGGAAGACCTTCAACTCTCTATGTTGATGTTTAAGAATGAATGAGCTCTTGTTGCTTCGTTGCATTTGATTTTTGATAGATCCTGATGTAGACTCCATTGTCTTTGCTCACCTTGGGCACCTTCTAGGGCTGTCTAGTATTGGATATCAGTGAAATTGTTATGGAGGTGTTTAAAACATATTCTCTCTCGTCGAGTTTTTGTCTCGTCCTTGTATAGTAAAATTGTTGGAAAAAGAATAAAACAAACACTTGCATAGGATTGTCTTCCTTTCATTATGGTTTCGCTCACTGTGTTTTTACAAGCGTGATCTTGATTGCAAATGGAAACACCTGTGTAGTTTTACTAAGCCCAATCATGGTTCTGGCCAGTTTAAAAAATGATGCCTGTGTGTAGTTAGTTATGTTCGCTTCATATATTATATTGGAACATCGTACAAACTACCAATTGTTTTAGAAGGAAGTTATATCCACAGTGATAAGTCTCAGGTTTTATGTTTTAGTTGATTGTTGTTTCATTGCAAGATCTTGTCGATTGATATGATGAAGACTGTGTATAATCAGAGATATTTTGAAGTATGTTCATGTTTGAAAAAATACCTGTGTATATTTTAATAGGTCTTGATTGTTAATTGGCAAACAATGGATGTTGATTGTTATCGTGATGCGTTATGGATTATCAGGGATAGATGTCAAGCATATTGTTGTGCATTTTTTTATTATTTTAAAAGAAGAAAAAAAAAGGAAAGAAGGGATCAACGCTTTGTTAAACAGGACTGTTGAATGGAAAGGTTTTTTTTGTTTATAAGTTATGATTGCATAGACTGTTATGAATTGAGGAATTCTAGAAAATCTAATTATTGGAACAACAAGCAGTTTGGTATACAATTGAGAAACAGTGAATGTTGGTGCTTTTTGGATTGATTCTAATACAGAGTTATGATTATTGATTATTTAATTTTTTTTATGAACAGTATCCATTATCATCCCCCGTCATTTTCTCACTTTTTCGCTCATTACCAATCCCCTCACAATCCTAGATTCAATTTGCATGCCATGTTCTTATAATGAAATTAAAATTAAATGGAAACTATGTATTACAACAATTAAAGGATGACACAGAGATGGGTCACAGTTGATATGATTTTGTTATTGTAACATAGTTTATTGTTTAATGATTTGTTTAGCAGTAATAATGTTCTTACTCCCTTTCATTTTATCACTTTTCCGTTCAATACAACCCCCTCAGATATCCCAGAACCCTTATTCACCCCTTTCTCATAGACAAGTATTAAATGAATTTTATGGATTGGATTGCATGGGTCTGATGTGATTGTTGAGCCAAACCTTGTTTCATATCAAAGAGATGTCATGTATGGTTTGTTTAAGAAGTTATTTGCTAATAAATGTTGCATACAGGATGAGCTTCTTCAGCGGAGGAAGCCATGGCTGAAATAACACGGGCAGAGGGAATTGGAACAAAGGGCCTAGAAGGCTAAGATTATCGATACATTTTGATGTAGATCCACAAGAGTTAAACCAGTTCTTCCAAGTTTTATTTTTCAATTGGATTGGACAAGGGATAGTCCAACCTAGGCCAGAAAGGCCTCCCTTCCAACCCCAACATGTCCCTGGTATCCCTGTCCCCCCTCACGTTTCATTGCAACCAAAAGTTCCTGAGAATGACAGATGGCAGGAGATTGTTCACCCAACAGTCTCCCAACATTGTGGTTGGCCCAATTTGTCCCTACATGCTCCTCCTCCACCAGTTAACCCAAATGTCCAAATTTCCCCTGCACACTCACCTGTACAGTCTTCCCACGCAAGAAAAAGACTCAAACTTGAATCCCACCACACGCATGATAAAGGAAAAGTTGTTATTTCCCCCTCCTCTCCCTCAAGTGATTCAGCCAAATCTGTTTCAGCCCACATGCACTTGAGAGATGACTGTTCTCATGTCATCAGTGAGATCAAGCCTAAAGGCTCCACACAACCTAAGGCTAATTCAGGAAAGTCAAAGGGAGACAACAACAACAAAGGGAAAATTGTCTCCCAAAGTGGCAAATATGGTTTTTGAGTATATTTTATTATTGATTATTGAGAATAGTTGACTGCTGAAGTTTTTGGACAACATACTATTTTTGGATATTTTGGATGTTATATGTTTGGATATGGTCTAAAATATCATTGATATTTAATTTTCAAATTATGAGAATGATGATGGGAGCCACAAGGAGGGATGTGTTTGATTGATTGACTAGTTATGTTTATTTTTGTTAAGAAACAAAGGGAGTCACAAGGGGTCCCGCCTACTAGTTATTATTTATTAAAGACCCTTATTATTATTATATTAATTCTTCTCCTAAACTAAAAGTTAGTTGAGTTTTAGTTAACTTAACTAAAAGAGATAGTTGAACTACTTCAACTAATTTGGAATGCTTAAAGGAAAAATGAGAAGGAAGAACAAAAGGAGAATAGAAAGAGAAAGCATACTAAGGTTTGCTCTTGAGTTTTATTGAGATAGTTTAGTTTTCATTCATTCTTCAATTCATTAAAAGCCTAATTCTCTTTTAGGACAGTAGGGTCCTATTGTAGACAACGAGATTCAAAGTTGAATTACATCATTTAGACACTTGTTTTCGAAGGTGTTGATCTATCTTTGATACTTTGTGTAGACTTGTCTGTTTATGAATTAAATTTCATGACTAATAAAGGATATTGTGTAGAGTCGAGTGGGCAACAATCTGTGGCAAGTTGATCCAGCTTGTAAATTTCAGATTTTTACTTTTTGTCAGAAGTCCTTTTGTATGGTTTTCATCAGGGACATCTAAGTTTGACTTTGGTCCAAAATCCCTCAAGTATTTTTGTAAAGAGAACGATTCTTTTGATTTCTTGGAATGAAATAAGTGATTTCTATTGTGTCTCATCTATGTTAATATGTCACTTGGTATTTGTGTTTTTGTCTCCACATTTACTTTTGCATCTGTTATATTCAGAAAATTATATAAAAATGTTGAATTTTACAACAATCTTCTATTTTTTTAAAATCGGCCTAAGCTCTTGTAACTAATACTTGTGGGTTAAGAAACAAATTTTGAGGCTATAAACATAGGGTTATATTCTCTTCTATCTTGCATTAGCCAAGCAAGATCTAAAAATTCTTGAGTAAGATTATTTCATATATTTTCCTCAACAATAGGCATTTTCCATTTCGGAAAATGGTCCAGATCGGACAATCATTTTTGTAATGAAAATGGTCAGATAGATTGTTGATGCACCATAGATAGTGATTCCCCTTGTGGCTAGTGTGGGGGAATGGTCTAGGACAGTCATTATTCTTGGCAGTCACTCTGAGTAGTGGCCAAGTAGAATTTTTCGCCTCGTCGAGCAGTCATTCTTTCGAAGTTCACAGTTGTGAGCAATTTCGAAGAATGGTATGTTTTGGAGGTTGGTGCAAGACATTCATTTCCATTAGGAAATGGTCTAGACTGTCATTCCCTAGGGAAAACTCATTCTCTCCAGATTGCACTATGATTAGTGTCGGAGGAATGGCCCAGTTAGGTGAATGGTCCATGTTAAACAATTAGGGACAGACATTCCCTAGGGCAGACTCATTCTCTCCAGGTTGCACTATGATTAGTGCTAGAGGAATGGTCCAGGCTCAGAAATCAGGGATAGTTATTCTTCTATGCTTGAGAATAATATCCAAGATAGTATGTGGCTAATGTTTTACCTTTCGAGAGTAGATGTTCTTCCAAATATCACAGATGTGAGTGGAAGAATGGCCGAGATGAATCAATTTATATCATGATATTGTTTTATTTAGGTTGATATCATATGATATGATTGTTGTGGAGACTGTATGTCTCTGGATAATAGATGTATGCTACTTTGGTGGATGTGTTCCACTGGTTGTGACTATGTGTCATTGATTAAGTAGTCGTGTACTACTTGGTGTGGTTGTTAAATTTTTAATTAAAAAAAATATCTAGGCAAGTGTTTCTCATCCCTAGGCACCTAAGGGGTGATAAAGTGCCTAATGTGGGCCCTAGTCATTTAATTTGTGAGATGAAAATTAAAAGGTGACTTTATGAATTTAGTGAGGGTGAGTGGAGAGACACTAAATCTCATCCGCTCATCTAATCCAATCTTAACCATTGGATTAAGAAATTCCTCACCTACCTCATGAGGTCGATTAGGGTTGAGGGGCACACCCATTGTTGGGTTGTTCATTCAATTTTTGGAGAGCAAGAGAAGGAGAGAGGTCGAGCTTTTGAGAAGAGGCAGCAGTTGCAGAAGAGGCACACATTCCAAGGAAACTAGAGGGCATGGTTTTCAAGTCAGCAGACAACAAGGAAGAACAGGTCGTACAGTATGGATTTGAAGAGGTCGTACAACCATTAATGTGCATAGTTTTCGAGGAAGACAGCAGCAGGGTATTATGAGAGTATTGGCATGCATTCCAAGGCTGTCGTACAGTGTTTTTCGGGCACAGAAATTGAGGAAGGTGCTGGGCATGATTTTTTGGGCAAATAAAATCCGTACAGGCCTGCACATAATTTGAGGGTCGTACTGTCATAAATTCTAGGCGCATTTTTCAAGTGTAGTGGCACGTTTTTCAAGACAGTTTGGTGTTGGGTTTTTCCATACAGTTGCAAAAGATATTTGGCATGCGAAACGAGGACAATTTGTACAAAATTTAATGTTGTGACAGTCGTACAGTGGTACGAATTTGTGGTTCATAAATCGAGGAGCAAGCTACAAGACTGTACCGATAAGTTTGTAAAATTTCTGAAGATGAATATGCCGTAAAAGAATTTCTTAGAAGCCCATAAATAATAAAAATCCCTCTCTCACTGGTGTAACATACCCACTACCTAGGTCAAACTTTTTTGTTTAGTTCTCAACAATGAGAATCCCCGAAGCTTGCATCAGGGACATGCCAACCCTGGGCAACGGGTCTTTCATTCGCCTATACGGCTTTCTACACCTAACCGTGGTCTTTTCCTGATGACAACTTCAGGTTTTCGGGGTTTTGTCCTTTCTAATGTCGAGGGTCCCTATGCCCTCGATTCTCCGCTCTTTAATGAGCTCTCTTTTGGCCTTAGCCCCTCCTGGCTATGCCCTGGTCCACACGACTGTGCTCACGATACTGCAGCCTTATATTGTTTCTTTTCGTCGAGGTTTCGGGCTTTCTAATGTTGAAATGAAAACGTCCCCAGGACTCGCGATTCCTCGAATCCTGACGCGTCCTTTACGCGCTAGCTCTCCTGGCTAGGCTCCTATCTCACATGACCACGATCCCCGTGACCACAGTCTTAACCCTCGTCAGGGCTACGGGGCTTTCAATGCCAAAATGCATGGGCTCACTGGATTCCCGATCCTTCGAATCCCGTCTTCCCGCTATGCTGACAGCTGGCCTCCATAATGGCGCTTCCTACTTCTCTAATATACTGACAGTTGGCTCCTACTCATCGGGATTTCGAGCGTCACGATTCCAAAATGCATAAACAAATTGTCATCAGGATTCCTGACATCCCGATGACACAAACGTCGATCAACAACTTCCTGTTGGGACTTTCCCCGACGGCCTCGATTGCTGCCACGCGTCCTCTTCTGATGGACGGTCCCGATTTTCCTACGGGGTTTCGGGACTTTTGATGTTCCTATTCTCACTGCCTCAGGAACTCCGATTTCTCGATGCCGAGTATCCCGACTCTCTACGAATTTCGGACACCTGTCTCCCTAAACGGACGGCTCATATTTTGCCAGAGTTGTTACTTCGGACTTCCCCGATCTCCTGTCCCCGGGATTGTCGCTACTCCGACTCCCGATAGCAAACCTCGATCTCTGCCACGTGTATCCTCAACGGGCGGTTCATATCTTCCCGGCGTTTCGAGACTTGAAGTGTCTCGATTTTCTTGTCCTTGAGAATCCCGATATGCCGATGGCTGGACTCCCGATGGTAACCCCCGGAGAGCTCCAGTCCGATCCGACGGCTGACGGGTAATTGGACCAAGATCTAACGGTCTAGATATGTCCTTCCTGTGCATACTACAGAGACTAAACTCCAAGCATCTTAACTCGATCCAATGGCCGACAGGATTCCTGAAGGAGATCCAACAGCTCAGATTGTCCCACCTTGTGCATTCTTCCACTACTTCGTAGATGTGGAAGGATCAACGGTCCAAATGTTCTCATGGACCTTGGGGGACCTACGATCCCGATTTCCCCGCTATTCACGAAGATAGAGGAAAAAGGGCAAGAGGTGTAACACTCTTACTACTTCCGTCAATCTGATGGTCGTGAATGGCTATGGGTCATCCGACAAGATCTCATTCGTCGATTTGTTACATATCCCTACACTACTACCTCGAAACCTTAAGAGGGTCATTCCTCCTCGTACAGGGTTAATAAGACTTGCGCATTCAAGTCCTTTTTCTGGGTTTTTGGTGAACCTTTCTAAGGAGAGAATCTTTGTGAAGAGATCTATACCGGGGCATTTCCGGGGGCAGATAAGGTTAAACGGCTTCCTGAGAACGGGTTGGAAGCCTAACTTAGTTCGACTCATGCCTAATTAAATTCATTTATCAACATAAGCCATGCGTGGTCTTTCTGTTATAAGCATATATCTAACATTACTTATCAAAACACTTCACAGACATTCTTATACTGTAATTGTTCACCATTTCACAGTTTATGAGCATATATGTCAGCATATGAATTTCAAGATGCAATATGAGCAAAACACTTATTAGAAATAACTTCAGAAGTGGGTGCGACTACTGAGAGGGGTGCTCGTTTCCACACAACCGTAGGCTCAGCGACTCCCAATGGATTTACCACTAGCCACCCCCGAGCTGAGACCACGATGCTCTGAGACTGCGTCTCTCTGTCTACCAGTGACCAGGAGCGAAGGTTGCAATCCTTCCTCTCTGCTATCACTCACTTTGTGTAATGCCAGAGTTCCCCTCGCGTCTGCCCCCCTTCAATCGCTTATGCCATACGCCTTATCCTTTCGCGAGGTTGCGTGTGGCACAATTACCCTCGCACCGATCAGGCCTGACGGCTCTACGGATGGGCGGTTCACCATCCCATCCCTCATCAAGCCGCCCGCCTACCAGCCTGCGAGACATTAAATTTTGGGGGCCAACGAGCCGCTTTTGGTTCTCCAGGCCAGTGGAGTCCAAATACGGTATTAATTCTTGGTGGAAGTTAACGCCACCTTTTCAGGTGCCTTCCACCGCCATCATGGTCTCTTTTCTGCACATCCCCTCTCAGCAGTCCTGCAATAAATTCAAAATGTCATTCACATTCATTGACCTTTTCCTCAAGGTCCCTTTACATCACATATTCATATTTATGAGTTTTCCATAGTTCTTGGCTAGTTCAGTTATATTTACAAGCTGGGGGAAACAGGGTGTTACAATTCCCTCCCCTTTTAAAAAGGAACATCGTCCTCGATGTTCTTAGCTACTAACATGAATTGCATGTACAAAAGTAAACAACATCGGATATGTTTGTCTCATGGCATCCTCCATTTCCCATGTAGCCTCATCTGGACCAAAATGTTTCCACTCCACCTTGACCTATGCAATGGTTCTGTTCCGGAGCGGGGTTTCCTTTCTATCCAGTATGCATTGGGTTTCTGGTAGAAATTCTCCCTCCGGTTCCACCTGGATCACAGACCAGTCAATTATATGATTAGCATCATGTACATATTTCTTCAATAATGAAACATGGAAAACATTATGTGCTTTTACTGTGGGAGGAAGTGCTAGCCGACAGGCTACAGGTCCAACTCTATCTAGAACCTCAAAGGATCCACAATACCAGGGTGCCAGTTTGGAACAGGCCCCCATTTTGAGGGAACTCCTGCTGGGCTTAATTCTGAGATATACGTGGTCTCCCACTTTGAACTCTCTTGGAGTTCTCTTTTGATCAGCATAATTTTTCTGTCGGTTCTGAGCGACCTTCAGATTTTGTTTTATCTGAGTCACTTGTTGTTCCATCTCTTTCAACATATCGGGTCCAATAGAAATCTTGTTTACAGGGTTACTCCAGCTGACTGGAGTATTACACGGACTACCATAGAGGACCTCGAAGGGACTCATATTTAAGGATGCTTGGTAGCCGTTGTTGTAGGCAAATTCTACCAATGGCAGGTAGTCTTCCCATTTCCTAGGTCGATGCATCACATGCATCCTTAACATATCCTCTAATATTTGATTCACTCTTTCTGTCTGTCCGTTGGTTTGGGGGTGATAGGCAGTGCTAAACAACAATTTAGTCTCTAATCCCGCCATAAGGTATTTCCAGAAATTGGAAGTAAATTTGGTGTCTCTGTCAGATATTATCTCCCTTGGCATGTCGTGCAGTCGGAACACCTCTTTCATTAATACCTGGGCGATATCTATCGCCTTGCAAGTTGATTTGACGAGAATGAAATGAGCAGACTTTCTCAGTTTATCCACCACTACCATAATGGCGTCATTATGTTTGGTTGAAGTTGGTAATCCAGTGATAAAATCCATGGAGATGGTTTCCCATTTCCATTCTGGGATGGGTAAAGGGTGTAATAGTCCTGCTGGATGTCGATGTTCTGCTTTAACCTATTGGCATTCTATGCATTGGGCCAA
>ML794710.1:356210-418689 GCA_009831015.1 Picea engelmannii
GTAATCCACTAATGAAGCGTTGTACCTTTTCCTTCTCTGCTTTGATGTAGGGTACATATCTCAGTAAGTCGAGGAATTTGTTGACATACTCCTCCACCGTAAGTTGTCCCAGTTTGAGTTCATAAAACTCTTTAGCCTTCTCGTCGAAATACCTTTCCGACAAATATTTCTTCCGGAAGTACTTCTCAAACCGTTTCCAAGACAGGTCCTCCTCGCAGACCCCTTTCATATTCTTAAGGTCTTCCCACCAGATGGAATCCTTTCCGTTTAGATTGAAAGTGGCCACTCGGGCCTTCAAATTTTCTGAAAAAACATGGACTCTGAAATATTTCTTCAGTCCAAGTAGCCAAGCCTCGACTTCCTCTCCCTTATTTATCTCACCGTCAAAGGAGGGAGGTTTGGCCTTTTTGAATTCCTCAAATTTATGATTCTTGGAAGTCTTTTGCTTCTTTTGTTTCTTTTGAGAATAGGAACTGGTCCTGCTACTGGGAGAGCCTTCTGAATCGCCAGCTTCCTTCTCAGTGGAATCGCTTGGCACTAGTCCTTTACCTTTGGGGTGGACCTTTCTTGACGTGATTCTCTCAGTATGGCCACTGATACGACCATGATTCTGCATCTCAGGTTCATGCTGCATTTGTCGCTGTAGGTCGGATAAGCTCTGCAGTAAAACTGCATTAATTTCGGTTTGCTTTTCTTGTTATTTCATCATCCTTTCATTGTCGGCCTTGGAGCTTTGCAACTCAACCATGAGGCTCCTCACAGTCTCGGCTAGGTCTGGAGGGGTTCCTATTGCTCTTCTCTCGTCGGACTCTTCGTCTCTGTTGTGGGATCCTTCTCCCACCTCTTGGTGGGTCACCATACTCTGCGTCTGTAGATTCCCGCGGTTGATCGTCCACTTGAGTGAAAAGACAAAAGCAGGCTATTAGTCAAGAGTTAAATTCATTTTTATAAATTGTGCATAAATTCATAACTTCTTTCACTTGCATACACAGTCGGGTTCTCATTTTCCAAGTTTTAATCCTGGACAAGAGAGTTAAGTTAGGGGATTACTCCTCATAGGAGTGCTTTGAACGAGGTTTATGCGCGACTCGTGCATGAGCCCAATCAGGCTGAGTGTTGTAACCATGCTCTGATACCACTTTGTAACATACCCACTACCTAGGTCAAACTTTTTCATTTAGTTCTCAACAATGAGAATCCCCGAAGCTTGCATCAGGGACATGCCAACCCTGGGCAACGGGTCTTTCATTCGCCTATACGGCTTTCTACACCTAATTGTGGTCTTTCCCTCATGACGACTTCAGGGTTTCGGGTTTTTTTCCTTTCTAATGTCGAGGGTCCCTATGCCCTCGATTCTCCGCTCTTTAATGAGCTCTCTTTTGGCCTTATCCCCTCCTGGCTATGCCCTGGTCCACACGACCATGCTCACGAGACCGCAGCCTTATATTGTTTCTTTTCGTTGGGGTTTCGGGATTTCTAATGTTGAAATGAAAACGTCCCCAGGACTCGTGATTCCTCGAATCCTGACGCGTCCTTTATGCGCTAGCTCTCCTGGCTAGGCTCCTAGCTCACATGACCATGATCCCCATGACTGCAGTCTTAACCCTCGTCGGGGCTATGGGGCTTTCAATGCCAAAATGCATGGGCTCACTGGATTCTTGATCCTTCGAATCCTGTCTTCCCTCTATGCTGACAGCTGGCCCCCATAATGGTGCTTCCTACTTCTCTAATATACTGACAGCTGGCTCCCACTCATCGGGGTTTCGAGCGTCGCGATTCCAAAATGCATAAACAAATTGTCATCAGGATTCCCGACATCCTGATGACACAAACGTCGATCAACAACTTCCTGTTGGGACTTTCCCCGATGGTGTCGATTGCTGCCACGCGTCCTCTTCTGATGGACGGTCCCGATTTTCCTCCAGGGTTTCGAGACTTGTGATGTTCCTATTCTCACTGCCTCAGGAACTCTGATTTCCCGATGCCGAGTATCCCGACTCTTTACAGATTTCGGACACCTATCTCCCTAAACGGACGGCTCAGATTTTGTCGGAGTTGTTACTTCGGACTTCCCCGATATCCTGTCCCCAGGACTGTCGATACTCTGACTCCCGATAGCAAACCTCGACCTCCACCACGTGTATCCTCAACGGGAGGTTCATATCTTCCCGGCGTTTCGAGACTTGAAGTGTCTCGATTTTCTTGTCCTTGAGAATCCCGATATGTCGATGGCTAGACTCCAAATGGTAACCCCTGGACAGCTCCGGTCCGATCCGACGGATGACGGGTAATTGGACCAAGATCTAACTGTCTAGATCTGTCCTTCCTGCGCATACTACAGAGTCTAAACTCCAAGCGTTTAACCCGATCCAACGGCCGACGAGATTCCTGAAGGAGATCCAACGGCTCAGATTGTCCCACCTTGTGCATTCTTCCACTACTTCGTAGATGTGGAAGGATCAACGGTCCAAATGTTCTCATGGACCTTGGGGGACCTACGATCCCGATTTCCCCTCTATTCATGAAGATAGAGGAAAAAGGGAAAGAGGTGTAGCGCTTTTACTACTTTCGTCAATCTGACAGTCGTGAATGGCTATGGGTCATCCGACGAAATCTCATTCATCGATTTGTTAAATATCCCTACACTGCTACCTCGGAACCTTAAGAGGGTCATTCCTCCTCGTACAGGGTTAATAAGACTTGCGCGTTCAAGTCCATTTTCTGGGTTTTTGGTGAACCTTTCTAAGGAGGGAATCTCTGTGAAGAGATCTATACCGGGGCATTTCCGGGGGCAGATAAGGGTAAACGGCTTCCCGAGAACGGGCTGGAAGCCTAACTTAGTTCGACTCATGCCTAATTAAATTCATTTATCAACATAAGCCATGCGTGGTCTTTCTGTTATAAGCATGTATCTAACATTACTTATCAAAACACTGCACAGACATTCGTATACTGTAATTGTTCACCATTTCATAGTTTATGAGCATATATGTCAGCATATGAATTTCAAGATGCAATATGAGCAAAACACTTATCAGAAATAACTTCAGAAGTGGGTGCGACTACTGAGAGGGGTGCTCGTTTCCACCCAACCGTAGGCTCAGCGACTCCCAACGGATTTACCACTAGCCACCCCTGAGCTGAGACCACGATGCTTTGAGACTGCATCTCTCTGTCTGCTAGTGACCAGGAGCGAAGGTTGCAATCCTTCCTCTCTGCTATCACTCACTCTGCGTAATGCCAGAGTTCCCCTCGCCTCTTCCCCCCTTCAATCGCTTATGCCATACGCCTTATCCTCTCGCGAGGTTGTGTGTGGCACGATTACCCTCGCGTCGATCAGGACTAACGACTCTACGGATGGGCGGTTCACCATCCCATCCCTCATCAAGTCGCCCGCCTACCATCCTGCGAGACATTAAATTTTGGGGGCCAGCGAGCCGCTTTTGGTTCTCCGGGCCAGTGGAGTCCAAATACGGTATTAATTCTTGGTGGAAGTTAACGCCACCTTTTCAAGTGCCTTCCACCGCCATCGTGGTCTCTTTTCTACACATCCCCTCTCAGCAGTCCTGCAATAAATTCAAAATGCCATTCACATTCATTGACCTTTTCCTCAAGGTCCCTTTACATCACATATTCATATTTATGAGTTTTCCATAGTTCTTGGCCAGTCCAGTTATATTTACAAGCTGGGGGAAACAGGGTGTTACAACTGGTTTTCCCCTTGTGGGTTTTTCCAAGGTCGATGTTAGACCAAAAATTTCTGAGTCAATAATTTTCTTAGTTTTATATGCTGCTGATATTTTATTTTTACGTTATAAACGATGTTCAAAATCTTCATGTTTTAGTTCTGAGGTTAATTTTCTGATGAGTTTTATTTGCTGATATAAAATTGGGTTTGGGCATTAAATATTGGCTGAAAAATCAGCGAGACTGAAACTGGGTTGGGATCTGAAAATTTTACATGGTATCAGAGCTGAGTTGAAAAGAAGCAGAAATTTCAGCAGTCAGAAAGTTGGGACGGCAGTCACTTCACAGGGCAGAATTTTGAATTTATTATTTTCAGCAGAAAAGGGTCAATGGCTACAGGTTTGAGAGTTAAGGGCAGACTTGGTGCTTGGAAGGAGAGGATGATCTTGTTTTTGCAAGAAAACGAGTTGTGGGACATTGTGGAAAATACCGCAACTCATCATGTGGTGGTACCCACTGATTCTACTCTTCTTGCAGCTTACACTAAGAAGAGTATCAAGGCTAAGAGGACTATTCTTGATTCCATCAAGGACCATTTGATTCCTCACTTGACAGGGAAGGAAAATGCCTATAAGATGTGGGAGTCTTTGACTAAATTGTACCAGAGAACAAATGAGAACCGAAAAATGGTTTTGAGGGAAAAACTAAAGAGCATTAAAATGACCAAGGCTGGAAATGTGGTCACATACCTTAAAAGATTGACACAGGTGAGGGATGAGCTTGGAGTTGTGGGGGAGGCCATAGTTGATAGTGAGCTTGTGAGAACAACATTGAATGGAGTTTCCAAACAATCGGTTGTTTTTGTGGAGGGAATTGTTGCTAGGGATAAGCTTCCCAATTGGGAATGTCTTTGGGATGACTTTGTTCAAGAGGAGACCCGGAGAGGTTATGTACATGGCAATTCATCTACAAGTCATGAAGAAGAGAATGTGGCTCTTGCTACCACTAGAAAGAAGAAGTTCAAAAAGGTTCCAAAGGGAGGAAACAAGCACAAGGGTGAAGGGGAGAAAGACATGAGAAAATTCAAGTGCTTTTCATGCCACAATTTTGGACACTATGCAGGTCAGTGTCCTAACAAGAAAAATAAACAGACAATAGCTTCGGCAGCCGTGGAAGAGTTCTCCACCAAGTTTGACAAGAATTTTTCCTTGATTGTGTGTCTATCCATGAGGACCACTCATTCCTATACTTGGTATATTGACAGCAGTGCCTCTTGCCATATGACAAGGGTTCGTGAGCATGTGACAAATCTTACATATATTGGAGATGTTGAGGTAGTGCTTGGAGATGACCGGGAGGTTAAGGCAGTTGGTTACGAGACCGTATCATTTTAGAGGGATTATTTTCCTCCCATGTCTTTGACAGAGGTTCTATATGTTCCAAGGTTGAATAAGAACTTAGTATCAGTTTCTTCTACTGAGGAGAAGGGTTATGAGGTCTTGTTCGGTGATGGGCAGGTGCTCCTTTTCCCCAAGGGGTCTAGCATCACTTTGACCAAAGTGATTGGTACTAGACATGAGAAGTTGTAAAAAAAATTGTTCCAGCCAGTGAGAACATTGATTCATACTACTAGCAACAGTGACCTATGTGAGCTATGGCATACGAGGATGGCACATTTGCACCATGGGGCTTTGAGAGTTCTGAGGGAGATGGTGACAGGAGTTGCAGATTTCAGTTTAGAGCACCATGAGTTATGCAAGGGGTGTTCTTTGGGAAAGTACACCAAGACTTATTTTCTAAGAAGTGATAGTAGAGTAGCAGGGATTCTTGATCTTATACATTTAGATGTATGTGGCCTGATGTCTTCGACATCGTTGACTAGTTTTCTATACTATGTTGTATTCATTGATGACTTCTCAAGGAAGTCTTGGATTTTCTTCATCAAGACCAAAGGACAGGTCTTCGGTCGGTTCCAAGAGTTCAAAGCTCTTGTGGAGAACTATATGGGGAAGAAAATCAGAGTCCTAAGATCAGACAATGGGGGTGAGTATACCTCCAAGGAGTTCATGGACTTCGGTGCAGGAGAGAGCATCAGGAGAGAGTTGTTTGTTCCTTACAACCCACAACAGAATGGGGTTGCAAAGAGGAAGAACATGGCCATTGTTGGGGCTGCGAGATCCATGCTGCATGATCAGGGGTTGCCACTATTTATATGGGTTGAGGCATACTACACTACAATCTATATGCAGAATAGGAATCCTCACAAGGTTGTGGGGAGCATGACTCCTGAGAAAGATTTTTTTGGGAAGAAGCATGAGGTGGGGCACTTTCGGATTTTTGGGTGCATCACTTATTCATATGTCCCTTCTGAGAAGAGGAGAAAGTTGGAGCCCACGACAGAGAGAGGGATATTTGTTGGGTACAATGAGACTTCAAAGGCATTATGTATATACCTTCCTTCCTTGAGAAAGATTGTCTTGAGGAGGGATGTCAGATTTGAGGCGGACAGAGACTTTAGGAAGTCTAAAGGGACTGAGAGAGGTGAGAAATCTTCATCTCAGATTCAGGTGAGCTCGTAGCATACTATAGTGACACAGATTTCAAGGCCACCGGCTTCAGGGATGATAGGTTCACAGGTGACAGGGCCACAGGGTTCAGGTTCGCACGCTACTAGTCCACAAGTTTCTGGATCGAGTACTCCAGAGTCTACTTCAATATCATTGTCTTTAGGATATGGGTTTGGTTAGGGAAACTCCCCTCCATGGGACTCTACTTCATAGAGGAGGAAGCCCAAGTGGCTTCAGGACACTTTGAGGGAGGCATAGGGTTCAGTGGGGAATCCCAGATAGGCAGTGAGGGAGAGTAAACCTCCCAAGAGGTTTTGCAGCTACATCGCGATGGTGAGCAGTATTCAGGAGTCTGAGCCTTCCAATTTTGAGGAGGCTACTGGTAGACAGGTGTGGAGAGATGACATGATGGAAGAGTACAATTCCATCATGAAGAACAATGTCTGGGAAGTTGTTCCTAGACCTGAGGGGAAGTCAATGGTGACTTCCAGATGGCTCTATAAACTCAAGCATGTTGCAGATGGCATCATTGAGAAGCACAAAGCTCGCTTTGTGGCTCAAGGTTTTTCACAGGTTGATGGAGTCAACTATGATGAAACCTTTGCACTAGTTTCTAGATACACTTCGATCGGGGAAGTGATCTCCATTGCAGCAGAGATGGGTTGGAAGATCCACCAGATGGATGTGAAGACCGCATTTCTGAATGGTCTTATTTAGGAGGAGGTGTACATTGAGCAACCATTGGGATTTGAGGTGCATGGGAGAGAGTCTCATGTGTGTAGATTGAAGAAGGCATTGTATGGGCTGAAACAAGCTCCCGGAGCTTGGTATTTGAGGATAGATGCCTATTTACAACAGTTGGGTTTTGAGAAGAGTGAGGCGGATCCCAACCTATACTTCACTGTGGTTGGAGAGGATCCTCTCATTCTTCTGATATATGTGGATTGTATTTTCATTACAGGGGCATAGAGACTCATCAGCAGCTGCAAGGAGAGCCTTTCTTCAGATTTCGAGATGATTGATATCAGACTGATGCATTACTTTTTGGGATTGGAGGCTTGGTAGAAGCTTGGACATATCTTCCTGGGACAGGGGAAGTATGTGTGTGACATTCTGAGAAGATTTTAGATGGGGGATTATAGGCCCATGACCACTCCCATGATTACCAATTGGAAGAAGCTTCATGCTTCTGAGTCACAGTTGGTGGATTCCACTTTGTATCGTCAGTTGATCGGGTCATTGATGTATTTGGTCAATACCAGGCCAGATATTTGTTTTGTTGTCAACACTCTCAATCAGTTCATGGTGGAGCCTAGGAGAGTGCACTGGGTGGCAGCAAAACATGTTCTCAGGTATCTTTGTGGTACGGTAGATTATGGTCTGGACTATCAGAGAGGAGATGGAGTTCGTTTGGTTGGCTATACAGATTCAGATTGGGCAGGATGTGTCAGTGACAGAAAAATCACTTCAGGGTGCTACTTTGGATTGGGATCAGCAGTTGTGTCTTGGTTCAATCGGAAGAAAAATTTAGTGGCTTTGAGTTCTGCAGAGGCTGAGTATACAGCGACCAGTCATGCCAGTTGTGAGGCCCTTTGGCTTCGCAAGTTACTGGTGGGATTGTTCGGTGTGAATTTGAGGCCTATTGTGATTTACTGTGATAATCAGAGTTGCATTAAACTCTCGAAGAATCCAGCTTTTCATGATCGGTCTAAACATATCGAGATTTGTTATCACTTCACCCGTGACTATGTTCGGAGAGGAGATGTGGTGCTATAGTACATATCTATAAAGGAGTAGGTTGCAGACATGCTCACCGAGGCATTGAGTAGAGGAAAGTTTGTATTTTTCAAGGACAAGCTTGGAGTGGTGAGTAACACTTTCCTCGGTAAGAGGGAGTGTTAAATTTTTAATTAAAAAAAATACCTAGGCAAGTGTTTCTCATCCCTAGGCGCCTAAGGGGTGAGAAAGTGCCTAATGTGGGCCCTAGTCATTTAATTTGTGAGATGCAAATTAAAAGGTGAATTTATGACTTTAGTGAGGGTGAGTGAAGAGACACTAAATCTCATCCACTCATCTAATCCAATCTCAACCGTTGGATTAAGAAACTCCTCACCTACATCATGAGGTCAATTAGGGTTGAGGGGTGCACCCATTGTTGGGTTGTTCATTCAATTTTTGGAGAGAAAGAAAAGGAGAGAGGTTGATATTTTGAGAAGAGGCAGCAGTTGTAGAAGAGGCACGCATTCCAAGGCAACTAGAGGGCATGGTTTTCAAGGCAGCAAACAACAAGGAAGAACAGATTGTAAAGTACGGATTTGAAGAGGTCATACAACCATTAATGTGCACAGTTTTCAAGGGAGACAACAACAGGTTATTATGAGAGTATTGGCATGCATTCCAAGGCTGTTGTACAATGTTTTTCAGGCAAAAAAATCGAGGAAGGTGTTGGGCACGATTTTCTGGGCAAAGAAAATTCGTACAGTCCGTATGGACCTGCACAAAATTCGAGGGTCGTGCTGTCATAAATTTTGGGTGCATTTTTCAAGTGTAGTGGCATGTTTTTCAAGATAGTTTGGTGTTGGGTTTTTCCATACAATTGCAACAGAGATTTGGCATGCAAAACGAGGACAGTCCATACAGAATTTAATGTTGTGACAGCCATATAGTGGTACAGATTTTTGGTTCAGAAATCAAGGAGCAAGCCACAGGACTGTACAGATAAGTTTGTAAAATTTGTGAAGATGAATATGTTGTAAAATAATTTCTCAGAAGCCCATAAATAATAAAAATCCCTCTCTCACTGGTTTTCCCCTTGTGGGTTTTTCCAGGGTCGATGTTAGACCGAAAATATCTGAGTCAATAATTTTATAAGTTTTATATGTTGCTGATATTTTATTTCTACATTATAAACGATGTTCATAATCTTCATGTTTCAGTTCTGAAGTTAATTTTCTGCTGAGTTTTATTTGCTGATATAAAACTGGGTTTGGGCATTAAACATTGGCTAAAAAATCAGTGAGACTAAAACTGGGTTGGGGTCTGGGTTGGGGTCTGAAAATTTTACAGTGGTTGTGTACCACTGGATATTAGTTGTGTACTATTATGGATAGACACAGTTATGTTCTATTGAATGGCATTGTTTTAATTTCCATGAAGACTATCAGTAGTGTTGGAAATGATTATTAGCTAGATGGATAGTCAGTGTGTTGATGGACAGACATTCTCCAGGTGGAAAATGGTCTAGGACATTTATTATTCTAGGATGTATGTTTGAATTAGAAGAATAGTCCTTGTAGCCCATGGTGTGGATTCCAGTATCTGTTGGAATAGTTATTCTTCTAGGACATATTTCCAGATTAGAAGAATGGTTCTTGTATCACTATGTGGAGTGAGTGACTTATTCAACATCATGCCTTATTACTCAGACGGAGTAGGGCTTTGAGAGATGATACAAATAATGTTATCAGATGATACTAATAGTGATGATGGTGCTCATGATTTGATCATGAGATAGCCTATGTGGTTATGATGATGCTACCCGTTGAATGGCATATTTGTGCTCAAGACCATTACCTTTAAATACCTCCCTAGCTAGGAGAGAGTGTTGATATTATGGTAGTTGCAGGAGGTATTAAACCTCCACTTGTAACCCTGACAAGACTAGAATATTCTGGGAAGCAAGAAGAAACCCTAAAGCATTGAACATAACCCTAGAATACAAGTCGGCTAAAATAAAATAATTAATTTTGAGTTTTTAGCCTCCAGAAAGAGAAGTCAGCCTAGAAAGCTAAGAAAGAGTAGTATAAATACAAGATGTCAGAGCCCATTTGGACATACACAGCTCGCAATTGCAAAAAATTAATGTGCATTGTAGAAATTTAGTAAGTGTGCAACTCTGGAGAGTAGTTGCAGCTGCAGCTACTGCAACTTGTATTTTTGGTTTTAGGCTTGGACTTTCTCTTGGTTATGGTTTGGACTTTATGCTTGGTACGTTATCTCTAGAGAGTGATACGCTACCTTGATTGGCTATTAGGCCTAGGCTTTGCTTCCAGAATTCTTCTCTGTCAAGGTTAAGGTGCTCGGGGGTAACTTTGGCCTATGGTTGGGTGACAATATTGCTATATTGTCTATGGTGAAACGAGCACACCTATTTTTATAACATATAAGAACATATTTTGAATGAATATTTGTTACACACTAACTTAAAAAATGTTTGTATATAAAAACATATTTTGAATGAAGAAATATATATATATATATATATATATATATATATATGACTTATTACACACTAATTAGACATTAAAATTGATGTATGAGATTTGCATGTGTGACAAGAAATCTTTTTTTTGTAGTGATTTGACTACTTAAATTTATAGGGGTATATATACCCTACTTCCTTTGGATTTGAATCTATGACCTCTTAAAATAAAACACGTACTCTTAATTATTAGACCCAAAATTATGATATACAGTATGTATACCTTCGTAAACTTTAACAATCAAATCGTTGCATGGAGAGAGTCTCTTGTCCCACAAACAAAGGAGTCCCATACACCAATTTAGCGTCTGAATTGGCCGTGACCTTAAAATTAGATTATTATTATTATTACTATTAAATATATTGTAAAAGAAAAAATAATCAATCCAATAATTTACATTATAAAGTACAATATTCATTAAAAATGTATCCAAAGGTAGAATAAAAAAGAGTTATATTAAGTAAAATTGTATTTATTATTTGTATAAGAAATCCAATTGTGTTGGCACGTTGGCATTCAGTCATTTCTCAAGGCATTTCCTCTGCCAATAGGTCATGGGGTCGAACCCCATGAGCTCCAAAATAATTTTAAAAAAAAAGTGGTTGGTCCTTACAGATCTTGTGGTTGTAACTATAATTGGTTCCTCATATGTCGTGAGTTCGAGTAGCTACAAGAAAAGGAATGATGAAGAAACTTATGCGGTGCTAAATATTACCCGATCATTTAAGCCCCATGGGATAGCACATATGGTAAGAAGTGTGCACACTCTTCCAGTATGGGAAGAGGTCATGGGTTCGAGCCTTGTGTCCCTGGGGTGGCGGTTTAGCACCGCATATCATCCACAAAGTGGGGAAGTATTAGGTGAGTTTCCCGCACGAAATTTCTTGTGGAAAAAAAAGATCGGTATTAATCATTTGTATATATTAATTATAGTTGTAAAAAGTGAGACAATCAATCTAAAAATTTAGGTTATAAAGTTTTATATTTCCTAAACATTTAGTTTATAAGGTATTATATGTATTAAGCATCTACATAAAAGCTCAATCTGAATATTTACTTGTATTTACATTATAAAGTAGTGTAATCAATAAATAGGATGCCAAAAACATTACAAAACATAACAAACAAATAAAAAATTTACAGAATTTATACACATTTCAAACGTATATATGATAAGATTGATAAGTGTTATTTAACATGTATATGACATCATAAACCAATCACAAATAATCAAAATGAATTAAATACTTAAATGTATTTTTAATATAAATAAAATATTAAGTGTTGTTTACCTTCATACAATACCATGGAGTTGGAATTTTAGTGTTAGTTATTTAGTTTGTTTGTGTTTTTATAGTTCACAAAATTGATGTTCTAAGAAGGGAGACCGAAATGGTAAGTGAGCTAGAGTTTTATCCCGAAAGTGAACTAGGGCTTATGCAAGGTGCATAGAGGCAATGACAAGGTTTGATATGTGGTAAGAATCATTGGAATCACATGTCGATTATGAAGGAGGTATTAGACTTTTCGAATGATATGTTGGAGGGGCAATAAATCTGGTCCATCATGACAATATATCCCCTTGGAGACACAACAGATCCATAGAGTACCCTCCACCTGGAATCAAATATGCTAGAAGAGGAGATTGTGGCCATCATTGGTGAAATGGCACAAGCCTTCTCTGCTCATCACAATCATGTTGGTGCTCTATCACAGGAAGGGGTGACAGACTTTTTATATTAACTCCCGAGATTCATCAATCCATGGATGGTATATCACTTAAGAAGTACGACACATCAAATATAGTAGATCCTAGGAATTTAATTCAAATGACAAGATCAAACGAGGTTTATTATTTTCACATGATGGCACTGACACTAGTTGATACAAATAGATTTTTCAAAATACCCCTTCAGGGCATCATTGGAAGGAAATATAAAATAACACAACCAGGGTTCATCGAAGAATTTCTAGAGTACAAAAATATGTGTGGTTTTCCAAACCTTGATCCAGAAAGCATAGGGTTACAAAACCCAGAGTGTGGGAGGCAACACAAACACCATAAATGTGTCAAGTGTTGATATTATGGTAGTTGCGGGAGGTATTTACCTCCACGTGTAAACCTGATGAGGATAGAATACTCTGGGAAGTGAGAAGAAACCCTAATGAGTTGGCTAATAACCCTAGAAGACTTGTTGGCTCAAGAAGATAATTTATATTAGGTTATTAGCCTCCAAGAGAAGAAGTTAGAAAGAAATAATAATATATATTGAATAGACAGATACCCAGAATGAGAAGTCGGCCCAGGCAGTTAGCCAGAATTAGTATAAATATAGGAGGCCAGTTATCATTCTAGCAGGCAGTCTCAGAATTGCAGAGCAACACTTGTGCGCACTGCAGTTGCCTAGTTTCTGCGCAAGTTTGGAGGAGAGTTGTCGTTGCAGCTGCTGCAACTAGCAGTTATGCTTGGACTATCTCTTGGCTAGGGTTTGGACTATCTTATCATCTCTTGTTGATGCGCTATCATTGGGGAAAGGTGTGCTACCCTTTGTTTGGCTATCTAGCCTAGGGTTTGCTTTTGGAGTGATTCTCTGTCAAGGTTAAGGTGCTCGGAGGGTGGCTTCGGCCTATGGTTGGGTGACAAGAGTATTGTCAATGGTAAAACGAGCACATCCACTTATATTCTAACAGTTTATGGGCCCACGCCTCCTTCATTCAGTCTAACCGCTGGAAGGAAACATAGCCAGAAGGATATTAATCTCTTTGGATAATTGTCGCTAGGGTTTCTAGCAGGAGCAGTCACCAAAGCACTACAGCTAGGGTTACTAGTAGGTGTAGTTTCATAAACCCTAATCCTATTGTTGATGCACCTTAAGTGAATGGATTGACCTAATCTCTGGATAGATCATTGCACTCTAACCTAGTGCATCTCCTGATACTCTCAGCAAGCCAAGATGTGAAGTTTGAGTTTGTGGTCAAATCCAGGGTTTGACCAAGTCAAAGCAGCCATGACTTATTCTATGAAGTCAAAGAACAAGTTAGATGGAGCCTCTAACTTCAGAGCGTGGTAGACAAGGATTGACCTCATCCTTGCCAACAATAAAGTGTTGGATATCATGAAAGGAAAGATCTTGAAACCAGAGTTTGAAGAAGGAAAAGAGAAGGAACCGCAGAATGTTGCAGCTATGGAGAAATTCAATGACGGTGACATCAATCCTATGAGTATCATAGTGGAATATATAAAAGACCACTTGATACCCTACATCTCCCATCTTGACTCATCAAAGAAGATGTACGATGCCCTAACAAATCTCTTCTCAGTCAGAAACATTGGACAAGTAATGAGTCTGAAGAATGAGCTCCGTGACATGAAGATGAATGATGACGATAGCATAACATCATATTTTGTGAGAATCTCTCAGTTAAGAGATCAACTACAAGCTATTGAAGATATCATCTCAGAGAAGGAATTGGTAAACATAGTACTCAATGGTCTTCCCAAGACATGGGATGCATTTGTCGCAAGCATGAACACAAGAAAGGAGTATCGGACATTTGAAGAACTTTGGACTTGTTGTGCTCAAGAAGAATCAAGGATCAGTGCAAAAGAGAAACCCCAAAAGAAGTACGATGATCAAGCCTTCACAACAAGATTCAAGAATTGCAGGAACAAAAGGAAGTTTGGCTCAAGGAGGAAGCCAAATCAAGAGAAAGACATTTCAGAAGTACAATACTTCAATTGTTGAAAGTATGGCCACTACAAGAATCATTGTCCCAAGCTAAAGAAAAGGAAGGAGAAACACGAAGCATCAGTTGTTGAAGAAAAGGAACCTACAAAGAAGACTAAGAAGAATGAAAGAGACTTCTTCTTCTTAAGGTAACAATACTCTTCTTATTTCTTGTACATGTCTCATTTGTATAGTCTCTCTACATATCTTTTATATCTATCCCTTGAAAGATAATGTATTCCAAGAAGAACTTTACCTATGGAAAAACAACAAAATAAGGATTGTTATCATTATACAAGTTACATCAAACAAATCATGTGGAAACTATTGCAAGATAAACTGAATAAATCATGAAGAGACTTAGAAGAAGCAAAGACAGAAAGAAGTTAGCAATCAAGAGGAAATGGGAGAAATACTTATGACGTTTTGTAGAAGACAACAAGACGAAAGCATGGACTATGTTAGACAAAGAGAGCCAATTATATATTGCAGAAGACAATAAGGATGCAGACAGAATCATGGACTCTATTAGACAGAGGGAGCCGATTATATGCACTCATACATGAAGCAAGGATTAGGAGGGAGCTCATCCTATTATCCATTGAATATGATGAAGTATATATATTCATGGTAGCAGCCATGAAAGACAGTACGTGTCAAGTTCAACCTCAGAAGAAGTCTTCTTTGAAGACAAGCCTTAAAGTATCCATGGTTGTCCATCCACAACCATGATCCTATGATGAAAGAAAGAAATGGAATCTTTAGGGAATGGAATCTACTCCATGGACCCAAGAGCTAAACACGAGGAAGAACATGAAGATTCCAAGAAATAAAGAGAAGCCAGAACAACCAGTCATTGTATCAAGAATCACAATATTGTCAGCCATATATAAACTCAATAAAAGCAATCAAGCAGAGGAACTGGAAGTCGTGATGAAGAACAGTGTATGGAAGACTTATGAATGAAAGCATTGTGAGATCTAGAACTAGAGGTTCTCCCAAATGGAGGGATAAGACTATGATGATTGCTCATTCCGGTAAACCAAAGATACCTCTACATGAGTCATTATATCATCCATGGGTTGGAGTGCTACATCAAGATGAATGCAAACACTGTTCTCCAGAGAAATTGAACAAAGAGCATATGAAGAGAAATATCAATACTTTGAAGCATACCATAAAGAGACTCGTGTATACATATGGAAGAAGATAACTTGGTGAAGAACATCCAATGCACAACAGAAGCGCGGTGAAGATTCTCTATAACAGAGATATTGTATCAAGATGATTACTCAGTAGATCAAATCTCATGATGACAGAAGAAGTACCACATGGATATGTTCCTGTGTTCCAACAATGATATACTTTATTGATTAGAGCTATATGAAGCCTTCAAAGAAAAACCAGTGCTCCAGAACGAAGTACATTTGAAATCAAGCATTACATTATCCGTGATGAAGTTCATAAAGGGGAAAGAGGTTCTCCAATACATATCTCCACAGATGAGCAGATAAACAGACATCTTGGTAAAGCTTCTATCAAAGATGAAAGAGTTTGCATACTCAAGCTGGAGCTCTTAGAGATGAATTCCTTATTCAAAAAGGAAGAGATGACTCCCAGGTTGGGAGGGAGCACCGATATGTATTGATTTATGCACTGTCATTTTTCAGTTCAAAAAATGGTCCAGGATGAGCAGCTTCCTTTCCAGTTCGGAAAGTGGATTGAGATTTCTAACGGACAGCGATTTCCCATTCTAGTAAACATGGGAAATGGTCCAGATTGCTAATGTATCATAGACAACAATTTCCCATTGTGGTTAACATGGGGGCTGGTCTAGGGCAGTCTCTCTTCTTGAGGGTTACTCAAGAAGACTGGCCCGCCTCGCCGGACAATGATTTCTCATTGTGGTTAACATGAGGAATGGTTTGTTTTGGAGGTTGATACGGGACAACCTTTTCCTCTTGTGGTTAACAGAGGAAATGGTCCGAATAGTCATTCCTTAGGGTTTATACATTCTCTCCAGGGTGCACTTTGATTAGTGTAGGAGGAATGGCCCGGGGTGGGGAATGGTTCAGTCTCAGCAATGAGGGACATGCATTCCTTAAGGTTTATACATTCTCTCCATGGTGCACTTTGATTGGTGTAGGAAGAATGGCCCAGGGTGGGGAATGGTCCAGGTTCAGAAGATAGGACAATTATTCTTCCTTGCTTGAGAAGAATAGTCCAGATATCTCATTGTTCTACTCTGAGGGCATATATTCTTTCAGATCTCACATATGTGAGTGAAAGATTGGCCTAGATGATTCAGTTTATATCATAACATTGTTTCCGTGTAGGTTGATATCAGATGATTGTTATGAAGACTATATGACAGTAGATGTATACTACTGTGGTGGATGTGTTCCACTGTTCATGACTATATGTTGTTGATCAAGTACTTGTGTGTTACTTGGTGTGGTAGTGTACCAATGGATTGTAGTTATGTACTACTATGGATAGACACAGTTATGTTCTATTTTGTTTCGATTCCCTTGAAGATTATCACCAGTATTGGAAATGATTATCAGTTAGATGGATAATCAAAGGACAGAGATTTCCCAGACGAAAAATGGTTCAGAGCATTTACTCTTCTAGATTAGAAGAATGGCTCTTGTATCACTCTATGGAGTGAGCATCATGTCTGATTACTTAGATAGAGTATGGTTTCGAGAGATAATGCAGCTGATGACACTGATGATTATGATGGTGCTCATGATCTAGTCTATACAACTATGTTGATGCTACCGGGTGAATGGTATGTTTTTGTTCTCAAGACCATTACCTGTAATACCTCCCTAGCTAGGAGGGAGTGTTGATATTATGGTAGCTTCGGGAGGTATTTACCTCCACGTGTAAACCTGACGAGGATAGAATACTTCAGGAAGCAAGAAGAAACCCTAATGAGTTGGCTAATAACCCTAGAAGACTTGTCAGCTCAAGAAGATAATTTATATTAGGTTATTAGTCTCCAAGAGAAGAAGTTGGCCAGAAATAATAATATATACTGAACAGACAGATACCCAGAATGAGAAGTCGGCCCAAGCAGTTACCCAGAATTAGTATAAATACAAGAGGTCAGTTCTCATTTTGGCAGGCAATCTCAGAATTGCAGAGCAACACTTGTGCGCACTGCAGTTGCCCAGTTTCTGTGCAGGTTTGGAGGAGAGTTGTTGTTATAGCTGTTGCAGCTAGCAGTTACACTTGGACTATATCTTGGCTAGGGTTTGGACTATCTGATCAGCTCTTGTTGATGCGCTATCATTGGGGAAAGGTGCACTACCCTTTGTTTGGCTATCTAGCCTAGGGTTTGCTTCCAGAGTGATTCTCTGTCAAGGTTAAGGTGCTCAGAGGGTGGCTTCAGCTTATGGTTGGGTGACAAGGGTATTGTCAATGGTAAAACAAGCACATCCACTTATATTCTAATAGGTTATGGGCCCATGCCTCCTTCATTCAGTCTAACCGCTGGAAGGAAACATGGCCAGAAGGATATTAATCTCTTTGAAGAACTGTCGCTAGGGTTTCTAACAAGAGCAGTCACCAAAGCACTCCAGCTAGGGTTACTAGTAGGTGCAGTTGCATAAACCCTAATCCTCTTGTTGAGGCACCTTAATTGAATGGATTGACCTAATCTTCAGATAGATCAGTATGCTCTAGCCTAGCGTATCTCCTTATACTCTCAGCAAGCCAAGACGTGAAGTTTGAGTTTGTGGCCAAATCTAGGGTTTGACCAAGTCAAAGCAGTCGTGACTTATTCTATGAAGTCAGAGAACAAGTTAGATGGAGCCTCTAACTTTAGAGCGTGGTAGACAAGGATTGACCTCATCCTTGCCAAGAATAAAGTATTGGATATCGTGAAAGGAAAGATCGTGAAACCATAGTTTGAAGAAGGAAAAGAGAAGGAATCACAGAACGTTGCAGCTATGGAGAAGTTCAAAGACGGTGACATCAATGCTATGGGTATCATAGTGGAATCTATAAAAGACCACTTGATACCCTACATCTCCCATATTGACTCATCGAATAATATGTACAATTCCCTAACAAATCTCTTCTCAGTCAGAAACATTGGACAAGTAATGAGTCTGAAGAATGAGCTCCATGACATGAAGATGAATGATGACGATAGCATAACATCATATTTTGTGAGAATCTCTCAGTTAATAGATCAACTACAAGCTATTGAAGACATCATCTCAGAGAAGGAATTGGTAAACATAGTACTCAATGGTCTTCCCAAGACGTGGGATGCATTTGCCGCAAGCATGAACACAAGAAAGGAGTATCCGACATTTGAAGAACTTTGGACTTGTTGTGTTCAAGAAGAGTCAAGGATCAGTGCAAAAGAGAAACCCCAAAATAAGTACGATGATCAAGCCTTCACAACAAGATTCAATAATTTCATGAACAAAAGGAAGTTTGGCTCAAGGAGGAAGCCAAATCAAGAGAAAGACATTTCAGAAGTACAATGATTCAACTGTCGAAAGTATGGCCACTACAAGAATCATTGTCCTAAGCTAAAGAAAAGGAAGGAGAAACACGAAGCATCAGTTGTCGAAGAAAAGGAACCTACAAAGAAGACTAAGCAGGATGAAAGAGACTTCTTCTTCTGAAGGTAACAATACTCTTCTTATTTCTTGTACATATCTCATTTGTATCGTCTCTATACATATCTTGTATATCTATCCCTTGAAAGATAATGTATTCCAAGAAGAACTATATCTATGGAAAAACAACAAAATGAGGATTGTTCTCATTATACAAGTTACATCAAACAAATCATGTGGAAACTATTGCAAGATAAGTCGAATAAAACATCAAGAGACTTAGAAGAAGCAAAGACAGAAAGAAGTTAGCAATCAAGAAGAAATTGGAGAAAGACTTATGACATTTTGTAGAAGACAACAGGAGGGAAGCATGGATGTTGTTAGATAGAGAGAGACAATTATATGTTGCAGAATACAATAAGGATGCAGACAGAATTATGGACTCTGTTAGACGGAGGGAGCCGATTATATGAACTCATACATGAAGCAAGGATTAGGAGGGAGCTCATCCTATGATCCATTGAAGATGATGAAGTATATATATCCATGGTAGAAGCCATGAAAGAAAGTACGTGTCCAGTTCAACCTCAAAAGAAGTCTTCTTCAAAGAAAAGCCTTAAAGTATCCATGGTTGTCCATCCACAACCGTGATCCTATGATGAAAGAAAGAAATGGAATCTTTAGGGAATGGAATCTACTCCATGGACCCAAGAGCTAAACACGAGGAAGAACATGAAGATTCCAAGAAAGAAAAAGAAGCCAGAACAACCAGTCACTGTATCAAGAATCACAAGATTGTTAGCCTGATATAAACTCAATAAAAGCAATCAAGCAGAGCAACTGAAAGTCGTGATGAAGAACAATGTATGGAAGACTTATGAATGAAAGCATTACAATATCTAGAACTAGAGGTTATCCTAGACGGAGGGAGAAGACTATGATGATTGCTCATTCCGGTAAACCAGACATACCTCTACATGAGTCATTATATCATCCATGTGTTGGATTGCCACATCAAGATGAATGCAAATACTGTTCTCCAAAGAAATTGAACAAAGAGCATATGAAGAGCAATCTCAGGACTTTTAGGCATACCAGAAAGAGACTCTTGTATACATATGGAAGAAGATAACTTGGTGAAGAACCTCCAATGCACAGTAGAAGCGTGGTGAGGATTCTCTATAACAGAGATATTGTATCAAGATGATTACTCAGTAGATCAGATCTCATTATGACATAAGAATTACCACATGGATATGTTCCAGTGTTCCAATAATGATATACTTTATTGATCAGAGCTACATGAAGCCTTCAAAGAAAAACCAGTGCTCCAGAACGAAGTACATTTGAAATCAAGCATTACATTATCCGTGATGAAGTTTAGAAAGGAGAAAGAGGTTCTCCAATACATATCTCCACAGACGAGCAGATAAACAAACATATTGGTAAAGCTTCTATCCAAGATGAAAGAGTTTGCGTACTCAAGTTGGAGCTCGTGGAGACGAATTCCTTATTGAAAAATGAAGAGATGAATCCTAGGTTGGGAGGGAGCACTGATATTTCTGACGGACAGTGATTTCCCATTGTGGTAAACATGGGAAATGATCCAGATTGTTGATGTATTATAGACAATGACTTCCCATTGTGGTTAACATGGGGAGTGGTCTAGGGCAGTCTCTCTTCTTGAGGGTTACTCGAGAAGACTGGCCCGCCTCACCGGACAACGATTTCTCATTGTGGTTAACATGAGGAATGGTCTGTTTTGGAGGTTGATACAGGACAGTCTTTTCCTCTTATGGTCAATAGAGGAAATTCTCTGGACATTCATTCCTTAGGGTTTATACATTCTCTCCAGGGTGCACTTTGATTAGTGTAGGAGGAATGGACCAGGGTGGGGAATGGTCCAGGCTTAGAAATCAGGGATAGGCATTCCTTAGGGTTAATACATTCTCTCCATGGTGCACTTTGATTAGTGTAGGAAGAATGGCCCATGGTGGGGAATGGTCCAGGTTCAGAAGACAGGACAATTATTCTTCCTTGCTTGAGAAGAATAGTCCAGATATCTCATTGTCCTACTCTAAGGGCAGATATTCTTTCAGATCTCACAGATGTGAGTGAAAGATTGGCCCAGATGATTCAGTTTATATCATAACATTGTTTCTATGCAGGTTGATATCAGATGATTTTTATGAAGACTATATGACAGTAGATGTATACTACTATGGTGGATGTGTTCCAATGTTCATGACTATACGTTATTGATCAAGTACTTGTGTGTTACTTGGTGTGGTAGTGTACCACTGGATTGTAGTTATGTACTACTATGGATAGACACAGTTTTGATCTATTTTTTTTCGATTGCCTTAAATATTATCAACAGTATTGGAAATGATTATTAGTTAGATGGATAATCAAAGGACAGATATTTCCCAAACGGAAAATGGTTCAAAGCATTTACTCTTCTAGATTAGAAGAATGGCTCTTGTATCACTCTATGGAGTGAGCATCATGTCTGATTACTTAGATAGAGTATGGTTTCGAGAGATGATGCAGCTGATGACACTGATGATGATGATGGTGCTCATGATCTTGTCATGATCTAGTCTATACAACTATGTTGATGCTATCGGGTGAATGGTATTTTTTTGTGCTCAATACCATTACTCGTAATACCTCCCTAGCTAGGAAGGAGTGTTGATATTATGGTAGTTGCGGGATGTATTTACCTCCACGTGTAAACCTGATGAGGATATAATACTCTGGGAAGCAAGAAGAAACCCTAATGAGTTGGCTAATAACCCTAGAAGACTTGTCAGCTCAAGAAGATAATTTATATTAGGTTATTAGCCTCCAAGAGAAGAAGTCGGCTAGAAATAATAATATATGTTGAACAGACAGATACCCAGAATGAGAAGTTGACCCGGGCAGTTAGCCAGAATTAGTATAAATACAGGAGGCCAGTTCTCATTCTGACAGGCAGTCTCAGAATTGCAGAGCATCACTTGTGCTCACTACAGTTGCCCAGTTTTTGCACAGATTTGGAGGAGAGTTGCCATTGCAACTGCTTCATCTAGCAGTTACGCTTGGACTATCTCTTGGCTAGGGTTTGGACTATCTGATCAGATCTTGTTGATACGCCATCCTTGGGGAAAGGTGTGTTACCCTTTGTTTGGCTATCTAGCCTAGGGTTTTCTTCTGGAGTGATTTTATGTCGAGGTTAAGGTGTTCAGAGGGTGGCTTCGGCCTATGGTTGGGTGACAAGGGTATTGTCAATGGTAAAACGAGAACATCCACTTAGATTCTAACATCAAGAAGTTGTATGATACAATCAATCTACCTTTGGGAGAAAAGACAAGGCTAAACAAAATCTTGGAGATGGTAGATTTAATGCTAGTAGGTTGATTCCCATGTAGAAGAATGAATAGTGAAACACTAAAGGAATGGGAAAAGGATAATTTTGAACCTATTGTAGGTTGGATTCCTTGAGTATTAACTCTAGTAAAGGGTGGAAGGTGCACAATTTTGGGATTGCGGAGGAGGTTGAAAAAATTCTCCATAAATGATGGAAGTGGGGATAACAACCCCTTTTTCTCAAAAAATGGCATTTAGATTTCGATGCTCAATCAACACGACTGGATATTCTCCTGGTTTGTGTAAAACTTATGAGGCTCCCTCTAGTTTTGTGATCAGATGAATTCTTTGAGAAAATCGAAAATGTAACATCCCCACTATAATCCATAGTTTAAATAATGCTTATGTAGATATAATGTGTGTCTATGGCCAAAGCGATGTATATGTGAAATGTATTTCTGAATTTTAAATAATAACATGTGATGCCCGTTGTTAAGGGGACATGGAAAGATATGTGGGCTGAATTAATCCACAAGGGAGGGGAGGGTCTAAGAGAATTCCTAAGAGGGGGGTCCAAGGAAGAATTACCCATCTATATTAATTCAACCCATTTTCCTAAATTTGATATTGGTATATGAACCTTCTAATTTATGATTGAGTGTTCACAAAGCCAATCATTGAATACATGTAAGAGGGTGGGTGTGAGAAGTCACATCCCATAGTTACTGGGATCATGGGGGATGAGTACAATCAGCTTGGGGAAGTGTGTGAGTCAAGCAAGGCAGTCAAAGGAGAGGAAATTTGGTTTTTACAACAATTTTTACACATTCAGTTTTTGTGCATGTGGAGCAAGGAGAGAGCAAGAAAGAGAGCTTGGAGCTAGAGAATCCATGGAGGGAGAATTCTAGAGCATGTTGGAGCATATATTGAGTGTTTTGGAGTTTAATACTGAATAACTGGGTTGTCAGGCCTAATGAGTGAACTCACGAGTGAGTTGCATTGTAACAACAAGTGTTTGTTGTTATTTGTTGGTAGTTTTCCTAGCATCAAGTTCCCTTGATATCCCGGTTGAGAGATTCTTGGTTACATGTGCCAGAGAGACCATGATAAATGAATGGGATAGTCGAGGGATAGAGATCAATGAAGGGGTACATTCCTTGGGTTGGGCAGGTCAAGAGGAAGAGAGTTGGTGGAAAATCAAGATAGTTGTAGGAAAATACCAGTGTGTTGTGGGTTTTATGAGTTGTGAGTGGATAGAGAGAGACCACCCTCTTTTGTGGATTACTAGCCCCAGCTCATGGATGACTTGTTGTTGAAATTTAGAACAACATGTATACGGTTAGGTGGAACGTTCGTCCCAAGCAGCTGGTTGCACAATTTTTTATAAAAGATAAGTGTTTTGTCATGTTGTTGTCTTATTTTATGAGTTTTAATTGTTGTGCATGAACTTTGTGTATGATACATATTTATATGTTGATGTAATTTAGTTATTAGTTGCATATCATGTATATTTTAGCATGTTGTAGGTGCATGTAAATAATGGTAACAGTTAAGAGTTAAATCTGGTTGTAATTTGTGGTTGGAAGCTACAAGAATTTAATTAGATAGCAGAAATTTTTAATTTTTATAAGTATTTCGCACCGTAGTGTTCGTCAATTGAGTTGGGGAACATTACATTATGGTATCATAGCCTTTGGTTGAAATATCAAGCTTGTGTGGGCCAAGCCGACTACAAATTGAGTAATTTGTTGTTGTGGACTTCAGTCTATGCGAGTTTGGGGGGAAATGGATAAAATTAGAGTGAAATCCCCAAATTTGTGAGCAAAATCTGAGTTTAAATGACTCATAAGTGTTTAAGAGGTTGAATGGAGCCAATATTCAAAGTTGCAAAGTTAAATTCAACCTAGAAGGTCAAAATTCGATTTTTAATGGCCACCTGTAGAAGTTGGACATAGTTGATGAATCAACGACCAAGATTGCATTCAATCGCGAGATCAACAACCCAGATTCATTTTAATAAATTTAGAAATTTATAATATTTTGGTCGTTTGGAAGGTCGAGCATATCAACATTCGAGATTCATTTCGGTAGTTGGAAAGAGGAGATAGATCGACAGTCTAGATCGGTTTTTATAGGTTGGGAAGATGGAGTTGATCGACGTTCAATATCATCTTGGCTTGGATATTGACGGTCTAGATTCACCTAGAAATTGGTGAAATTTTTTCTAACTGTTGGATGCCAATAGAAGTCGTCGACGGCTGATAATTAGGTCGGTCGAATTCGGCAAAGTGTTTTCAGTCGCCAACGGAAATCACCAACAACTGATGGGATGATGATCAGGTGTCAGTCGATTATACAAAGTGTTTCAAACAAGCAAGAGGAGTTGTCAATGACCGACGGTCGATGGTCGGTGAAACGTTCGATGGCCAATGAAGGAAAGTGGGTGATGATGTGTCATTCCACATCAAAATCCACGTGTCATGTCACGTCAACATCCATATGTCGTTCCACATCATCCAATTTAACACCTCATGATGATGTTTCATTCCACGTTAGCATCCACATGTCATTCCATGCCTGCAATAGTTACGTCATCTCAAAAGTGGTCAGTGGTCGATGATCGGGCGACCCAATTGAGTAAGTGTTTCGATAGTCAACAACGATCGTCGACGACCGATGGTCAGAAGATTTAGTGATGTGTACAAGTGGTTTCCAAGATAAATGGACGACATCGAATGGGTCGATGGTCGAGCGTCGGTCGAATTCGGTGAAGTGTTTTCATTCGCCAATGAAAATCGTCGATGACCGACAATCGATGGTCGGGCCGGTCGGTTTAGCGTTGTGTTGCAAATCGGTTATCAAGCGATTGAGTCAATGGCTGATGGTCAGGTCTATAGTTTGGGTGATGCATTGCACGTGTTCAAAGGAAAGTGTCAATCAACCGATCACCGATGGAATTCAGATTGATGATTGAGAATTCACCCTATTTGAGATAGACAGCTCAGATTTAAAAGGTTGTTATAACAATAAAACAGACAGTTTTATATGAAATTTTCTAAATTTTTCATATTTTTGAAGGTCATTAACTTGTGGGGAAATTTTGAGGCCCTAAACTGTGTTTTTTTCCAATAAAAACCCATGATAACTCGAAGAGATCTATCCAATAAGCTATCACGAGTGAAAAACAAAGCTCGTATGAGAAAGTTATAGTTAAGGTAAAATTTTGGCACCATATTACTTCCAAAGGGTATAACTCCTTGCTCAGAAGTTATTTTGGGGCACAGGAGCAGTCTATGGAAACATTATGATCCATAGAAGATAGCCATGAAGCCAGATTTAGGATTTGGGCATGTAAAAATGTGCAGGAAGAGAAAGAAGACACCTGCAACATACAAAGATAAATTAGGAATAATGGTCAAAACTTCTTCGGACCATAACTTTCGGCTCGAAGCTTGAATTTGAGAAAACAAATAGTCACTGGAAAGGTATTAAGAAGTGGAAGATGTCTATCAACCCAAAATTTTGAATTGGGAAAATAAATCTAGAAATTAATAAGGAGATTTATGTAGCAGTAAATGAGTAGAAAATTGCATCGTGTGGATGTTGCAACTTTTCGCTCAAAACTTAGATTGAGGCATGAGTACACTCATTGGAAAGTTGTTTTAGATAGGAATGAATATAAGCAATCATATTTTGATTTGGTGCATTGTTTCCTTCATAAATTGGGATCAATAATAACATGTATTTTAATTAATGAAACGTTTTATGTTATGCATGTTCTAACAGTAATTATTACATGCACATTTCTTGCAGAATTAGAGGTACAAGAAAACGGGTTTGGTTCTTATATGAGGATTGGAGTTATGGAAGATTCTCAAGGGTATTACAACCATGAGGAGGAGATCATAGGTCTTCATTTCATCATGGGTAATGTGGATATAGAGTCTAATGGGAGAAGGGGAAGGCAGGAGCATGTAACTATGAGAAGCATGCATAAAGAAGTGCATAATATAGTGAAGATAATGAAAGGATTATGAAGGCTCAAGAAGAGATACTTCAAATTTTGAATATGTTTCATAAGAAAGTCAACAAAGAATTTATCACCAAGTAAGAAACTAGTGCTAGACAAGTGAAATCATCCAGATCCTAAAGCAAAAGGGATGATCATGAAAATGATAGGAAATCAAGAAGCATGAGAAAATGTCATCATTCTCCAAAGAAATCCACCAGAAGAACTCATGCAAGTTCAGAGCTAGGGATAATCCCAAGTGTGTCTCATGTTATGAGATAGATAAGAAGGCCCAAGGCAAACATCTTTCAAGGTGAACTCAAGAAAATCAAACCATCAACTTTTAATAGTGAGCACAGGAAGGGAGAAGAAGTCGAGGCCTAACTGTTGGAAATCAAGAAATATTTCCAGTTGCATGATTACTCTGCCACCTACCACTTGCAAGGAAATGCAACCATGTGGTGGGATCAGCGTAAGCAAACCAAGAACTTTGATGAGAAAAGGGTCTCATGGAGGCAATTCAAAGGATATTTCCAAGAGAAATATTTTCTCAAGCATTATTATGAAAGAAAGATGAAAGAGTTCTTTAAACTCAAGGTAGGAAACATGACAATGGAGGAATATGAGAAGAGGTCCATTGAATTGTTGAAGTATGTTGACTTTATAAAGGGAAAAAAAAATCCAAAGGTTCCTAAGTGGGTTACCCTTTTCTATAGTGACAAGATAAAATATGATAACCCCAATACTTTGGAAGAAACCATAAGGAGAGCAAAGCATATTTATGAGCATAAAAAAGGAAGGTCAATTTTCCAAAAGGCTTGGAATGACAAGATGAAGGGGGAAAATGATCAAAGGCAGAAAGGTTTTAAGCCACCATTTTTCAAGAACAATTCCCAAGAAAATATGCAAGGTCGGTCAACCCAAACTTAGCACAAGATTGTGGATTCATTTGGGAAAAGGCTAAGGCAGTAGCCTATACAATGTTGGGGATGTGGGGGTAATCACTTGTATAGGGACTTCCCTCACAAGGGAGAAAGAACAAGGAATTTCCACAACATTCATGAGGCTGAAACAGTTGAATACATGGGAGGAAACATGCCAAGGATATATGCAACCTTGGACAAAAAGAAAGCAAAGTATCAATCTCCCATTATTGAAGTGGAAAGTAAGATCGATAACCAACACATAGCAATTTTAATTGATTTTTTAGCTATCCATAGTTACATAAACTCTAATATTGTTGAAATATTTCACTTGCAAAGGAGTAAGCATATTTCACTTGAAATCTTGGTTAGTTCAATTAACCACGGGAGCTAAGAGGAAAATCATTGGATTGGTTAAAGATTGTACAATAGACATGAATGGACTCAATACAAAAGTAGATGTAAACATTATGCCATTATGTTCATATGATTGTCGAATTGGAATGGATTGGTTGGAAAAACACCATGTTGTCCTAGACTGTTACAACAAGACAATTACATGTCTTGATGAAGAAGGGAATCAAGGGAATATTCAAGGAATTCCAAGAGATGTAGTTGTTCAAGAGATTTCAGCTATGCAGTTGAAAAAGAGTTTTAGGAAGGGATGTCAGATTTTTGCAATCCATATAGAAGAGGCAAAAAAAGATAAAGGGGAAAGTATTGAAGATGATCTGGTCTTAAGGGATTTTGAAGATGTTTTTAGAGATATTCCAGGACTTCCACCAAAGAGAGGCATTGATTTATCTATTGATTTGGTTCCCAAAGTTTCCCCAGTGTCCAAAACACCATACAGAATGGGCACACCCAAATTGAAAGAGTTACAGATGTAGATTGAAGAGATTTTGAAGAAGGAGTATATACACCCAAGTATGTCACATTGGGGAGCCTTGTTTCTTTTTCTAAAAATATTGATGGAACTGTGAGGCTTTGTATTGATTTCAGACGGCTAAATAAGGTCACCATAAAGAACAAATATCATTTTCCAAGGATTGATGATTTGTTTGATCAGTTGAAAGGTGCAAGAATGTTTTTCAAGATCAACTTGAGATCAGGTTATCATCAAGTGAGGATAAAGGAAGAAGACATCAGCAAGACAACATTCAGGACAAGATATGGGTATTATGAATTCACAGTAGTGCCATTTGGACTGTCAAACGCCCCAACTATTTTTATGTTCCTGGTGAATGGAATGTTCAGGGAGTACCTGGAAAAGTTTGTTATTATTTTCGTAGATGATATTCTCATCTACTCTAAGTTTAAAGAGGAGCATGAGAAAAATTTAAGAATGGTGTTGCAATTTTTAAGAGAACATAAATTGTATGTTACGCTAATTAAGTGCACATTTTATCAAAGGAAGATCCACTACTTGGGGCATATAATTTCAGCAAATTGGATAGCAGTTGATCCTAAGAAGATAGAGGCCATTAGAGGATTGCCAATGTCAAGAAATGTCATAGAGGTCAGATCATTAATGGGTCTTGTGGGTTATTACCAAATATTTATAAAAGGATTCTCAAATATTGCAAGCCCAATAACTTCGTTGCAAAATAAAGGAGTGAAATTTGAATGGACTTCCAGGTGTGAAGAGAGCTTTCAACAATTGAAAGACATCTTGACAAGTGTGTCCATTTTAAATATTGCAAATCCAGATGAATATTTTGTGGTGTGCATTGATGCATGCAAGGAAGGGATCGGTGGATTTCTCAGTCAAAAGGATCATGTGGTATGCTATGAGTCCAAAAAACTAAAAGAGCATAAAAGGAATTAATCTACCCACGATCTAGAGTTAGAAGTAATTGTACATGCATTAAAAATGTGGAGACTGTTATAAAAACAGGATCGTGGAGCAATAAAATAAAACAAATGCGGAAATAAAATAGAGAAGATATGCATCATAATAGAGACATAGATATATGTGGTTCACTCAGTGTGGGCTACGTCCACCAGAGAAATTGACAGTTCCTTCCTTTATTATTATCGAGCAAATGAAGGGATACAACCTACAACACACCCACTTTAACTTCCTCCTCTTTGTCTTATAGTCTCCTCACTAAGGATACAATATTCGCAATGATACATAGTCGCAATACATTTCCCTCATAAAAGAGGCTTGCCTTCTAGGGAAAAAAACCCTAACATAACTTCTATTGTCAGATCTACGACCTTATAATGAACAATCCATATTTACTATGAAATTACAATATACATTTACAAAGAAATTTTTCCTTTGGGGCCCTGATTTCCCCCAGACCCCGCAGGGGGGTAACCCCCCTGCACTCCCCCGCGTAGAGGAGTGTACACTCTTCTGGGGTGTAAATTATTCCTGGGGTATAAACACAGCTGAAAACAAAGACTTCTGCATCAAGAATATAATCAGGCTCCACAACCAACAATCTCCCACTTGGAGACTGATCTCAACAATTCCACTGTTGTTGTATCTGTTGGACTATGATCCTTCTTGGACATGGAAAATTTCTTATTTTCACCTTCATTCTTGAAGACAAATTGAAACTGAGCAGGAACTCACTCTCTCCCTAGTTACTCCCTTTGTTAACATGTTTACAGGATTCGGGCTAGTGTGTATCTTTTCCAACTTCAAATGCCCATCTTCCAAGACGAATCATATGAAATGGTCCTGAGTTTTATATGATTAGTATTCAAATGGAAGGTTGAGTTCTTTGCAAGATGAATGAAACTCTCATTGTCATAGTACAACCTGGTATTCTTCTGCTTCTTTCCCAATTCCTCCATAAACCTCTGTAGCCAAATAATTTCTTTACTAGCCTCTGTAACAAAAACATACTCTGCTTCTATTGTTGAAAGTGCAAAAACCTTTTGCAGTTTCAAAATACAACTTGTTGTTGTTCCACCTATAGTAAAAACATACCATGTGGTTCTCCTCCTGTTATCTTTATCACCTGCCATATTTGAATCAACATATCCTTGTAGAATAATGTTAGAACTTCCAAAACACAATGCATGAGTACCAATACATCTCAAATACCTGAGAATCCACTTTACTACCTCCCAATGTTCTTTACCTGGATTTTTCATATACCTTCTCACAACTCCCACTGCATGTGCAATATTTAGTCTTGTGAAAACCATTGCATACATCAAGATGCCAACTTCTCATGAATAAGGGACCCTGGACATGTATTATATCTCCTCATGTGTCTTGGGACACATTTCCTTAGTTAATTTGAAATGGTTGGCCAAATGTGTACTAATTGGTTTTGCATTCTGCATTCTAAACCTCTCTAACACCTTCTCTATGTATTCACCTTGAGACAATGTCAATTTGTGATTTTTCTTGTCTCTTGTTATTCTCATACCAAGGATTTCCTTTACAGCACACAAATCCTTCATCACAAATGAATTAGCCAATTTATTCTTGAGCACATTTATATCCTGCATATTATACCCTGCAACAAGCATGTCATCTACATACAATAGCAAGATAATATAGCTTCCATTTTCTAGCCTTTTAAAATAAACACAGTGATCAGAATGACATCTACTATAACCTTATTCTACCATAAACCTGTCAAACTTCAAATACCACTGCCTTGGAGCTTTATTTAGGCCAAACAATCTCTTCTTCAACCTGCATACCAAATTTTCCTTCCCTTTGACCTCATACCCCTGTGGTTGCTGCATATAAATCCCTTCCTCCAAATCCCCATGGAGAAAAGTTGTTTTTACATCTAATTGTTCAAGATGTAAATATTCTATTGCCACAATACTTAAAATAGTCCTAATTGAATTCATCTTAACAACAGGAGAAAATATTTCATCAAAATCTATACTTTTATTTCGTGCAAACCCCTTTACAACAAGTCTAGCCTTGTACCTCTTTTTTCCTCCATTTTCTTCCTTCAAATTGTAAACCCATTTATTCTGCAATTCTCTTCTTTCTGCAAGCAACTGAACCAAATCCCAAGTCTGGTTATTTACCAGGGAATCCATTTCCTCTTTCATTCCTTTCTCCCACTTGTTTTTAGTGTCTACATGCATTGTCTCTTCATAACATTCTGGTTCACCAAAATCAGTCAACAATAAATAATACAATGAAGGAGAGTATCGTTCAGGGGGTCTACATAACCTGGTATATCTTCTAACAACACTTGCAGATGTTTGAGGTACTTGTTTCTCCTATTGTTGTACATTTTGATTTTCTGGTACCTTTGGAATTTTTTTTTCAGTGATCTCATAAAGCACTGTGTATTTTGGTTTTTATTTTTCTTGTATCTTTCCCTACAACTGATCTTTGTACATGACCTTCTCATTGAATATGACATCTCTACTCCTAATGATTTTTTTATTTTCATAATATCATAAGCGATAACCAAAATCATTAACATTGTATCCAATAAAGGTACACTTCTTGGATTTTTCCTCAAGCTTTGTTCTATTTTCTTTATCAATATGGAAAAATGCTTCACAATCAAAAGTCTTCAAAAAATAATAGTTTACCTTTTTACCTGTCCATGCCTCCTCTGGAATTATACCATCCAAAGAGCTTGAAGGTCCTCTGTTTATTAAGTAAATATCAGTATCTAAAACATCTTCCCGGAACTGTAAGGGAAAACCAGCATGCAATCGCATACTCCTTGCACGCTCCATGATTGTCCTGTTCATCCTTTCTAACACACCATTTTCTTGTGTTGTTCCTGGAACTATCTTCTCTCTACGAATCCCATGGTATGAACATTAGTCATAAAACTTCTTGTTGCAATATTCACCTCCATTGTCTAATCTGAGACATTTCAACATTTTTCATGTCTCATTCTCAACAAAAGCTTTCCATTTCTTAAAAGTATCAAAAAAATCATTTTTTTGTCGAATGGAATAAACCCAAGTTTTTCTAGTTGCATCATCAATAAAAGTAACATAAGAACGAGAGCCACCAAGAGATTATACCTGATCTGGTCCCCATACATCTGTATGCACAAGCCCTAACCTTTCACTCTTCTTTTCTTTTCCGACTCTAAGAAATCTGAATCGCTTTTGTTTTCCATAAACACAATGCTCACAAAAATCCAAACAAATTTTTTTAAGATCTGGCAACAAATTTATTTTGTGAAGTATCTTCATCCCCTTCTCACTCATGTGTCCAAGCCTGTGATGCCATAGTTTTGTATCTACTCATGTAAAAGCTAAAGAGATAGAAGAGTCAGTATTACCAGTACATAAATAAAATGTACCTACCTTCTCTCATTTTGCTATCACCAATGATCCTTTGGTGACCTTCCACACCTTATCTGTAAATATGGATATACAACCTTCACTTGCCAACTGCCCTGTTGAAATTAGATTTTTCCTTAGATCTGGAACATGTCTTACTTCTTTCAACAACCATTGGTTTCCATTGTTTTGCTTTATTTTTACCTTTCCCATTCCAACAATTTTGCATGGTGCATCATCACCTAAATGAACCTGTCCAAAACACCTTGAACATAATCTAGAAAATGTTTCCTATGGGGTGTGGCATGAAATGAAGCCCCTGAATCTACTACCCAAGACTCGGAAGTATTATCTACATAAATAATCAAATCATCTTGTAACACATCACATGTTACATTTGCTTCCTGATTTTTCTCCTGTTGTCCATCTCTTTGTTTCTTTGGAGCTCTACAGTCTTTCTTCATATGTCCTTTCTTCCCACAATTCCAACACTCTATCTTTCCAAGTCTGGATTTGGATATGCCCTTCCTATAATTCTCGTGGTTCCCTGAGCCCTTTCCTCTATCATTTTGTCTTCCCCTATTCTCCATGTTTAATGCATTACCTGATGTCTCACATGTATTTTTCCTTCGCATTTCCTCACTAAGGATAACACCAACTATACGCCAACTTGGAAAAATGTTCATTCGTCATGGACAAGGTCCATTACTTGGGCTACATCGTTGATCACCATGGCGTACATGTGGATCCATCCAAGATCTAAGTCATACGTGATTGGCCAGCCCCAACCACACTCATTGAGCTTTAGAGCTTCTTAGGCCTTGCCAATTTCTACCGTAGGTTCATGTTGGGATTATCCCATATTGCATCGGCCCTCAGCGAAGTAACCAGGGGTGGCGGTAAGGAGAAATTTGTGTGGGGCCAGCCCCAACAACAAGCGTTCGTTGATTTAAATAAGCGTTTGTGATCAACCCCAGTACTTTCACTACCGAACCTGCAACATCCCTTTGAAATCAAGACAGATGCTTCAGACTATGTTGTGAGCGTTGTTCCCACTCAGCACGACCACCTCGTGGCCTATCATAGTGAGACACTATTAGATGTTGTTTGTAAGTACCCTACTTACGACAAATAAATGTACTCCATTGTGCAATCCTATCTCCAACGCAGACATTACATTCTTTGGAAGGAGACAGTCATCCACACTGATCATAAGCCATTGCAGTTCATGTAGACACAAGGAAAATTGTAGAATGACCGCCATCAGAAGTGGTCCACATACGTGCAACAATTCCACCTCAACATCAAATATAAAACAAGAAGCACCAATCATGTCGTTGATTGCCTCAGCAGAGCTCCAGTCACGACACTCACCATGATGCTAGACTCTTACAACCATGAGACCTCTGGATGGCCCAAAATCTATGAGACAGACACGGACTTTGCCACCACATACCAAATGTTGGGTGCAAACGCAATTGTCGCTAATTTTCATCTTCAGGATGGGTTGTTGTGTCATCTGGGCCATATCTGCATTCCATCAAGCCAGTGAGCGAAGCTGATCTGGGAAGCCCATTACAGTCGGGTGGTAGGACACTTAAGTGTCGAAAAGGTAGTGGCAATGTTGCAGAAACATTTCTACTAGTCGAAACTTCGACAGGAAGTGAACAAGTATATCAGGTCTTGCACTTCCTCCACTATTGCCAAACCGACCACTAAGAAACAGGGCATGTACACCCCCTGCCTACTCCTGACAAGCCATGGGAATCCATATCAATGGACTACATGTCGGGCCTCCCATCCACCAAGCGGGGAAATGACTGTGTTTTTGTGGTTGTTGATCTCTTTTCTAAGATGGTGATTATGGCCGCCTGCAAGAAGAGCATCACAGCAGAGGCCACTGCCAATGTTTTCTTTGAATGAGTCTGGGTACATTTTAGAATCCCACAAACCATTGTCTCAGATCGGGACAGTCGATTTCTCAGCACATTCGGGTCGGGTCTCTCATCACTGTTGGACACAAAGCTCACCAAATCCATGGCCTTCCACCCCCAAACAAATGGCCAAATTGAGGTCATAAATCGAACGATCGTGCATATCCTACGCATGTATAATTCCAAGCACCCTCGCACATGGGATGAGATTCTTCCCTACGTTTAGTATAGCTACAATCGAGCCCTTTATAGCTCAACCGACCACAGACCCTTTCAGGTGGGGTTGGGATTCCAACCATTGGGTCTCGTAGATGTTGCACTACCCATTACAGTCACCTCGACCAACTCATCTCCTACTCCAACTGAAGTTGTCAAATCCACCTGGTTCATTCAACGGATCCATCACATCCGCCAACAGGGTTAGTATATCCTACAGAAGTCCAGTGACAAGTACAAGCAACACCGTGATCAACACCGGGTGCCACGTAAGTTTCAGGTGGGTGAAAAAGTTTGGTTTCACTTGCAAAAATAACTCCTTAGAGGACCCCATCAGAATATTTTCCCACTCCATTATTAGTTTTACACCATCACCAAGGTTGTGGGTGATAATGTTTTTGAGCTCAGTATTCCTCCTTTCCTTGGCATGCACCCAATGTTCAACGTGGATCTCCTTAGACCTTATTTCCCACCATTATTAGACACCTCAAATATGATTAAACATTTGATACCAACATAGCTCAACCCTAACTGCATACAACAGGAATCCAGTGATCATATTTTGGACAAACATGTCAAAGGCACTCGCAAGTGGCTCACCCATGGCCAAATTCAACAGAAATTTCCTCATCTGATAGGGGCACTCAACGCAATGGATACATTTGCTTCCTAAGGGGGGAGGATTTATCCATATGGATGTCAGTGGCCTCCCACCTATTCCAACTCGCTCATTTTCCATTTTTTCAGTTTGATAGTTTTTTCCTAGTTTTCGGGTCCCTGACTTTCGGGGTCGTTTTGAGACCCTAAACAACGTTTTTATAGATCGACATAGTCACGTTGTTGGAAAAATTTTATTTTAATGAAAACATTGTATTCCTCGGATAGACCTTTCCAACGGGCTATCGTGCGCCTAAAACGGATATCATATGCAAAAGTTACTACCCCGAGAAGTTGATGTACTAACTTACCCAAACGGGGCCCACGTGACTTTTGGCGCTTCATCTCCTAGGGTTAGGTTTTTGGATGTATATGGTTTTTGACATTCTTTTTTATTGTAAAAATTCCTTCAGAGCCTCATTTTAATCATTTTATTGTGAATGAGCGCAGTCGTCGCGTCTCTTCTTAGAGATAAGTTGCCACCATTCTAGCAAGCTTGTTTTCCACTGCATTTTACAGTTTTAGCTTATTTCCTTATTGAATAGAAACTAGATTTACTGTATATTTGTTATTTTGTGTTAATAATATTTTGATAATAATATGTATTCATTTAATTCTTCTCATAAAATCTGGATCAATAAGCACAAGATTATAAGAGCCTTGGCCTCATCATCAAAGACCAATTTTACATAACTTAGTTGATTAGTAACCGTATTAAATTCATTTAAATGATCTACAACAGGCCCACCTTCTGACATATTCATATTAAATAATCTCTTCATTAAAAATACCTTATTGGATGTTGAGGGTTTTTCATACAGTTTAGCCAATGCATCCATCAGCTCCTCTTCGTCGTCTTTTCTTTCGAAATATTGAAAGCCACCGATGTTGTCAGGCTCAGCCGTATCGTTCCTAGTGCCTTTCTGTCAATAACATCTCATTCTTCGTCCTTGATGGCCATAGGCTTCTTTTTTATTCCACCCAATGGTAGGAATAGATCCTTCTGATATAAATAATCTTCCATCTGCATCTTCCATAACTGGTAGTTTTTTCCGTTAAATTTCTCGACCCTAAACTTTCCATCTTCTTCCATTTCTCCCACTCGAACCAGGAACCCTCTTTTCCTGCGAGTTACATTTCACTCTGATACAAGTTGTTAGAAAAACAAGATCCCATGGAAATAAAATAAAACAAATGCGGAAATAAAACACATAAGATACACAATACAATAGAGACACGGATATGCGTAGTTCACCCAGTGTGGGCTACGTCCACCAAAGAAATTTCTAGGTCCTTCATTTATTATTATCCATCAAATGAAGGGATACAACATAAATCACACCTGTTGTAACTTCCTATTATTTCTCTCACAATCTCCTCACTAAGGATACAATATTCACAATACATTTCCCTCATAAAACAGGGTTGCCTTCTAGGGAAAAAAACCTTGACATAACTTCTACCGTCAAATCTGTGACCTTATAATGAACAGTCTATATTTACTATGAAATTACAATATACATTTATAAGGCATTTTTTCCTTCGGAGGCCCGCTTTCCTCGAGACCCCGCAAGGGGGAGTAACCCCCCCTGCACTCCCCCGCGTGGAGGAGTGTACATTCTTACGGGGTGTAAAGTCTTCATGGGGTATAAAAACGGCTGAAAACAAAGACCTTTGAATCAGGAAGATAATCAGGCTCCACAACCAACAGAGACATTACCTCATGGGAAGAAAATTTGAAGTAAGGACAAACCACTGTGGTCTGAAACATTTTTTTAGACAACCAACATTAAATTACAGAAAAACTAGATGGTTTGAATTCCTTAGTGAATATGACTTTGAGGTTAAGCATATCAAAGCCAAGGAAAATAAAATGAATGATGCACTCAGTAGAAGAGCTCATGAAGTACATATTGCAGCCATCAACATGTACAGAATTGATTTGAAAGATCAAATAATTGTAGCAACAAATTCAGATTAGCAATATCTAAAAATAAAAGAAACATTACAGCAAGGTAATTTTCAGCCGAAATTTAATTATTATGAGATGAAAGAACATGGAATTCTCATGTACAAAGGAAAATCATATGTGTCCAAATCCAATGAAATGAAAAATGCAGTGCTAAGAGTGCAGTGCATAATGTGTTATATGTTGGACACACATGATGTTAGAAGACAATTGTAGTTGTAAGAAGCCAATACTTTTGTCCATGAATGAAGAAAGAAGTGGTTAATTACATAGCTAGATGTCTAGAGTGTCAAAAAGTGAAGACAGGACATACACATCCAGCTAGGTTGTTACAGTCATTGCCCATTCAGGAATGGAAGTGGGAATTTGTCATAGTGGATTTTATTAGAAAATTGCCTAGAACAGTGAAGCATCGTGATTCCATAATGGTGGTGGTGGATAAATTAACTAAGGAAATACATTTTATTCCAGTGAAGACAACACACGAGGCGGGAAATATTACAGAGATCTATATGAAGGAAGTTACTAAGCTATATGGAATGTCTAAGGAAATAGTTTCGGATAGATATCCAAAGTTTATATCCAATTTTTGGAAGGGTATGTTCAAAGGCTTTGCGACAAATCTAAATCTCAGTACAACATATCACCCAGAGTTATATAGACAAACAAAGAGGACTAACAGAATAATTGAGGACATGCTTAGAATGTATGTGATGGATCAGTCATCAAAGTTTGATGTATCAAGCCTCATTAAAAATTAGTCCATTTGAAGCATTGTATGGCATGAAGTGTAACACTCTAGTAAGTTGGGATAACCCGGAAAAAAGAGCAGTTGTTGGGCCAGATTTGTTAAAGGAAATGGAAGAGAATGTGGCAAAGATTAAGCAGAATTTAAAGGTTGCCTAGGATAGGCAAAAAATTTATGCAAACAAGAATATAGTGTTTAAACATTTCAAAGTGGGAGAACATGTGTTCTTAAAAGGGAATACAAAGAGAAGTTTGTTAAAGCTAGGAAGTTGTCCAAAGTTGGCAGCAAGATATTGTGGACCTTTTGAAATCTTAGAAAAGATAGGGCCAGTTGCATGCAAGCTATCATTTTTTGCATACGTAAGAGTGCATAATGTATTTCATGTGTCATTATTAAATAAATATGTTTCTGACCCTAACCACATAATTGATTGGAATGTGAATCAAGTGGAGCACGAAGGGGATTTTCGAGTGGAACCAGTATGCATCCTAGACCAGAAATTCAAAGTGCTCAGGAACAAATGCATAGGGTTGGTAAAGGCTCAATGGACCTACTACAGTCTTGAATATGATATATGGGAGCATGTAGAAAACATGCAAGAATAATACCTGCAAATTTTTTAGAATTTTGAACAAAACAAAATGCATGACTCCATTTTAAGCAGCTAGAGTTCTGGAACCACATCTCAAAGTCCTATCCAACTACATTGGGGGGGATTGATAAAAGAATGGCACATTCCATGGGTTATCACTAATAAAAAATGGTACATTCCTTGGGTTGGCTCTGATAAACGAAGGATGCATTCCTTGGATTGGTGGGTTGAGAGGAACAAGAAATTATGGTTAGAACTGTTGTTGGAGTTGTGAAATTGCAGAATTTATTTTCTAAGTATTATGATGAAAATTGCATATATGTATATCGGCATTGTGTGCACTGAGGATGATGCAAAATTGTAGGGGAGAGGAAATGTAACATCCCCACTATAATCCACAGTTTAATTAAGGTTTATGTAGATAAAATGTGTGGCTATGGCCAAAGCAATGTATATGTGAAATATATTTCTCAATTTTAAATAATAAAATGTGATGTCAGTTGCTAAGGGGACATGAACAGAGATGGGGGATGAATTAATCCAAAAGAGAGGGTAGGGTCTAATAGAATTCCTAATAGGGGGGTCCAAGGGGGAATTACCCATGTATATTAATTCAACCCATTTTCCTAAATTTGTTATTGGTATATGTGTTAAATTTAGAGTTGTTACTAAGTTCTTTTCAATTTACTAGACAATAATAGCATAAGTAGGATCACTGAAAGAAACACGGTCACAATGTACACAACAGTTTATCCTGGAAAACCCTCATGGGGGAGAAAACCCAGCAAAAACTTCCTCAATAATAGATTTCTAATACAATGCCAAGACTAAAGACAAAAACACTAGAGAATATTTGTCTTCTTGCAACTGCAGCTACCTCCAAAACTTGTGCACTAGATGAGTGACTGAGTGAGTGAGTGAATGAGGCACCATACTCTCTTATTTATACTAGCTGATGGGCGCTAGGATTGTGTCTCTTCACCAAGCAGGGCCAACTTCTCCCAATAGTGGTTAAAACCACTTTAATAAACCCTAGGGGCCGACTTCTCAATTACCACCATATAAATATGATTTGACCAATCCACAAAATGGGATTTGGTCATACATAAGTCCCAACATGATCAATCCAAAAAAGGGGATTGATCTATATGATAATAACTCAATTATAATTAGAATAGTCTTCACAGTTACAATATTTCAACAATACCCCTTAACAAAAAGGGTATTCCACATACATAACGCAATACAACATCATCAAGAGAGAGAGAGGAAAACAACATCATCAACATCTAGAACATTGACTGGCATATCTACAAATCATAGGAAGATTTTCTCATCATCAATAACATCATCTTTCATAGCATGGAGTTGGAGTAGCATCATCATCATCATCGTTCATAGCATGGAGCCAAAATAACATCATCATCATCATCATCGGCATGAAGTTGAAACATGTTATGAACCAAATAACAGAATAAAAAAGCACCACAATAGATATAGAAGAGCAATATGAAAAATATTTTTTATTATTATCAAACCCTTAGGGTAGGGCAACACCATACAATGGATCCTATTATGGAAGGGATCCTCTCCTGTTCACTTGCCTCTTCGAGGGAGCATCCTCTTATTGAGCTATTGCTCCAAATGCAATAATTCTCCTCATATCCCATTACATTGCTTGAACCCCTTTATATAGTGCTATCATCACCTAAGAACATTCTAGAGGAGGAATCTTCTAGAAGTAGAACCTTCTAAGAAGTCCTCTTACATTTATTATATCTAATTATCCATTTATTATATCTAACTACCATAGTGGGCCTTATTTAATAATATAGTGGACCTAGTCCACCTTACATTGAAAGGCCTCCACTATTATCACTATGGGCCATCTACCCCCCCCACCAACTACCTTTCTAACTACCTAAAAAAACATCAGCATCAATAGCATGAAGCTAGAGCAACAATCTCACCAACACGAGGTTGGTACATCATCATCAACAGCACGATCCTAGTACAACATCATCAACCGCATGGGATTGAATCAATCAGCATCATCAACACGAAGTTGAGACAACAACATCATCAACATGAGGTTAAGATGACAACATCATCAACACGAGGTTGAGATAACAAAATCATCATCATATGGAAATAGAATGAGGCAGGTGCAACAACAACAATGTGTGGTACTATGACAGACCGTCCTTACCGGACCTTCAGGATATTCCTAGGAATTATAAAATTCCCTAGGATATAAAATCTTAACAGAGCTACCATGTGGTACTCTGATAGACCATCCATACCGGACCTTCGGGGTCTGCCTAGGAATCAAAATATTCCCTAGGATATAAAATCCTAACGGAGCTACCACTATTAACCACAGTTGGAATATACATGCACAGGTACTCTGACAGACCATCCTTACCGGACCTTTGCGATCTTCCCAGAGATGATTCCCCTAGGATATAAAATCCTAACGGAGTTACCCCGTTGTTGGTCAGGATACCATAATATCATTAGCATCACTCCCCCTTTCGGACTATACCATGCTTGTCTCAAAAGTATTCAAATTTTACACGAGACAAAAGCTTGGTCAACACATATGCAACCTACTCATTTGTGCCAACATATTGGAGTTTTACATCTCCTCTCTTCACCATATCATGAATGTAGTGATATTGGATCTCTATGTGCTTCGACTTATCATGGAACATTGGGTTCTTTGTCATCTTTATGCAACTCTGGTTATCACATAGAATCAATGTGGTTTTCATCTCCATATCAAATAGACCTGTCAACAACTTATGAAGCCATATGGCTTCACAACTGGCGGAACATGTTGCAATGTATTATGCTCCTGTCGTGTTGAGAGAAATACTGGATTGCTCCCTGCTCTGCCATGAAGTCTTAGTTGAACCCAGACTAAAACAACATCCTAAAGTGCTCTTTCTATCAGAAACACTTCCAGCCCAATCTAAATCAATATATCCATACAGTCTGAAGTCATGATCTCTAGTATAACAGAGACCATATTTCAACATACCCTTAAGGTATCTCATCACATGTTTTCCAGCAATAAGGTGAACACGTCTGGGATCTACTAGATACTGACTCAAGGTGTTCACAACAAAACATATATCTGGCATGGTATTCGTCAGATACAACAACGATCCAATGATCTGTCTATATAGAGTAGCATCAACCAAATCTGACGAAGTATCCACTAGGAGCTTCAACTTTGTTTCCATGGGTGTGTTCATGGATTTACATTCCAACATATCAAGCCTCTTCAGTATTTCAACTACATACTTCCCTTATTTAAGGAAGATCTTCTTTAGGCTCTGCCAAACTTCAAGACCTAAGAAATCATGCATCAGGCCCAGGTCTTTCATCTCAAATTTTGCAACGAGCTTCTTCTTACAATCTATGATGAGATTTTCTTCTCCTGTTAAGAACAAGTCACCCACATACATCAGCAATATAACTGGATCATCATTCATAACCTTGAAGTAAAGGTTGGAATCAACTTTACTCTTAGTAAATCCCAAGCTCGTCAGGAAACTATCAATTATGTCATACCAAGCTCTAGGAGCTTGCTTCAATCCATACAGAGCCTTCTTCAACCTGTAGACATGAGTCTTTCTATCTTCAACATCAAATCAGATTCGCACATCACTCTGTACCAACATGGTACACATTCTTAGCTGCAACTTAATCTTCACAATCATGTGATAGCTCTATGTGCTTTCTACAAAGCACTATTTGTCTCACTACCTGAGAGTATGTCCTCTACTCTCTCTGCAATCGTTCCTCTGGGACTAGGACTAGGACCTGCAGCTTCACTGAGGCTGGGAATCACTGTAGTTTTTTAACTTTGAGAGTAGTTCCTCTATTATATCATGGAAACAACTTCATCTAAACTGAGTGGCTCAATAACTGATACTAAAGGTATCTCTTCTTCTTTCATGGAGGTAACTCTATCTTCTATTGTAGTCATGTCTCTATGACCCAACTAATGTACTACACCATATGGAACTGGATATAACTCAATCTCAAATATAGGGATTTCTCCCCCTAAATCTCATATTCTATTAGAATCGTGGTTTTTTTTGTTGTCTTCACGAACACTGAAACTATTTCTTCGATTAGTGGAGTAAGTGTCTCATCATAGTATTCTCCCTCTTGATAGGAGAATCCTCTAAACACAATTTAGTCTTTTTACATATTTATATTGTTATTTGCAACATGCTTGATCTATTAGATCAATCTTGGAAGTCAATGTTGACTTCCCTTTTAGTCTCACGGAAAAATTCATATCCCAATCCTTTTGACTAGCTTCCCTCTATGTCACTGAAACAAAGACATCTTCCCAAGAGATTTCATGTCTCCTAGAGGTTTTTGAAAATACGAGCTAGTATTCTCAACTCTTGGAATCTATATGTGAGTCCTGGAAGGTGTCTCATTTTCTCATCTGATCCTCTTTGAGATCGGTCTCACTCTGATTATTGATTTCTTCCGAGTCTACAAAGACTTCATAGTCTCTACAGGATATACTTTGTCAGTGTTTCATGGAAACCTGCACAGGAGACCTAGCTAAAGCATACACAAACAAAGATTGTCAAGAAAAGGAAGAGATATACAATATGAAGAATGAGAATCAATGTATATTACGATTTGTTCAATGAGTGAGTGATATTCACTCATATAGGAAATGACATCCTATAATTAAGAAAAGAGAATAAGTAGTGAGTTGCAGTAAGCTTTTGTTAGGAATGCATGCATAATAGTGATGGTCCAAAATTAGAAAGTCTAAAATATAACTAGTCAGTTAACTCCCACTGAACTAGTGTGCCGAAAATAGAAATTTTTTCAACACCCCCCCTGAACATCACTATGGAGTAAAAAATGAGTCCCAGCTACTAGGCCATATTGGGTACTCATTTACAATGCAACTAATGAACACTAAATAAAAATGAGGAAAGAGGGAAAACCACATGGGAACAAAACCCCCCCTCAAAAGAAAATGCATCAAAAGAAGAAAACGCAGCTGCTAGGCAACTGTGTTTGTTGGCACACGGGCAGACCCAAGGTTCAATGCTTAACATCGCACCAACAAAACCCCGACTACCATCCCTTTCGGCATCACCTTCGAAGCAGGCGAAGTCTCACCCGAGGTAGAAGCAGGGGGGGCTACAGGATGCAGGTGTTTGTAACCAAGCTGGGACACAGATCTGTGATAATAACACTTCGCAGAATATTCTGTTAACGCTTAGGAAGCGACATACATTAATTCATTAACCTTATTAACATCGCAAAACATACCCAAAAATAGATCTAGCGTAGTAACAAAAAATATTATGCACCTTAAACACTTAGCACTTAGCACTGCGGATCAGATCTATCATTTTAACATAAGCAAAGCATTTAAGCAAGACATACATATTCATTACACATTCTAATCTAAGCACTAAGAAAAACATAACAGAAATAACATAGCACAAAGCAAAACATGAGACACCAGATATACGTGGTTCACCCCAGTGTGGGGCTACGTCCACCAACCGCTTCGCCTCTTTATTATTCGTCAAAATCTTACATTCATTCACTCATGTTCACTAAGCCACAAAGTCGAGCTTCGCACCAGACAGAAGATCTGCGCACTGAGCACCAGATCCTCCTTCCAAAGCTAGGTCAAGGCACAGAGCCAACTCTCTATCGAGCACAAAGCCTTAACACACATACATGCCTCTGCACAAAGCAACTTTGTTCACACAAAAATACATTCACTTCACTAGCTACTTTTGCAATACAACATTCTTTATTTATATCTTGCAAACCCTTACAATAAGGCCTAAACATGGGAAAACCCCATGGGTCGACATCCCATAAACCCATTACAAAAACCCTAGAGGACCCCTTACTGGGTCTACATAGCCCGCAAAATCAGTAAGATCCGCGATCTCAGCTCTGCCTGGGCGCTCCTTCCTCGACCAATGTGTCGAAGTCCAAAATTGGGTTAAAGCTGACTGAAGTTTCCCCAAAACTTGGTCAAGGGCCAACAATGTTCTTCACTGCAAGATGATCTCGCAAAGTCTGAAACTTTTGCTCAGTGAAGGTCTTGGTGAATATGTTGGCACTCTGTTCAGAGGAAGGACATAAATGCAAATCAATGATCTTGCCATGTACTAAATATCTGATGAAATGCATGTGGACCTCAATGTGTTTGGTTCATTGTCGCTATATTGGATCTCTGCAAAATCTCAGTGTACTCTGATTGTCACACCATATGATATTCGGAGAGTGAAACTCGATACCAAACTCGGTAAGGAAGTGTTGAAGCCAAAGTGTCTGAATGACACAGTTGACTACTCCTCTGTACTCAGCCTCTGCGGAAGATAAATAAATGGTTGATTGCTTCTTACTTAACCAACAAATTGGGCCTGACCCCAAACTGAGAGTGTACCCAGACGTGGACTTGTGATCTGTGTTATCACCAGCCCAATATGAATCTGTGAATCCTATGAGATCTAATGCACAACCAACTTCATAGTGAATCCCATAACTCATGGTGCCTTTAACATATATAAGGATGTGTTTGGAAGCCTTCCAGTGCAGATCATGGGGTTCCTGCATGTATCTGGAAACTACTCCTACCGCATATGAGATATCTGGACGGGTGTGGATGAGATATAGAACACCCCCCCACCAACTGTCGATACAAAGTTTTTTCCACTAATGGCGTATCCCCGCCATCCTCAAGTTTGATCCCAGATAAGAAGGGTGTAGGTGTAGACTTACAGTCTTTCATGTGGAATCTATCCAGAATATCCTTGACATACTTATCCTGAGAAAGTTTGATGTCGGAAGAATCCTGACTAATCTCAAGACCAAGAAAGAAGTGTAATGGACCCATGTCCATCATAGAGAACCTGTCATGCAAAATATCTTTGACCAAAGCAATGGTTGAAGCAGAGATACCAGTGATCAAAAGATCATAAACATAGAGTACTAAAATCATCACAGAGTTAGTAGTCCTCGGCATGTAAACATTGGAATCAAATTTACATCTAACAAAATCATGTGAAAGCAAGTAAGAATCCATCTTTGCATACCATTCTGTAGGTTCATGCTTGAGGCCATAGAGAGACTTCTTCAATCTACATACTAAAGATGAGTTATGAATGAACCCCTGTGTATGCTCCATGTAGATCTCCTATGAAAGGTCACCATGAATAAAAGCATTCTTCACATCCATCTGGTGAACTTCCCATCCTTTGGTTGTTGCAATGGCTAGAGCCAAGCGAATGGAGTCCATATTTTCTATAGGAGCAAAGGTCTCATCATAATCTATCCCATGAATCTGCTAAAATCCTTTAGCAACTAATCTATCCTTGTACCTACTCACCTAACCATTTGTTTCTCTCTTGGTCCTATACACCCATTTGCATCTGACAAGTTTCCTCCCTGGTGGAAGTGGAACCATATCCCAATTCGGATTCTCTAGGAGAGAGTCATGGTCCTCCTGCATGGTTTCTTCCCATAGTGAATTTCCAATAGCCTCACTGTAGGTATGTGGATCAGAAGATTGAACCATATAGCAATGCATGGGCATCGCTGGTTCAAAATCTGAAAGTACATGAGAAGGATCCACATGCTGAGATCAAGTCCTCCTCAAATCCAATGGATCCCCTGCAAGGTTCCCTACTGCTTGAAGTGTGGACTGAGCCCACTTGGGAATTTGTTGAATCTACGACGTTGGCTCCTCATTTGGATGTACTACCTGCTCATCTGCATGTACATAATCCTCTAATCTGTGTCTAGATATGTAGAATCTGAGTGTGTGGAATCAACATCTTTGATGTCTGGAACAGATGGAAGCACAAGAGTCTCTACATGTTGCACTGGAGGTGAATGCAAAGGACTCCTCGAACTGAATATTGCGCTCAATGATGAGTCGGTCTGTAGAGGGATGATTCAATTTTTACCCCTTCACATCATTTGGATATCCCACAAAGATGCAAGGTGTGCTCTGTGTATTTAAGGCTTTCCTCTTTTCAGAAGGAATATGGGTCCATGCTCTAGATACAAAGATGTGGAAGTGTGTGAAATCTGGTTTGTCACATGTCCAAGCCTCAAAAGGTGTTGTATCCTCAACAGATTTGTGAGGTTATTTGTTCTATATGTAAGTAGCACAGTTAAGTGCCTCAGCCCAAAGCTTGGAAGGAAGTGATCTTGCATGAAACATGCAATTGGTCATCTCCTTGAGAAACCTATTCTTCCTTTCAGCAACTGCACTCTGTTGTCGAGTGTATGGAACGGTGTGTTGCAACTGGATACCAACTTCACGACAAATATTCTAAACATCTTTATTGATATACTCCTCCCCATTGTTTGTACGGAGGATCTTGATTTTCTTCCCATATTTTCTACAGGGTAGACTGAATCGTCGCACCCTAGAGAAGGATACAGTGTGACTATGTCGCACCCTATCAATGGATAGGGTGCATCGATTTTGAAAAACTAAACGTCACACCCTAGTGAAGGATACAATGCGACTATGTCGCACCCTAGCAATGGATAGGTTGCATCGATTCCTGGAAAAAAAAAATCATAAGTTTGAGTGCGACCATCGCACCCTAGCAATAGATGGACTGTGTCGATTGACCGTCGCACCCCAGCAATGGATAGACTGCATCGATTCCAATTTTCTCACATTTTGATAGGGATAGGTTGTGACTCTTGCAAAAACTAGGTTTACTCAATAATTAAATCATCTTTCTCTCTTCTTTGGCTTGTCTAGGTTGCTCCAAGCAGCTTGGCTATGATACCATGTCATGTTTCATGGAAACCTGCACAGGAAACCTAGCTAAAGAATACACAAACAAACATTATCAAGAAAAGGAAGAGAGATACAATATGAAGAATGAGAATCAATGTATATTGTGATTTGTTCACTGAGTGAGTGATATTCACTCATATAGGCAATGGCATCCTATAATTAATAAAAGAAAAGAAGTATTGAGTTGCAGTGAGATTTTCTTAGGAATGCATGCATAATAGTGATGGTCCAAAATTAGAAAGTCTAAAATGGAACTAGTCAATTAACTCCCATTGAACTAGTGTGCCGAAAATAAAAATAAAAATCCAACATACTTGGTGTTGTATACCAAGTCTTAGTATGAAAAGTTGAGCCGGACTTCAAACGAATTATGCTTCCTTTCAAGGTGGCTTCATTATCCATTGATCAAGTCTATTGTGAGTTTATTCTAATGTTCGGTCATCTTTGGAGCCTACTTCTCCTTACAATCAATCTCCATGTGAGATACTTTGTATCTCAAAAATAGCTTTGTCTTCACATCTTCTTTGGTACATGAATGTATACAGTGATGTACATAATCTGCTTCATGTCTCGTCTAATATGTTGTCTCCTGCAACCGTCACTATAGCTTCCTTAGGGCACCTGTGACCTGCCCGGAATAAGAACAACAACAGGCAAGAATAATACTCTTTATAATAATTATAAAGCAATAGCGAGAACAATTGTCACAGTAGCTCCTTTAGATCTATCACTTGTGACCTGCATGAAACAAAGTTCAAAGGTAAGAAATACAATATGAAATGAGAGCAACACTCTTCTAGTGTTGTGATCAAACATTCCTCCATGGTAACCTGGAACCAAAACAAGAAGTTTCTCCTAGAGGAGATGTTAGTTGTATCTGGTAAATGATTACAATAAGCATGTATCTCAATATGCTCACATGCTACCAAATATAATATTTTTGAAAGACCAATATCTCAACTATAGTGTTTACTTGTAATGAGGTAGTTATCAAACTTGTCATGTGCAACTTTGAATCTTATCAACTTGATCAATCAAACCTAGAACCTGGAGCCTTGTCCTCAGGAATGAGTGTGTTTATTTTCTTCAAAGTATCCTTCACTCAATATGACAAGTGATTTCTTCAACATGTCCTCTGTATATCTTGACAGAAATCTAAGTTAGAGAATAAACTCTAATCTCATTCTAATACCTTGACTTTAATTTTGACCGAGGGTTAGTATGATGGTCATAAATTCAACATGCAACCTAGATGTTCATAATGATGTCATAACAAATAGATGCATATCAATATAATCAAACCTAGATGCATTATTCCTCTGAATGTATTGGATCTGAGATCACTCTGGATCTACGATTTGATTCTTTCTCCTGCAAATACCCTTTAGAATAATGATATAGTGTGAACATATGTAAGTACATACCTTTGCTAGTATCAGCGGGTAGTGGCACCATTCGACAGCAGCGGTAAAAAACCTTTAAGACTCAAGACTCCAAAGGTGTTGCAACTAATACTACAATTGATATTGATACTGCAACTATAATCGGTACTTCCACTGCAACTACAACTTAGGGTTTTATGAGAAAACCCTAAATTTTCAAACTTCAAATTTTGGAATTATGATCCATGCACTGGATGGGCTGGGTTGAAGCGAGTATGTTGGAGCTGTCAGATTTCAAAAATTTCAATTTTTACCCCTTGAAACTTGACCTGCACAAATCTGGACTGGTACTTCTGGTACCGGTTCTAGCTTCCTGGTTTTTTTGTTTTTTAGTACCAGTCAAAACTAGGGTTTCACTTTCCAAAAGCTCTGGACACTGAAAAGATGTGCTCAAGCTGCCAATGAGCTCACTAGGCTAGGGCGTACTTTCGTAGATGGTTTTTAGTCAGAAATTCCTTTCCAATAAAAATCCATATTTTTCTTGTACGGCAATAGTGACGTTTTTGGTTACCCAGTGAAAGGTGCTCTACTTAGTTTAGCTTTGAAACCATGTTAACTTTAAAGTTGTTAGTAAGTTCTTTTCAATTTACTAGAAAATAATAGCATAAGCAGGATCACTGAAAGAAACACAATCACAAGGTACACAACATTTTATCCTGGGAAACCCTCATTGGGGAGAAAACCCAGCAAAAACTTCCTCAATAATAGATTTCTAATACAATACCAAGACTAAATACCAAAACACTAGAGAATATCCAAGACTGAACAATGTATCTCTCTCTCCTTCTTCTTGAGAGTGCATCTACCTCCAAAACTTGCGCACTAGATGAGTGACTGAGTGAGTGAGTGAATGAAGTACCATCCTCTCTTATTTATACTAGCTGAGGGGTGCTAGGGTTGTGTCTCTTCACCAAGCAGGGCCGACTTCTCCCAATAGTGGTTAAAACCACTTTAATAAACCCTAGGGGTCGACTTCTCAATTACCACCATGTGAATATGGTTTGACCAATCCACAAAATGGGATTTGGTCATACGTAAGTCCCGACATGATCAATCCACAAAAGGGGATTTGGTCATACATAAGTCCCGACATGATCAATCCACAAAAGGGGATTGATCTATATGATAATAACTCAATTATAATTAGAATATTCTTCTCAATTAGAATATTTAACAATATCAACCTTCTAATTTTTTATTGAGTGTTCTCAAAGCCAATCATTTAATGCATGTAAAAAGGAGGATGTGAGACATCCCATAGTTATTGGGAGCATGGGAGTTGAGTACAATCATCTTGGGGAAGTGTGTGAGTCAAGCAAAGCAGCCAAAGAAAAGAAAATTTGTATGGGTAGCAACAACAGTTTTTACACATTTAGTTTGTGTGCATGAGGAGTAAGGGGAGAGCAAGAAATAGAGCTTAGAGTTGGAGTGTTTTGGAGCTAAATACCGAAGAACCAGAATTTCAGGCCTGAAGAGTGAACTCTTGAGTGAGTTGCACTATAACAACAAGTATTTGTTGTTGTTTGCAGGTAGTTTTCCTAGCAACAAGTTCCTTTGAGTTCCCAGCTAAGAGATTCCTAGTTACATATGCCATAGAGACCCTAATAAACGAATGGAACGCCCGAGGGACCGACATCGGTGAAGGGGTACATTCCTTGGGTTGGGAAGTCAAGAGGAAGAGAGTTGGTGGAAAATCGGGATAGATGTAGGAGAATATCGTTGGGTTGTGGGTTTTATGAGCTATGAGTGGACGGTGAGAGACCACCCTCTTTTGTGGATTACTAGCCCCATCTCAGGGGTGACTTCTTGTTGAAATTTCGAATAGCAAGGTCTATGGTTGGGTGGAACGTTCATCCCAAGCAGTTGGTTGCACAATTGTTTATAAAAGATAAGTGTTTTGTCATGTTGTGTTATTTTATGAGTTTTAATTGTTGTGCATGAACTCTATGTATGAGATTGATTTATATGTTGTTGTATTTTAGTTATTAGTTGCATATCATGTCTATTTTAGCATGTTGTAGATGCATGCAAATAATGGTAATAGTTAACATTTAAATCTAGTTGTAATTTGTGGCTAGAAGCTATTGGAATTTAATTAGATAGCAGAATTTTTTAGTTTTAATGAGTATTTTGCACCATAGTATTCTCAACTAGGTTGGGGGACGTTACAGAGAATGCACTTGAAATTTTTTATGTAGTTGATTTGTCTTATCGTGACTAGGTATATTGGATTGGATCGAATACTTGTTGGACTGGATATAAACAAGGGGCTCACAGAGTCTGAAAATTAAAACGGGTTTTGACATGTTTCACTCGAACATTGAATGTGAAGGTATTATGTTCAAGTATGGTCAATGCCATAGTTGGACACCTAGTGGTTGAATGCACTTATACAAGTTATAGGAATTTTTGGGCTCAGAAGGCATAGCCAAGAGTCGTGGACGAAGATCTAAAGGGAGCAATCCAAAACACTAGGATGATGTTGAACTTGGGGGATAATATGACTACCAATTGTCCATAGAAAACACCTTCAACGAATGGACATCAATCCTCAGACGAAGGTCAACATAAGGATCTAATTATGGAAGCAACTAGCGACAGAAGGAATAGTTGATTCAACCAAGTAAGTCCTTGCTGTCCTATTCTCCAACTAAAAGAAAATCCTTTGAAAATTTGGTTTTCTTCCCAGCCTCTCAGGAATCAAAAACCCCAATCCCCCACCTTTAATTCTTATACTCGAGATAGATGAGACCCCATTAGATGAGAATTCCCTAACTAGGTCCTTTGCAAACCTAAGTATAAAACAAGAATTTATAGAGGCACATAGAGATCCAAACTCCATGGAAATATTGAAATAGAACCTCAAACCAAGAAGGAAAGGCACCATTGATTTCCTAGGGAAGGTGGCAGGAGGTATGGGCTTCTTAGATGATAAAGGTCAAAAATATCCACACAGAGGAAGGAAATCATATATGTCACTCACTCAAAAACAAGCAAGTTCAAAAATCAAATGTGGTAAACAAATGTCTTTTATCTGGGCTCTTGGAGAAATAGCCCTTAAAGATGTTTTAAAATGATTTTTCTGGCTCTTAATTGTCAAGGGTTGGGAAATCCCCCAAAAAAATGGCCATGAAAAGACTAATAGAGTCAACAAATCCATCTATCATTTTGGCACGAGAAATTATGACTGGTGGGGAGAAAATCACACAAGAACTTCTAAAACTTCTTGGAAGATAGGAATTTAGTTTTATTAATGCTATAGAACGATCGAGGGGGGACATTACTAGGTGGAAGAAAATTTATTTTACTCTTACTAATTCATGGGCCTTTACAACAGGTCTAGGGACCTCGTTGTTCTCTTTGGATCTTGGGAAAGAAATTACTCTCCTAAATGTATACGGACCCTATTTGGACAAGGTGGACTATTGGGACAAGATCTTCAAAATGGATTGGATCCATAATGATTTAGTTGTGGTGGGGGGAATTTAAAATTTACTCTATGAGCTTCAAAAGTATGGGGATCAACTACACAAGTGGATTTCCTTTTCGGTTATTTTATTAAAAAGTTGGAAGAAGTGAGCTTGTTGATATTGAACTTGCTAAATTGTCTCCAACATGGAGGAATAAGAGAATGAGAGAGGCACGCATTGGAAAGAGGCTAGATCGTTTTTTAATCTCTAAATCTTTCCTTGATGAAGCCATTTGAATCAAGCAATGGGTTTTCTCAAGTGAGGGGCAGTCTAACCATAACCTTGTACTATTGAAAGTAGCCCAAGCCAAAGAGAAACCAGCCAACACTTTTAAGCTAAACTTGTAATGGTTAAAGGAGGACTTTGTAAACAAGATCAAAGAGGTATGGAAACCTATGATGGAGACTTAAGAGCATTTGGTTCCATACAATTTCACCAAAATTTGAAAACAAAAAACAAAAAACTAAATAGTGCAATTGTCAAAAGACAAAAATTAGAAAGATGAAATAACTCGTAAGGTAATGGAGTAAGCCTTAGCATTGCACTATAGCAACAAAGGTTTTGGATATATATCCGAGGAACAAAAATCAGAGGTAAAATTACTTTAAGGCAAAAAGAGACATCCTCTTTCAAAAATAGAAAGAATGGAGACTCAAAAGCAGGGATTTATGCCTCCAAGTAGGTGATGAAAGCATCGTTTTTTCATAGAGATGCAAATTGCAAGAACATAAATTCGGTATGGAAAATTGAGAAGGAAGATATCATGTGAGCAACAAATTTAAGCATATAGTTGCACAAGGAGTTAACTATTTCATATCCCTCTTCAAAGAGGATTCTCGAGTTATGATAATGAAGTAATAAGATTATCAAACTCCTTTCCAAGTTTTGTCAATCCCAAGGAAAATCAGGCTTTGATGGAGGGAGGAAATGCATTTGATTCTACAGATTTTTTAAAAGGACAAAATCCTAGGGTTAGATGGCCTACCTATGGAATTTTCCTTATGGTGTTATGATCTTATAGAAGAAGATTTAATAAGGGTGTTTGAGGCTACAAACACTACAAGGAAAACTATTGGAGCCTTCAACACAATTTGTATATCACTAGTCCCCAAAGTTGATAGCCTGACATCATTTGAAAAATTCAGGCCAATCTCAATAAGAAATTGCATATATAAAATCATCTCAAAGGCAATTGCAAGAAGACTTAAAAGGGTTTTTCAAAGAAATTTTTTGGTGAACAATTTGGATTTTTTAAAGGGAAGGCAAATTCATGAAGCAGTGGGGATCGCTCAAGAATGACTCCACTTAATTGAAGTCAGGAACCAAGGATTGATGGTGGCTAAAGTGGACTTATCCAAAACATATGACAAGGTAAGACGGTTATAACTTACTTTTCTCATACATCTAGGTTTTTGTCATCGGTTTGTTAAATGGGTGGTGAATTGCATTACATTTGTATCATTTGCGATTATAATAAATGGGGCAGCTTCTCCCTTCTTCAAGCCAAAAAGAGGCCTTAGACAAAGGTGCTCTTTATCCCCCCTCATTTGTCTATTAATCGTTGAAGGTTTTAGCATATTGTTAAAAAAGGCCTCTGATAATGGTAGTTTCAAAGTGGTTAATATCGGATTATCCTGTAATATCACACACATATTTGTTGATGATATATTATTTTTTTGTGAGGGTTCTAGACAGGTAGTTGAGAAGTTTAAAGAAATCATGGAATTGTTCTACATGGCTATGAGCAGGAAAATTAACCTAGATAAATCCAAGATTTCCCTTTGGGGTGTTTCTACGCAGGAAAAAAACTACATCACACAAATGTTTCCATACAATTTGGGAATTCTAGATCTTGGTGTGAAATCTTTAGGGTTCCATCTAAAGCCAAATACGTACAAAAAATGTGACTAGCAATGGTTGACTGCTAAAGTGGAAAAAAAGTTAAATACATGGTGAAACCAATCGCTATGTAGAGGGGGGACGCCTTGTGTTGGTAAAAGTAGTGTTAGAAGATTCCAATATACTGGATGTTGCTTGCTTGGATTCCAAAAGGTGTTTTGGACGCTATTAAATGATTATGTTATAGATTCCTCAAGTCAAGGGACCAAGGGAAAAAAGTGTTTGTATTGGCTTTGTGGAAAAAGCTAGCTCTATCAAAAGATAATGCAGGTTGGAGACTAAAGATTCATTTCCTCTTCTCCAAAGCACTAGCAGCAAAAATGTCTGGAGATTAATTCTAGGCACTGGGTTGTGGGTACAAGTAATAAAAGTCAAGTATATAGTTCTAGATTATATGGAATAATGGGTAAGAAATCCTATAAAATGAGCTCAAAATGAATTTGTAAAGCGGTCAACTTTGTCTTTCAATTGGTTGGAAACGGGTTAATATGGCAAGTGAGTAAAGGAGTCAAAGTACAAATTGACCTTGATCCATGGATTGGTAGCAAGTGATTTCACAAGCTACTTCCCCAATTGATACACGAGATAAGTAGCAAATATTATTATACGCTAAGACAAATTGTGAATTTGGATAGGTCAACTATATGGCACCATCATTGGTTGCCTAGAGGGAGATCAACCTTGGGGAAGAAGATGTAGTTCGTGGCAGAGAAACACGGACATTTTAAAAGACAATAACGTCAAGGTAAGTGGGGATGATGATTAGTTAGTTTGTTCTCTAAATCCAACTGGAGACTATGTACCAAAAATAGGATACAAAGCTCTTGTTGAGGAAGAATAAGAGGAACAACACATCTGGTGGTGGATAATCATATGGAAATTAAAGTGACCATCAAAATCTAAAATCTCCATGTGATTGATCTTAAACAACAAGGCTCCCACCTGGGACATTCTACAAAAGAAAAATTTTGTGGGGTCTGGTTAGTGTAGCTTATAACAAGAAGCAAAAAAACCTACACATATCATCATTACCTATCCATATACAAAGGAGGTATGGAAGTGGAAGGGATGCTTAGATTAAAAAATGTTTGGGTAGGAAACGACATTGAAAAGGCTTTTAGGATTTGGTGTGCAAATAAGGATACAAAAAGGATCATAACTCTCCCCTTAAACATTGCTTGGAGAGTATGGTTGGTGAGGAATTTGAAGCCATTTGAGAACAAAGGAACTTTACCTCTAAAATGCATTGTCCAAGAACTAAACATTTTAAATGCTTGCACATAGGTTCAGAAAAACAAATCACACATAAACTTTAAAGAAGGGGTAATAAATAAGGACTTCCCATGGGCATATTTGGATGGTGCTTCTCAGGGGACTCCTACCTAGGGTGGAGCAGGAGGAATTTTACATCTCTTTAAATCATAGTTTTTCCTTCAAAGCAGGAATTGGTCAAGAAACAACTAACCACTATGAGTTGATGACTCTTATGAAGAAAACTGAGGTCCTATGAGGCTGCCCAAACAGATTTGTCCTTGACCTGAAATTGGGCTCTAAGTTTTGTTCCCAAACTGTCCTTTGTTGTTGTTTATGGTAGCAAACAATCAAGTAACTTTAGGCTCATAAGTTGTATGGTTAAGTGCTATTTTGAGGTGTCCTTGCAAGTGTTTTCGTAATCCAATGTTAGCACTTGCAATATACTCAAAACAAATAACACTCTAGATCTTTAAAACTCTAAATGTTGATCTACACATCTACTTGTTGGGAGCATTCAACTAATTATTCACTAAGTGGGTGAATGAGGGGACATAAAGTGAACTTAGGGTGCCCTTGTTCAAGGGCTTCAGAGCATCAGAGATTGATGAGGAGGAGCATGGCGCCACAGAGGCTTAAGCCTCATTTGGCTATGAAAACAAGCAGATCGGGTTCAAGTTCCACTTTAGGTGGTAGTCACTTGGTGAGAGACCAAGTTGAGGATCTTGGTGAGATGTCAAGGTCCGGATACTCTTGGTGAGATGCCAAGAGTAGTGACCGTTGGTGAGATGCGAGGAGGTACAAATCCTTGGTGAGAGACCAAGGTTGAGATCTTTGGTGTGATGCCAAGATCTAGGTAATCTTGGATAGGTGGAGATGCACTTCCATCTATAGATCACGCAGGTTGAGCAAATATATGTCAAAGACCACCTGTGATGATCAGGGTACAGCTATATTCACCGAGTATTTTCCAGTAGGAAACCATGTCCACTGCAGGGATATGATTGTGGGTGGATTAAAGGACGTGAGGAAAACTAAGGAAACTTAACCCAAAGTGGGTTTTGAGTTGAGATACTATTGGAGAGATCTCAACCATTGATTAGGGATGGCTTGGGATGATCCTAGCCATCCACATTTGGGTTTCCTTATGGATTGCTCAAGGAGGGCGCAAGGGGCAAAGGGAGGCTCATTCACTTGTATGTTCACCAAGAGAGTTGAGAGAAGGCCCCACAGATTGAGAATGGTACTTTCCTTGGTAAGAGGGAGTGTTGAGATTTGGGTACCTTGGAAAGTGGTCCCCTTGTGGTTTTGGGCCTCTAACCACAAGAGGAAAATGTGTGTACCATTGTTCCATGCACTTTATGTCTAATAAGTCAAAAGCGAAACTTAGTCATTTTAGCCTAAAGTGACTAATTATTCACTAAGTGGGTGAATGAGGGGACATAAAGTGAACTTAGGGCACCTTTGTTCAGGGGCTTCAGAGCATCAGAGATTGATGAGGAGGAGCAGGGCACTACAGAGGCTTGAGCCTCACTTGGCTATGGAGACAAGCAGATCAATTTCAGGTTCCACTTCAGGTGGTAGTCACTTGATGAGAGACCAAGTTGAGGATCTTGGTGAGATGCCAAGGTCCAGATACTCTTGGTGAGATGTCAAGAGAGAGACTCTTGGTGAGACGCCAAGAGATATGACTCTTGGTGAGATGCCAAGAGTAGTGACCAATGGTGAGATGCCACGAGGTAGAAATCCTTGGTGAGAGACCAAGGTTGAGATCTTTGGTGTGATGCCAAGATCTAGGTGATCTTGGATAGGTGGAGATGCACTTCCATCTATAGATCACGTGGGTTGAGCAGATCTGCATCAGAGACCACTTGTGATGATCAGGGTACAGCCATACTCACCGAGTATTTGCCAGTAGGCAACCATGTCCACTGCAGGGATGAGATTGTGGGTGAATTAAATGACATGAGGCAAACTAAAGAAACTTAACCCAAAGTGGGTTTTGAGTTGAGATACTTTTGGAGAGATCTTGACCATTGATTAGGGATGGCTTGGGATGATCTTAGCCATCCACATTTAGGTTTCCTTATGGATTGCTCAAGGGGGGCGCAAGGGGCAAAGGGAGGCTCATTCACTTGTATGTTCACCAAAAGAGTTGGGAGAAGGGCAAGAGGGTGGGAATGGAAGCATTGAGAGAGGGAAGCTTGGGCGCCTCCATCCATGGAGGAGCTATGGAGGCTTAGACCCTCATTATTTGTTGTTATTGGTTATTGCTTGGAGGAAGGCGCACTTGTGGAGGAGGGTGCACATCCATCTGGCAGTAGGAGTACTTACGTTATCTCAGATCTGTCTGGTTCATGGTGGAGGAGGCACACAACAGGTTGTTTGTGTGCAAGGGATACTTCATTGGGACAAGAAGGAAGGAGGAAGGAGGGCGCATCACTTCAGTGAATAGAGCAACAAGAGAAGAGGGTGCATTAAGTTTGGGCGCATTTCTCTTCTTGGAACTCCAAAGCATCTCAAGAGGAGTTGTTATTGTATCAGGTTCTACTATTGTATCAAGTTACTTGTTGTATTCACTACTGGAGATCATCATTCTATATACTTTCATTCCAAACTGGTTTTCCCCAGGGAGGTTTTATCTAGGGTCATCTTGACCAAAAATACATGTGTCCATTTTTCATGCATGCTTAGATATGTAGATCAACATTTAGAGTTGTAAAGATCTAAAGGAGTGTTATTTGTTTTGATTATATCACATGTGCTAACATTGGGTTACAAAAACACTTGCAAGGGCACCTCAAAAGAGCACTTAACCATAAAACTTGTGAGCAGAAAGTTATTTGATTGTTTGTTGCCATAAATAGCAGCAAAGGACAGTTTGGGAGCAAAACTTAGAGCCCAATTTCAGGGCAAGGACAGACCTGTTTGAGCAGCCTCATAGGACATCAGTTTTCTTCATCTTACACTGGTTTTGAGGCTGGCCCGAGAGTTTGGAGTATCACACATTCAAACTTTTGGTGACTCGCTTCTACTAATTCAATGGATGCATAAGGAAACAATCTTGCGAAATTTCACCTTATAGCCTATGTTTGATGAAGTACAATCTCTACTTTCGCTTTCACACATGTCTCTTCGTCACGCATCTACAAGGACAGGAACAGGATAGCAGACGGCTTATCAAAAACTGGACTAAGATTGGACCATGGTGTTGGCATTAAGATGGGCACATATCTGAATATCCACATGATCCTTGGGTGTAAATTTTATTTATACTACTATAGTTTTTTGTATGAGGTTCGGAGAACATATGCAAACATAGGAACAATAAAAGATGGATGCTTTTAGTTTTGTTTTTTGGGATGAGGAAAAATATATGACAAAAGATTGTAACTTTTTTTTGATACAGTTCACAATTTAAGTAAAATAGACATGCGAGAATAATAGATATATCACAGGGTTTAAGAGCAATCATGAATGTTTTTAGTATATAATATTTGTAATTTTGTTTATATTAATAAAATTACATGATTTTTTCTATGGAACAAAAATACAATACCTTAAACCACCCACAGATAATTGAAACAAATTAAATATTTAAATGTATCTATGGTTTTTCAAAAGGGTGCTCAAAGCACACCAAAACCAAAAAGTCCAAAATTTTATATACATTTCAAATGTATTTATAATTTTGATAAGATAAACTAAAAAGTCCAAAAATTTATATACATTTCAAATGTATCTATAATTTTGATAAGATGAATAAGTGTTATTTAACATGTAAACAACATAAACCAATCACAAGTAATCAAAATTAGCAATACTCAAATGCATCTATAATTCAGATAAGATGGATAAGTGTTATTTAACATTCATACAACATCATGAGCTGCCCACAAATAATTGAAACCAGCAAAACTCCAATGTGTCTATAATTTAGATAAGATGGATTAGTATTATTTAGCATTCAGACTGTTAATATTATGGTAGCTGTGGGAGGTATTTACCTCCACGTGTAAATCTGACGAGAATAGAATATTCTGGAAAGCAAGAAGAAACCCTAATGAGTTGGCTAATAACCCTAGAAGACAAGTCGGCTGAAGAGGATAATTGGTATTAGGTTATTAGCCTACAAGAGAAGAAGTCAGCCAGAAGAAATATTATATACTAAGTAAATAGACATCCAGAATGAGAAGTCGGCCCAGGCAGTTAGCCAGAATTAGTATAAATACAGGAGGCCAGTCTTCATTCTAGCAGGCATTCTCAAAATTGCAAAGCACTACTTGTGCGCACTGCAGTTGCCCAGTTTGTGCGCAAGTTTGGAGGAGAGTTGTCGTTGCAGCTAGCAGATTGCGTTTTGACTTGGACTATCTCTTGGTTATGGTTTGGACTATCTGATCAACTCTTGTTGGTGCGCTATCCTTGGGGAAAGGTCTGCTACCCTATGTTTGGCTATCTAGCCTAGGGTTTGCTTTCGGAGTGATTCTCTGTTAAGGTTAAGGTGCTCGGAGGGTGGCTTAAGCCTATGGTTGGGTGACAATAGTGATATTGTCGATGGTAAAACAAGCACATCTGTTATATTCTAACATGTTATGGGCCCACACCTCCTTCATTCAGTCTAATCGCTGGAAGGAAGCATAGCCATAAGGATATTAAGCTCGTTGAAGAACTATCGCTAGGGTTTCTAGCGGGAGCAGTCACCAAAGCACTACCGCTAGGGTTACTAGCAGGTGCAGTTGCAGAAACCCTAATCCTCTCGTTGAGGCACCTTAAGTGAAGGGATTGACCTAATTTCCGAATAGACCAGTGCGCCCTAGCCTAGCGCATCTCCTGGTACTCTCAGCAAGCCAAGATGACAAGTTTGAGTTTTTGGCCAAATCTAGGGTTGACCAAGTCAAAGCAACCATGACTTACTCTATGAAGTCAGAAAACAAGTTAGATGGAGCTTCTAACTTCATAGCGTGGAAGACAAGGATTGACCTCATCCTTGCCAAGAATAAAGTGTTGGATATCGTGAAAGGAAAGATCGTGAAACCAGAGTTTGAAGAAGGAAAAGAGAAAGAACCGCAGAACATTGCAGTTATGAAAAAGTTCAAAGACGGTGACATCAATGTCATGAGTATCATAGTCGACTCTATAAATGACCACTTGATACCCTACATCTCCCATCTGGACTCATCGAAGAAGATGTACAATGCCCTAACAAACCTCTTCTTAATCAGAAACATTGGACAAGTAATGAGTCTGAAGAATGAGCTCAGTGACATGAAGATGAATGATGATGACAGCATAACATCATACTTCGTGAGAATCTCTCAGTTAAGAGATCAACTACAAGCTATTGAAGAGATCATTTCAGAGAAGGAATTGGTAAACATAGTACTCAATGGTCTTCCCAAGACATGGGATGAATTTGCCACAAGCATGAACACAAGGAAGGAGTATCCTACATTTGAAGAACTTTGAACTTGTGTTCAAGAAGAATCAAGGATCAGTGCAAAAGAGAAACCTCAAAAGAAGTATGATGATCAAGCCTTCACAGCAAGATTCAAGAATTTCAGGAACAAAAGGAAGTTTGAAAGGAAGCCAAATCAAAAGAAGTATATGTCAGAAATACAATGCTTCAACTGTCGAAAATATGGTCACTACAAGAATCATTGTCTCGAGCTAAAGAAAAGGAAGGAGACACAAAGCATCAGTTGTCGAATAAAGGAAACCCTCAAGTAAAACTAAGCAGGATAAAGCAGACTTCTTCCTCTAAAAGACAAGGTAACAATATTCTTCATAGTTCTTGTACATATCTTGTTTGCATAGTCTCTGTACATATCTTGTATATCAATCTCTTAGAAGAGAATATGTTCCAAGAAGAACTATACCTAAGGAAGAACAACAAGATAAGGATTGTTATCTTTATGACTACAAGTCAGACAAAACACGTGAAAGAATGAAGTACATCAAACAAATCATGTGGAAGTTATTACATAAGTAACAAGCCGCAAGATAAGTCGAAATCAACAATCAAGAAGAAATTGGAGAAAGACTTATGACACCTTGCAGAAGGCAATAAGGATGCAAACGGAAGCATGGAATCTGTTAGATGGAGGGAGTCGATTATATAAAGAAGATCAAGGATTAGGAGGGAGCTAATCCTATGATCCATTGAAGATAATGAAGTATATATCCATGGTAGCAGCCATGAAAGGCAGTACGTGTTCAGTTCGACCTTAGAAGAAGTCTTCTTTGAAGAGCAACCTTAAAGTATCCCTAGTTGTCCATCCACATTCGTGATCCTATGATGAAATAAAGAAGTGGAATCTCTAGGGCATGGAATCTATAAGAAACTCCATGGACCCAAGAGCTAAAAAGAAACATGAGGAAGAACATGAAGATTCCAAGAAAGAAAGAAAAGCCAGAACAACTAGTCATTGTATCAAGAATCACAAGATTACCAGCCTGATATGAACTCACTAAAAGCAATCAAGCAAAGGAACTGAAAGTTGTGATGAAGAACAGTGTATGGAAGACTTATGAATGAAAGCATTGCGAGATCTAAAACTAGAGGTTCTCCCAGATGGAGGGAGAAGACTATGATGATTACTCGTTCCAATAAACCAGACATACCTCTACATGAGTCATTATATCATACGCAATATCCATGGGTTGGAGTTCTACATCAGATGAATGAAAAGATTGTTCTCCAGAGCAATTGAACAAAGAGCGTATGAAGAGCAACCTCAAGGCTTTAAGGCATACCAGAAAGAGACCCTTGTATGCAGATGGAAGAAGAAAACTTGGTGGAGAACCTCCAATGCACAGCAGAAGCGTGGTGAAAACTTTCTATAACAGAGATATTGTATCAGAATGATTACTCAGAAGATCGAGATGATGGATTGACAATCCATGACAAAGATTTCATGATGACAGAAGAAGTGCCACATGGATATGTTCCAGTTTGACCCTTACCACGATGTTGTGAGCTAGCAGGAACCAAAGAGGAATCCAACAATGATATACTTTATTGATCAGAGCTATATGAAGCCTTCAGAGAAAACCAGTGTTCCAGACCGAAGTACATTTGAGATCAAGCATTACATTCTCCGTGATG
>ML794710.1:422642-435526 GCA_009831015.1 Picea engelmannii
GGTAAATCAAAACTTAATACCTTGGTTCTGGAGCCTGTATTTAATCAATATGTGGAACTGAAAAATCCCTTTAGCTTTTTCTCCTTCTCCTGCACTCATGTATATGGAGAATTAAACCAGCATGCTGACTTGCAGTCAAAACAGGGTCTGGAAGAAAGAGTGAGTTCCTTTATTACTATCGAAAAATAAGGTGGGATTAGGTTGCCACCAGCCTCAAGATCCATCTTAGCATATAGATTCAATGAAATGAGATGATCCTGCTTCTGCTGGGTTGCTAGCTTCTCTTCTGTGATTACAGTTGTTGTTTGCCTTGCAAACATGTCTGATTTCATAGTTCATAGGGACGCGGGATGGGATTTAACAGTCATAATTTTGGGCCTGAAGGCCAGTGATGCTTCTATTTTGATCAATATGTATAAATGGGATAATTGTAGTATTGTTGTATAAGTCAGGGGCTATAAATTCATAGAACTTAGGATTCTAAACTGTGCTAGGCAAGAGCAGTTTTTGTCTTGCCCTCGACGCATTGCTGAATGTATTTCTTGTTTTCTCGAAATAGATTTGTGATTTTTTTATTGGAAAAAAAAATGTACTAGAGAGCTATCAATACAAAGAAATAATTATAATAATAATAATAATCTAATTTAAGGACATAGAGCCAGATGCCAAATTAAAGTATGAGACCCCATTGTTTGTGGGACAACCGACCCCCTCCATGCAGCAATTTGACTGCTTAGTCTACAGAGGTTCACATACTCTACTCCCATCTAGATTCAAACCTGTGACCTCCAAGGAGGAAGAAGAAGCTCTTAACCGTTAAGCCCACTCAAGCTCTATATTTCCAAGTATTTCAATGTATTCATGCACTCTACATTGGAGACACATCATGTAGACACACCAGAGAGAGATGCGATGGACATTAAATCAGTGAGACAGTGCATACCTCCCACTCACTCAAGAGACATCCCATTCACACATGGCCATAGAGACATCCCACATAAATTTGTCCCAGCATGGAGACGCCTCCCACCCACATTAAGCGGTCAGCTGCTCATCACCAATTTTCTCTGTTAGGAGAGCTCCAGTTGGTTTCCCCTGAGCTCCTCCCTGGAGTACCTAGTTGAACCCTAGCAGTCTAGAGCTTTCGCTATAGGACATTGTTAGGGTTGGCACTGAGTCACACAATTAAGATGACAAAATGGATGTTCTTTCTTTCACCTCTTCATCTACTTCCACTTCTAGTGTAGCATAATATTTATCTCTTTATCTATGTTAGGGATTACCTTCTTTGGTTGACTCCGCACTCAGTCAGTACTTTTATTTTTCTTCTTATCCATATTTTCCTTTTGGCACTTGGGAGTTGCCTCAGCACTCCCACACCAGTATTCTAGCTTCTTGTACTCTCTAGTCCCACTGATGTATTTCTGCTCGCTTGTGGATATCAATAAAATTATTTTAACTTATCTACATGTTTAAGAATTGAAATAGTAATCTATGTAGGTGTAGAGTAACATTAAAAACATTTTTTTTCTGATGTTTAAACAAGGTGGGGAAGTCAATTCACCAGGTGGTGAGATTGCACATTTCTTATTCACTTCGCTCTCTTTTCCCTTATTTGGAAAAACCCCAAAAACACAAGGCTCTTAGGGGGCATCCTGTCAGGTGCATCCAAAGGAGATAGAGTGGCACACCCAAATTCAGTGTGCATCCCCCTTGGGGAGGGAATTAATTTTCTTTTTGGCATGTCCAAGAATATTTGTAATAATCTTTCAGACGCCTAATAATGTGGTATTATCAGGCATGATCACCGGTTTGAAATGTCCAATTGTCCAAGAACTCTATCTTACATCTACATCATGATAATGAAAACACCGATCCATCTCCATGGTAACATATATATTATAAAGCATAAAACCAGACACCAAAATGCAATTTCACAATTTGCAGTGCACCATTATTCTCCGCCAAGATATTTCAACTGCATTACTCTGTTGCAATTTACAAATAATCTCTTTGATAGCATACATCAATGCAACGTCATGTGCATTGCTTATCAAAGCTGAGTTAGCATTTACAGAAAATTATACTCGCAATTGTATTGACTAAAATGCATAAACAAGATTAAATTGCTGCCATATTTAAAAAGTGTATAAAACTTATCACCTGTAAACACTCTTTTAATGCCTCTTAAATCACACCCTCAACTTCTTTTCCTTTTGTTCTTACCATTGTGAGATTTCTGCTTTCTTTTTTGTGCCACAGTTTTCTCTGACAGGGCCTGCCGCACACTTTTACCCTGCAGTTGCTTAGTAAGCTTCATCACATTGGCCAGCCCCTTTTTGGCAATAGACCTCTTTTCTTCTCGCCGATTCAGCATCTTGGCATCAAGGGGCCAGTAAGCATATGGTTCAAGTTTCCCTTCTCTCTTCACATCACCACCAGCTTTCTTGCTTTTATATTCAGTACCAGTGTAAGCCCATCCAGATTTGGCAGTCTTCTGTCGCTTTTGACTAGCCTTAGACATTGAAGCAGAAGTTGCTTTGGATTTTGACTGTCCGCTTCGCTGACTCTGACTATCTGCGTCTTGTCTTAGTTCGTTGTCTGTTGCTCGCCTCTTCCGTGAATGTCCCACTTCATCCTCATTAATAACTAAACGCCCATCAGGATCAAGTACCATTTCATCATCACTGTCAGATCTCTGCCCTTTACGTTGTTGAGCTTTTAACATAGACCTAGTTTTCTGTTTATCCAACAAGTCAAGGGGTTCATTTCCTAAAACGTCTAACTCTTCACGGAGTCTCTTGTTTGATTTCCGGACATTTTTTGACCTGCAAAATTAAATTATAAAATGAGAAAAACAGCCCAAAATAGAACTTCCTCTTCTCTAAGCCACAAACATTTATTTCCAGTTTTACAGGATGATTTTTCCACATTTTGCACTTCATCTTATGAAATAAGTTTCAACTTTCAAGTAAAGTCCGAAAACAGAAAAAACATAATGCATTCCTCTTGCTAACAATTGAAAAATTTAACTGTACAAAGAGCTTAGCACTGACCGTAACGTAGATGATTTTGATTTTGGCACTGAACTCATAATCCCTGAATGAGTAGTTTGAGTGAAATCCATGTCGGCATCACTGTCATCATCATCCTCGTCTCCAAATTCAGAAAATATCTTTGTATGGTTCCATTTGCTTTGCCTGAAAGAAAATAATTCATCATGGACGTACTGCAGGTTAGACTAGAATAAATCATAATAAGTCATTCATTTGCTGCAAGGCCATCTATCAAGAAAGGCTAGTTAAAGCTTCCCAAATTGCATTTGACCCATATTTTTATAACTCATTATGCATAAAGCTGCACACCTGGTTGTGGTTGCATGTGAATGTGAAGATTTAGTCTCATCTAGTTTGTCTTGAGACACAGAATTCCTCCTCTTTTCTTTCCGCTCATTAACCTGAATCCAAATGAAAAATAGCGATGGTCAATACATTGAAAATTCAGACTTCGCATGACAGTAGCAATAAAGTTCAGAAAGAGACAACAGCTCACTTTTCTTATGTTTGCAAGGAGCTTCACATGTTGCTCCGGCATTACAACTTTAACGGCCTCTAGACCACATTTGCATATCAACATTTCAAGCAGCAAACGGACCTGTTTGTGAAATCAATACATAATATAAACAGGTGACCTTGCTATATATTAGACACTATAGTAAGATAAAAATGGCATTAAAAGAAACTAGAGCCCGAGAGTCACATCCTTCAGACCTTTGCTTTGAAATGGGTTTTTCTCTCAGCCGACCAGAGCAATAAACCATCTACCATACTCTTTAAATGTTTTTGTAAGTCCTCTGCTTGAAGCCTGGCTATAACCACTTTCAGCAACCCCAATGTTGCCTGACAAGCATACCAAAGTATCGTCATCAAGAATGCAAAGAAATACAATCTCTCTACAGCAAAATAAAACACAGGCACCTCAACTTCTTGGATCATCATTGTGTCAGCAAATTTGCATAAATAAATTCTTACTTACTTTGATAACTTCCCTGTTATTACTTTTCAAGAGCATAAATGCAGACGGAAGCAAATCTGGCACTGACAAGCAGAGCTCAGAGAACTCATACATCAATCTCGCTATCCCAGTAACGGCTGCACTTATCATGTGTGGTGTACTACCTGCCAGACACCCTACAACCTGCAACCAAATATCAAATCGAAGCATGAAATTTATTTAAAAGACATCCAGGCATAGAAAACTAGCCACTAAAACAGCCTTTAAGAGGAAGTAAACAAGTTCCCAACATCCATAGACCATTTTCTTTAATAGAACTTCTAAGATACAAATTAACATATAATTAAAGATTACAAATACTTGGAAGTTGATGCTAAAACCAAGGATAGTATTGGGCAAGGAAACAGCAGCTTGACATGAGGAACCAAGAAACATGGACAAGGGTCTAAAGGCTCCTAGAGTCCTAAAGGATGTTAACAATCCCAGAATACCCTAGAATTCAATCATCATGAGAATGCAAGCAGAAATAATGGAGAAAGTAGGAATGATACAGGAGAATGAGTCAGAGTGTTTCTCATAGTCCATCCTGGCTCTGTTGGAGATCCCAGGTTTCAAGGTTAAAATCTCTGACACCTTTATGTTTAAAGCACARGAGATGGTRWTGCTGGTAGATCCTTTTACTTTTGCATTCTYAGTACTTAAATTGCYGRTTTCAACTTCTTGATATATCTGAAGTGTATAATAGCAGAAATTGGAGATTTTCTCTTAGTTTGTCCTCTTMTTTCCCTTGTCATGAAGCTCTAAATCCATCGTTTAAAATAAGRAATCTGYRAATCCATAGGACTCAAGAAAACAWGAAATTCTCTGACAAAGAGTTAACCTCAGAAAGCAAAAGAGCAGGAAAAGGGAAGGTGGCCTCTCATCAGCTCAAGAGCAACCGGGTCATTGSAAGACAGGGRCGTAGGAAGCAGTAGAAGCTCCCAGGAAAATAGTGGCTGATATATCTGGGATTTGTACTCCAGCACAGAAAAGGCTTTTGGTTGAATGGGAGAAAGGCGTGAGTATTTGAAAGGAAGAAAATCCATTGTGGCATGAAATTAAGAACTTTCCTAACGATCCAGGCCATGCCACTGGCAGGGGAACCTCATACAATGTTCAATGATGCCCAAGCCAAGCTTACGAGTGGATACTTACTCTGGTGAAGGGAGTACTGGGAAATGCTAGACGGGACAGAGTAAAAAGAAAAGGAGACCAATCTTGCTGATGTGAGGGAGTAACGAGATGCGCAGAATGTGCAATACCAAGAACAAGTAAAAGAAATGAAAGAGTTAAGAAGGAAAATAGGCTACAAGATGAACAAGCAATGTGGAAAAGATGAGGATGCATGCAGGGACATGGCAAATGTAATACAGAAGAGGATCCTCCGGCCATTCATCATTACGAACAGAAGCAAAAGAATGCAAGAAAGTGGAATCCCAATGGTTGCATTTACAGATCATGGATAACCAGGGACAGTACAATATGAATATATCCTACAGCAAGTTATAATACTGTGAAGAATAAAAGGTTCAGAAGGAAGCAGCGGACAACCAGGGAGATTAGTATACTAGGTTCCACTGGTTTCTGGAACAGGAGAATGGCAGGGACAGGGGAATGAGTGTCCAGAATGGCCAGAGCACACTTCTGATTTGTGGAGGATTGAAGGGACACCGTGGAGGAGGAAGAGTTAATGGAATTTTTGGAGGATATCAATGATGGAATTCTGAAGTCAATTTTCAAGTCACATGAAGACCTATTGAATCATTGGAAGGCGTCTAGGGTTTTAAGGTTCAGTCAAGACTCATGGATGGGATTGGCTCTAATGTTGCAAGTGAAGGTGCCTAAGGGGATAAAAAGGGGTTTTCAAGGAACCCTATGAGAGATGGTACTTCAACAGAATTTGAAAACATCTCCTTGGTTAATCATTTCCAAGCACAGACTCTAGGAGAGAAGGGTGAAGATTTAGAGTTGACATTGAGGAATAACAATGTCAAAATTTATGAGGGCTCTAGTACCTTTGCACAAAAGCCGCTTTCTATTGGGCGAGACACGTCAATGCCTATCCTCTTGTGTCAAATGTGAGAAACCACAGCCCAACTCAAGAAGGCAACCATCCTCATTGTCTTTGTTCACCAACCTAGCTATGCGAACTCTTGTGGAAACTTCTCATGGTGGAGATTGCTAGACTCGAGTGTTGGCTAGGAAACGAGCTAAATTCCGTGGAAGGTGCCAAGGGGTGGCAAGCACTGTCAAGAAGTGTGTTAGAATTAAAAAAGAAAAGGTGAAATGGTGTTGGATGAGGACATAACAACGTATGAGGTTCTTTCTCTACAAGAAGAATTTCTAACTAGTAGGTTTCTTGATAGAGCCATATTAGAAAAGACCCCAATGAACTGGACTAACAAAGTATGGGGGAGGATCCTAAGTTATATGTCAATATTCCACATACTTCCTTTGATTTAACTAGAGTTTCCTATTTGCCCAATCTCTTTTAATTTCCATGCCCAAAATAAAATTTCCAACACCAAGATCTTTCATATCAAATTTAGAAGACAACTGATTTTTCACATCCTTGATGATTTCCTTGTTATTTCCAATCAGCAACATATCATCAAATACAAGACTACATAAATAAAATGATCACCAACTACCTTGGAATATACACAGTGATCAACTTTGCTCCGTGAGAAACCAAGTCCGAATATATACGCATCAAACTTTTGATACCACATCCTTGGAGATTGTTTTAACCCATATAGAGACTTCTTCAGCTTGCAAACCAGATCTTTCTTTCCCTTCACTGCAAAACCTTCTAACTGTTTCATGTAAATTTCTTCTTCAAGATCCCCATGTAGGAATTGTCTTTACATACATCTGCTCTACTTCAAGATCAAAAGCAGCAGCAAAAGACAAGAAATCTAATAAAAAACAATTTAGCAACAGGAGAAAAAATTTCACCAATCCCTTTACGATTAAGCAAGCTTAATACTTCTCCATTTTACCTTCTACATTCAACTTCTTCTTAAACACCTATTTGCTAACAACGGGCTTCTTCCAGACGGCAACTCAACTAAATCCCAAGCCTCATTCTTATAAGGCCACCATTTCTTCAACCATGGCCTTCTTCTAGAGTTTACGATCCTCTAAATCCACCGCCTCCCTAACAGTTTTGGGATCATCTTCAGAAATAGATAAAGCAAAACTAAAATGAAAATCAGGTGGAGTATACCTTTCTGGTTGCCTTCTTTCCCATACCGATCTCCTCGATACTAGAGTATGAGGTAATTCTTCTTCTACTCATTCATGGTCTTTTGTTGAGTCAAATTCTTCATCCTCCAACTCAAGCTCTATTGTCTTTGGTTCTTTTTCCTTTGGTAGAACTTCCTATTTGGGAACATCTTTAACCTCTCTAAAGACAATATAGTGTAAACAGTCTTCTTAGTTACTGGATTACAAAGTTTATAGCCTTCTATACCATCTTTATAACCAATAAGATACAATTTTTAGCTTTATTATCTAGCTTACTCCTATTTTCCTTTGAAACGTGTACATAAGCATCACAACCAAAAACACTGAGATGTTTAAAAGAGGGTTTTTTACTAGTCCATGCCTCATGGGAGTTTTGTCAACCAACGCTTATGAGGGTGACCAATCTAGGTAACACGCAGTATCCACTACCTCTGCTTGTAATTCCTAACCTAACCTAGCACCACTAAACATGATCCTTGCTTTTTCCATCAACGTCCTATTCATCCTTTCTACAACCCCATTATGTTGACATGTGTATGGAGTACTCTTCTGCCTTATTATACCGCACTTCTTTCAGAATTCCTCGAATTCATTCCCGCAGAACTCTCCACCATTATCTGTTCTCAAAACCCTTATTTTCTTCTATGTTTGATTCTCCAAAAGAGCCTTAACTCTTTAAATTTACCAAAAACGTCAAATTTCTTTCTAAGGAAATAAATACATGTGTTCCTTGAGAAATCATCTATGAATGAAACATAGTACACAGATTTACCTAATGATGGAACGAGCACAAGTCCAAACATGTCACTGTGTACTAACTCTAAGATTCCCTTTGCTCTTGTAGCACCAAATGAGAATCTGACCTGATTTTGTTTACCATATATGCCACGTTTATAGAAATCGAAATCTAGTGTGCAATCAGACATACCTTCAACCATACATTTACCATGTAATGCTCGAAATCCCTTCTCTCTGATATGTCCCAATCTTTGATGCCACAACATTGTATTTTCTCCAAAGACAGTAGGGGTTTTGTCTTCTTCATTTCCACCCTCAAGAACAACCAAGATGTTAAACCCATTAGTGATAGTGTTTCCCAATAGCTTGTACATAGTTCCATTATGAACTCCCCTCATCAACACCATTGCTCCTTGAACCATTTTGCAAGTTTCCTTTTCAAACATAGTATGTACACTTGCATCACTCATCTTACTTATAGATATCAAGTTTCTAGCTAGCTTTGGAATGTGCAAAACCCCAAGGAGTGTTATAATCCTTCCATCCTTGAGCAGTTACTTGACTTTTTCTCATCCTATGATTATGGTTATCAAGTCATCTCCTAGGAAAACATCACCTCCATTATACTTTTCATAATCACAAAACCACTCCCTATGGGGAATCATATGAAAAGAAACACTTGAATCGATCAACCATACATCATGATCTACATGTGTGCTTGAAGAAGCCAAGTACACATCCCCTTCTTCCTCTGAGGAGGTCATTCCTCCTGTGCAAGGAACATCATTAGATCCCTTCCCTTTATCAACACTTTTAGATCTACAATCCTTCTTGTAATGCCCATCTTTACCACATTTCCAGCATTTTCTTAAGGATTTTCCTCGAGATTTAGATCTACCTCTAGATTTAGATCTCCCACTCAAGGACTCGTTTTTATTTCTATCCAAGGAACATCCTCTTATAGATGAGGCATCCATGCTCTGACTATCCATGGTTTTCCTCCCCATTTCTTCCCATAACAAGGATGAAACCACATCATCAAACTTTAATGTGGTTGCATTACTCCCAATAGCTACAACTAGACTATCCCATGAATCTGGAAAAGAACACAGTAAACTAATGCACTTATCTTCATTAGAAGTTTTAACATCAACAAACAACAACTAACTTACCACAGTAATGAAGGCATTTAGATGCTTTGTAACCGAGTCTCCATCATTCATCCTTAGGAGGTACAACTTCCAAAAGAAAATTTTGTTTACTAGGAACTTAGACTGATACAAAGCCCCTAGCTTATTCCATGACGCCTTGGTTGTAACTTCTCCCACTTGTTTTTTCCTTTGCATACTGTTATCGCGCAATTTGTAATTCGAAAGATAGGAAAGGTAAATGAAGACAAATTGACGTAACAAGAGACTATCCTATCACTGTCACCTTAATAGGATGTCTCTTTCTATTTAGGGTGGTAAGCCCAGGGGAGACGTCCCCAGTGACCTGGGGTTTTGAGAAGGCAATGGATAAAAGGCCAAGTAAAAGTTTCCGTCTCACAAGTCACCACTGATCAGAAAGTCCGGCTAAACAGCCAACAAAGAAATGATAATGATAAACCAGAAGTGTACCTTCCCGGAACAAAGCAACATGAAAACCATAGATTTGCAAAAGGACTTATTGGTTAGCACTTCATATAATCAGAGACTTTCTCAATAAATGCAATTGACTAATATATGGATGAAGTAAAAAAGGATGTACAGTAGCAATAATCACAATACGATACTTCACAATTAATGCTTTAAAGACGCTTCAAAATGAGCAAGAATGATTGATCATCAATGTCATAACACCAACATTCATCAGAAGCAAATAATACTATGCATTAGTCAATCTTTCAATTTCTTAAAGAAGCTTAAAATGCTACAAAGTATAACTATAACTCAAATGGATAATAGCAGCAATAAGGTTAGCAGGTCAATTTAAACTAGGGTTAGAAGGTGTTAGTAGTTGTTCAAGGATTTTGGATGTTTGAAAGTTGTGATCAAAACACTCAAGCAAGAAGTCTCAGACCATTGCATTCATAGGGTGAATGGAGTCAAAAGTAGTGGCAAGAATTGAAGGAGCAAGATGATAGTAGTAGGGCCAAAGACAAGAGGAATTTGATGGATGAAGTGTTGGTAAGACAAGGCTTCAACCATCAAACCCTAGGGGAAAACGGATACTAAGGTGTAGGTAACCCTAGGCCTTAGTAGGTTTTCCTCCTTCTTTAGCTCAATGACAAAGTAAAAAAAAACGGCTAGGATGAAGAACAAGAGATAGGGTGTTGCAATGGCAAGGCCCTAGCAATGACTTCTGTTAGCATCAGAAGTCACTCCTGGATTGCTTGCAGGAGCAGAGCCCAACGCCCATCAGTTTTATGTCACGATAGTTTTAATGGATGATCAAATGGGTAGAGACTCAGGAAGATATCGCTATAACTCAGGGACTAGGTCTGGTATGTAAGGAACAAAGGAGGTCTTGATCTAACTTCAGTCAGTGAGTTGATTAAAAGATGAGTAGGTGGAAGACTTTGTGAAAGGAGTAAGCAAACTACCTCAGGCAACAGGCCTTTCAACAGTTTGCAGAAGAAAAACTCTGAATGCAAGATCCTCTTGGTTCAGGGCTTCGAGGAACTGAAGGGGGGACTTGACTGGATCCTCCAATTCCAAGTCGTTCAGCGCTAAGAAAATCACAAGGACCGATTAGAAACAATGCAACTGTTACAGTGATCCAACCTACATCATCCTATAACAGTTACAACTCGACTGGATCCTCCAATTCCAAGCTGCTCTAACATAGTGTAAACAAAGACGTGAAAGAAGTTGACATTCATAAGGCAAGAAGTCTCAAGAGTCCATGCATAACCAGAAGAGCAGTGCTTCATTAAAGTTTTACAACCGGGAGCCTTGCTCAACCATTGATCCTTTCAAAAATATCAAAACAAAGTATATATACTCCTAAACATTTGCCCAACAGAGGCCTCCTAGACTTTCGGGATGAGGCGTCTCTTCAATCAAATCTGGCCTGCACTCCTCTGTCATACGCCACCTTAATTCTGCATGGATCACGCCAGGGGGTAGCTGAGCCCTTAAATGCTGAATTAGCGTGCGCAGGCTTCCCTAGTGAGTCGAGGACTCGGCATGGCTTATGTGGAAAGAATCAGTACAGGGGACCATCTCGGGCAGACTTCCCGTCAAGACATCCATACCTTGCAATTAACGAGTGAGGTGAGGTTTCAACCACCCTCTCTCTTCTTCATTTACTCCGAGCAGGTATCAGGGTTGAGATCAAGTTGAACTGGCACCTGGAGAACACGGTGATCCCTTCTGCAGCTATACCCAGCGCTTCGGCCCTTTGCGCAGCTCTTTCTACTCCCTCAAGTGACCACGGGTCGTGACCCTACGCTTATCCTCAAAGGCGCTTTCGACGCTTCGGGGTTCGGGGCTTCGAGATGTGAAATGACGAGGAGCGCTTACCCCTCGAACTCCCGAATGCCGACATGACATGATCGCGCACCACGCGTCCTTTTGGATGGACGGCTAAGATTACGTCTTCGGCGCTGACACTATGAAAATCCCGAAGGGCCCCACCTGTGGCTCAGATCATGCGCCGCATGTCCTCCTGATCAATGGTCCTGATCCTTTCAGGATTTCTTGCATCGAGAGTTCACGATGCACTTCTTCCTCGAAATATCGATCGACTAAACTGCGAAAGCACGGATGTGTGCCGCGTGTCCTTCAGATGAACGGCCGAGATAACATTTATTATTTAAAAGGGGGTTGCCTTCATTCCCAGGCTCGCTTGACGTGACCTGGCGCTAGGACCGTGGGCTCAGCTCCAAAGGTGCCTTCGGCATTTCACCAATCGGCAATTTCAGCTGCAGTGAATGGGAGGTCCCTTGTCTCCCGAAACGTCGATCCCCGAAATGTCGATTGGCTGCCACCTGTCCCAACTGGATCGGACGACCCAGATTTGTAATATAGGCGCTATCCATTGCGCTAATCCCGACGCAACTCTGTTAACTGGGATTCCCCGCCGACCGTCGATCTGCTTTGCCAATTGATCCTTTCCGCTGAAATCAGACTGCTCGCTCGCTTGATTTTTAAACCCGAAATGGACTTCTCCTATGGGCACACTCGGCGCTTAGGCTGTGGCCTTGGACTAGAACGCATTTGATGGGTTTTCACACCCCCCTTTCTTCGCATTCTGCATCAAGGGTCTGAAATCGGGAAAAAACACCCTGCTTGCAAGAATTGGTGCTAACAACTTCAACAAAGAAAACGACTCCTTAGCATAATCTAGTAGGTAGATAGCAATTAGAACAAGGACAATAACATGTGCTTATTCCCTAGAGTTTAATCCAGCAATTTCATTAACAAAATGTAAAGTAAAACACCATAAACATTCTAGTAAGAGAAGGATTGCAGAAATTTACTCACATTCACCAAGAATTTATCAAGCCAAACCCTAGTTATAAACTTTCCACCAAGAAAAATGCCAATTACACCATAAAAAGCCTTCCTTCAACAAGTGCGCACTAGAATTTCAGCCAATGAGCCCCAAGAGGGTGCAAATTTCAGACCTCACACAAGTGTTAGTGAAATATGATCAAAAAATGAGAGTTTTAACCCTCAATTTATACAATATCAATGACCTTAATTTTACTTTTAGGTCACAAAAGGCCGACATGGCCAAATTTACATCAAAATATTGTTTTACACTAAATGTCATAAATAAAACCCTAAATCAAGCATAAATGATGACGTCATGCCCTTTTAGGGTGACGTTGGCCCCTTTTAGGGCAACGTTGGCTT
>ML794710.1:448775-491421 GCA_009831015.1 Picea engelmannii
TAGAGTAAATAAAAGGGAGATTTTACCAATGACGCTGCATCATATACATATCTTTCACACTATTGATTTTGATTTCAATATTACGTTTTTGTCTTTAGACAGTATTATAATCCTTGTTATCTTTGTATTGTGAGCTAGGATTGAATCATTTGCATGTGTCACATTTAATTATAATTGGCTTCGATTATTTGTGGGCAGATCATGATGTTGTTTGTGTTAGAATATAACGGATGTGCTCATTTTACCATCGACAATATCACTATTGTCACCCAACCATAGGCCGAAACCACCCTCCGAGTACCTTAACCTTGACAGAGAATCAGTCAGGAAGCAAACCCTAGGCTAGATAGCCAAACAAAGGGTAGCGCACCAAACAAGAGCTGATCAGATAGTCCAAACCATAACCAAGATATAGTCCAATCCAAAACGCAATCTGCTAGCTGCAACGACAACTCTCCTCCAAACTTGCGCACAAACTGGGCAACTGCAGTGCGCACAAGTGCTGCGCTGCAATTTTGAGAATGCCTGCTAGATTGAATACTGGCCTCCTGTATTTATACTAATTCTGGCTAACTACCTAGGCCGACTTCTCATTCTAGATGTCTATTTACTTAGTATATAATATTTCTTTTGGCCGACTTCTCATTCTAGATGTCTATTTACTTAGTATATAATATTTCTTTTGGCCGACTTCTCATTCTAGATGTCTATTTACTTAGTATATAATATTTCTTTTGGCCGACTTCTTCTCTTGTAGGCCAATAACCTAATACCAATTATTCTCTTGAGCCGACTTGTCTTCTAGGGTTATTAGCCAACTCATTAGGGTTTTTTCTTGCTTCCCGGAATATTCTATTCTCGTCAGGTTTACACGTGGAGGTAAATACCTCCCGCAACTACCATAATATTAACACTCCCTCCTAGCTAGGGAGGTATTACAGGTAATGGTCTTGAGCACAAACATACCATTCACCCGGTAGCATCAACATAGTTGTATAGACTATCTCATGACTAGATCATGAGCACCATCATCACTATTAGTGTCATCAACTACATCATCTCTCGAAACCATACTCTATTTGAGTAATTTAGACATGACGCTGGATAAGTCACTCACACCATAGAGTGACACAAGAGCCATTCTTCTAATCTGGACATATGTCCTAGAAAAATAATTGTCCTGAACCATTTTCCGTCTGGAAAATCTTTGTCCATTGATCATCCATCTAGCTGATAATCATTTTCAACACTGTTGATAGTCTTCAAGGCAATCAGAACAATATCATTCAATAGAACACAAATGTGTCTATCCATAGTAGTACACAACTACAATCCAGTGGTACACTACCACACCAAGTAGCACACAGGTACTTGATCAATGACGTATAGTCACAAACAATGCAACACATCCACCACAGTAGTATACATCTACTGTCTAGAAACATATAGTCTTCATAACAATCATCTGATATCAACCTGCACAGAAACAATGTTATGATATAAACTGAATCATCTGGGCCATTCTTCCACTCACATTTGTGAGATCTTGGAAGAGCATCTGCCCTCAAAAGGTAAAACATCGATGATGAGCTATCTGGACTATTCTTCTCAAGCAAGGAAGAATAACTGTCCTGATTTCTGAGCCTGGACCATTCCTTCGACACTAGACAAAGTGTAACCTGGAGAGAATGAGAGTCTGCCCTAAGGAATGTCTGTCCCCGATCGCTGAACCTGGACCATTCCCCACCCTAGGCCATTCCTTCGACACTAAACAAAGTGCAACCTGGAGAGAATGAATTTGCCCTAAGGAATGACTGTCCTGCACCAACCTCCAAAACAGACCATTCCCCATGTTAACCAGATGGGAAATCGTTGTCCAGCGAGGTGGGCCAATCTTCTTGAGTAACCCTCAAGAAGAGAGACTGCCCTAAACCATTCCCCATGTTAACCACAATGGGAAATCACTGTCTATGGTACAACAACAATCCATCGAACCATTTTCATTACTAAAATAACCGTTCGATCTGGACCATTTTCCGAACTTGAAAATGCTTGTTCGTTAGAAATCTCAAACCACTTTCTGAATCTAGAAAGGAACTGCTCATCCTGGACCATTTTTCGAACTGAAAAATGTCTGTCCATCAATCAATAACACATCAGTCCCCCATCCCAACCTGGGAGTCATCTCTTCCTTTTTCAATAAGGAAGTCGTCTCCACGAGCTCCAACTTGAGTACACAAACTCTTTCATCTTGGACAGAAGCTTTACCAAAATGTCTGCTTATCTGCTCATCTGTGGAGATATATATTGGAGAACCACTTTCTCCTTTATGGACTTATCATGGAGAATGTAATGCTTGATCTCAAATGTACGTCGGTCTGGAACACTGGTTTTCTCTGAAGGCTTCATATAGCTCTGATCAGTAAAGTATATCATTGTTCGATTCCTCTTTGGTTCCTGCTAGCTCACAACATCGTGGTAAGGGTCAAACTGGAACATATCCATGTGACACTTCCTCTGTCATCATGAGATCTTTGTCATGGATTGTCAATCCATCATCCCGATCTTCTGAGTAATCATTCTGATTCAATATCTCTGTTATAGAAAGTTTTCACCACGCTTCTGCTGTGCATTGGAGGTTCTCCACCAGGTTTTCTTCTTCCATCTGCATACAAGGGTCTCTTTCTGGTATGCCTCAAAGCCTTGAGGTTGCTCTTCATACGCTCTTTGTTCAATTACTCTGAAGAACAGTCTTTTCATTCATCTGATGTAGAACTCCAACCCATGGATATTGTGTATGATATAATGACTCATGTAGAGGTATGTTTGGTTTACTGGAACGAGTAATCATCATAGTCTTCTCCCTCCATCTGGGAGAACCTCTAGTTTTAGATCTCGCAATGCTTTCATTCATAAGTCTTCCATACACTGTTCTTCATCACAACTTTCAGTTCCTCTGCTTGATTGCTTTTAGTGAGTTCATATCAGGCTGGTAATCTTGTGATTCTTGATACAATGACTAGTTGTTCTGGCTTTTCTTTCTTTCTTGGAATCTTCATGTTCTTCCTCATGTTTCTTTTTAGCTCTTGGGTCCATGGAGTTTCTTATAGATTCCATGCCCTAGAGATTCCACTTCTTTCTTTCATCATAGGATCACGGATGTGGATGGACAACTAGGGATACTTTAACGCTGCTCTTCGAAGAAGACTTTTTCTAAGGTCAAACTGAACACGTATTGCCTTTCATGGCTGCTACCATGGATATATACTTCATTATCTTCAATGGATCATAGGATTAGCTCCCTCCTAATCCTTGATCTTCTTTATATAATCGGCTCCCTCCATCTAACAGATTCCATGCTTCCATCTGCATCCTTATTGCCTTCTGCAAGGTGTCATAAGTCTTTCTCCAATTTCTTCTTATGCTTCCATAAGATTTCGGCTTATCTTGCGGCTTGTTACTTATGTAATAACTTCCACATGATTTGTTTGATGTACTTCATTCTTTCATGTGTTTTCTCTGACTTGTAGTCATAAAGATAACAATCCTTATCTTGTTGTTCTTCCTTAGGTATAGTTATTCTTGGAACATATTCTCTTCTAAGAGATAGATATACAAGATATGTACAGAGACTATGCAAACAAGATATGTACAAGAACTATGAAGAATATTGTTACCTTGTCTTTTAGAGGAAGAAGTCTACTTTATCCTGCTTAGTTTTACTTGATGGTTTCCTTTCTTCGACAATTGATGCTTCGTGTCTCCTTCCTTTTCTTTAGCCCGAGACAATGATTCTTGTAGTGACCATATTTTCGACAGTTGAAGCATTGTATTTCTGACATATCCTTCTTTTGATTTGGCTTCCTTTCAAACTTCCTTTTGTTCTTGAAATTCTTGAATCTTGTTGTGAAGGCTTGATCATCGTACTTCTTTTGAGGTTTCTCTTTTGCACCAATCCTTGATTCTTCTTGAGCACAACAAGTCCAAAGTTTTTCAAATGTAGGATACTCCTTCCTTATGTTCATGCTTGCGGCAAATGCATCCCATGTCTTGGGAAGACCATTAAGTACTATGTTTACCAATTCCTTCTTTGAAATGATCTCTTCAATAGCTTGTAGTTGATCTCTTAACTGAGAGATTCTCACAAAGTATGATGTTATGCTATCATCATCATTCATCTTCATGTCACAGAGTTCATTCTTCAGACTCATTACTTGTCCAATGTTTCTGACCGAGAAGAGGTTTGTTAGGGCATTGTACATCTTCTTCGATGAGTCCAGATGGGAGATGTAGGGTATCAAGTGGTCTTTTATAGAGTCGACTATGATACTCATGACATTGATATCATCGTCTCTGAACTTTTTCATAACTGCAATGTTCTGCAGTTCTTTCTCTTTTCCTTCTTCAAGCTCTTGTTTCACGATCTTTCCTTTCACGATATCCAACACTTTATTCTTGGCAAGGATGAGGTCAATCCTTGTCTTCCACGCTATGAAGTTAGAAGCTCCATCTAACTTGTTTTCTGACTTCATAGAGTAAGTCATGGCTGCTTTGACTTGGTCAACCTTAGATTTGACAAAAAACTCAAACTTGTCGTCTTGGCTTGCTGAAAGTACCAGGAGATGCGCTAGGCTAGGGCGCACTGGTCTATCCGAAAATTAGGTCAATCCCTTCACTTAAGGTGCCTCAACGAGAGGATTAGGGTTTCTGCAACTGCACCTGCTAGTAACCCTAGCGACAGTGCTTTGGTAATTGCTCCTGCTAGAAACCCTAGCGATAGTTCTTCAACGAGCTTAATATCCTTATGGCTATGCTTCCTTCCAGCGATTAGACTGAATGAAGGAGGTGTGGGCCCATAACATGTTAGAATATAACGGATGTGCTCGTTTTACCATCGACAATATCACTATTGTCACCCAACCATAGGTCGAAGCCACCCTCCGAGCACCTTAACCTTGATAGAGAATCACTCCGGAAGCAAACCCTAGGCTAGATAGCCAAACAAAGGGTAGCACACCTTTCCCCAAGGATAGTGCACCAAACAAGAGCTGATTAGATAGTCCAAACCATAACCAAGAGATAGTCCAAGCCAAAACGCAATCTGCTAGCTGCAACGACAACTCTCCTCCAAACTTGCGCATAATCTGGGCAACTGCAGTGCGCACAAGTGCTGCTCTGCAATTTTGAGAATGCCTGCTAGAATGAAGACTAGCCTCCTGTATTTATACTAATTTTGGCTAACTGCCTGGGCCGACTTCTCATTCTGGATGTCTATTTACTTAGTATATAATATTTCTTCTGGCCGACTTCTTCTCTTGTAGGCTAATAACCTAATACCAATTATCCTCTTGAGTCGACTTGTCTTCTAGGGTTATTAGCCAACTCATTAGGGTTCCTTCTTGCTTCCCGGAATATTCTATTCTTGTCAGGTTTACATGTGGAGGTAAATACCTCCCATAGCTACCATAATATTAACCGTCTGAATGCTAAATAATACTAATCCATCTAATCCATCTTATCTAAATTATAGATGCATTGGAGTTTTGCTGGTTTCAATTTTTTGTGGGCAGCTCATGATGTTGTATGAATGCTAAATAACACTTATCCATCTTATCTGAATTATAGATGCATTTGAGTATTGCTGGTTTTGATTACTTGTGATTGGTTTATGTTGTTTACATGTTAAATAACACTTATTCATCTTATCAAAATTATAGGTACATTTGAAATGTATATAAATTTTTGGACTTTTTAGTTTATCTTATCAAAATTATAAATACATTTGAAATGCATATAAAATTTTGGACTTTTTGGTTTTGGTGTGCTTTGAGCACCCTTTTGAAAAACCATAGATACATTTAAATATTTAATTTGTTTCAATTGAATTTGTTTCAATTATCTGTGGGTGGTTCAAGGTATTGTATTTTTTTTCCATAGAAAAAATCATGTAATTTTATTAATATAAACAAAATTACAAATATTATACACTAAAAGCATTCATGATTGCTCTTAAACCCCGTGATATATCTATTATTCTCGCATGTCTATTTTACTTAAATTGTGAACTGTATCAAAAAAAAGTTACAATCTTTTGTCATATATTTTTCCTCATCCCAAAAAACAAAACTAAAAGCATCCATCTTTTATTGTTCCTATGTTTGCATATGTTCTCCGAACCTCATACAAAAAACTATAGTAGTATAAATAAAATTTACACCCAAGGATCATGTGGATATTCAGATATGTGCCCATCTTAATGCCAACACCATGGTCCAATCTTAGTCCAGTTTTTGATAAGCCGTCTGCTATCCTGTTCCTGTCCTTGTAGATGCGTGACGAAGAGACATGTGTGAAAGCGAAAGTAGAGATTGTACTTCATCAAACATAGGCTATAAGGTGAAATTTCGCAAGATTGTTTCCTTATGCATCCATTGAATTAGTAGAAGCGAGTCACCAAAAGTTTGAATGTGTGATACTCCAAACTCTCGGGCCAGCCTCAAAACCAGTGTAAGATGAAGAAAACTGATGTCCTATGAGGCTGCTCAAACAGGTCTGTCCTTGCCCTGAAATTGGGCTCTAAGTTTTGCTCCCAAACTGTCCTTTGCTGCTATTTATGGCAACAAACAATCAAATAACTTTCTGCTCACAAGTTTTATGGTTAAGTGCTCTTTTGAGGTGCCCTTGCAAGTGTTTTTGTAACCCAATGTTAGCACATGTGATATAATCAAAACAAATAACACTCCTTTAGATCTTTACAACTCTAAATGTTGATCTACATATCTAAGCATGCATGAAAAATGGACACATGTATTTTTGGTCAAGATGACCCTAGATAAAACCTCCCTGGGGAAAACCAGTTTGGAATGAAAGTATATAGAATGATGATCTCCAGTAGTGAATACAACAAGTAACTTGATACAATAGTAGAACCTGATACAATAACAACTCCTCTTGAGATGCTTTGGAGTTCCAAGAAGAGAAATGCGCCCAAACTTAATGCACCCTCTTCTCTTGTTGCTCTATTCACTGAAGTGATGCGCCCTCCTTCCTCCTTCCTTCTTGTCCCAATGAAGTATCCCTTGCACACAAACAACCTGTTGTGTGCCTCCTCCACCATGAACCAGACAGATCTGAGATAACGTAAGTACTCCTACTGCCAGATGGATGTGCACCCTCCTCCACAAGTGCGCCTTCCTCCAAGCAATAACCAATAACAACAAATAATGAGGGTCTAAGCCTCCATAGCTCCTCCATGGATGGAGGCGCCCAAGCTTCCCTCTCTCAATGCTTCCATTCCCACCCTCTTGCCCTTCTCCCAACTCTTTTGGTGAACATACAAGTGAATGAGCCTCCCTTTGCCCCTTGCGCCCCCCTTGAGCAATCCATAAGGAAACCTAAATGTGGATGGCTAAGATCATCCCAAGCCATCCCTAATCAATGGTCAAGATCTCTCCAAAAGTATCTCAACTCAAAACCCACTTTGGGTTAAGTTTCTTTAGTTTGCCTCATGTCATTTAATTCACCCACAATCTCATCCCTGCAGTGGACATGGTTGCCTACTGGCAAATACTCGGTGAGTATGGCTGTACCCTGATCATCACAAGTGGTCTCTGATGCAGATCTGCTCAACCCACGTGATCTATAGATGGAAGTGCATCTCCACCTATCCAAGATCACCTAGATCTTGGCATCACACCAAAGATCTCAACCTTGGTCTCTCACCAAGGATTTCTACCTCGTGGCATCTCACCATTGGTCACTACTCTTGGCATCTCACCAAGAGTCATATCTCTTGGCGTCTCACCAAGAGTCTCTCTCTTGACATCTCACCAAGAGTATCTGGACCTTGGCATCTCACCAAGATCCTCAACTTGGTCTCTCATCAAGTGACTACCACCTGAAGTGGAACCTGAAATTGATCTGCTTGTCTCCATAGCCAAGTGAGGCTCAAGCCTCTGTAGTGCCCTGCTCCTCCTCATCAATCTCTGATGCTCTGAAGCCCCTGAACAAAGGTGCCCTAAGTTCACTTTATGTCCCCTCATTCACCCACTTAGTGAATAATTAGTCACTTTAGGCTAAAATGACTAAGTTTCGCTTTTGACTTATTAGACATAAAGTGCATGGAACAATGGTACACACATTTTCCTCTTGTGGTTAGAGGCCCAAAACCACAAGGGGACCACTTTCCAAGGTACCCAAATCTCAACACTCCCTCTTACCAAGGAAAGTACCATTCTCAATCTGTGGGGCCTTCTCTCAACTCTCTTGGTGAACATACAAGTGAATGAGCCTCCCTTTGCCCCTTGCGCCCTCCTTGAGCAATCCATAAGGAAACCCAAATGTGGATGGCTAGGATCATCCCAAGCCATCCCTAATCAATGGTTGAGATCTCTCCAATAGTATCTCAACTCAAAACCCACTTTGGGTTAAGTTTCCTTAGTTTTCCTCACGTCCTTTAATCCACCCACAATCATATCCCTGCAGTGGACATGGTTTCCTACTGGAAAATACTCGGTGAATATAGCTGTACCCTGATCATCACAGGTGGTCTTTGACATATATTTGCTCAACCTGCGTGATCTATAGATGGAAGTGCATCTCCACCTATCCAAGATTACCTAGATCTTGGCATCACACCAAAGATCTCAACCTTGGTCTCTCACCAAGGATTTGTACCTCCTCGCATCTCACCAACGGTCACTACTCTTGGCATCTCACCAAGAGTATCCGGACCTTGACATCTCACCAAGATCCTCAACTTGGTCTCTCACCAAGTGACTACCACCTAAAGTGGAACTTGAACCCGATCTGCTTGTTTTCATAGCCAAATGAGGCTTAAGCCTCTGTGGCGCCATGCTCCTCCTCATCAATCTCTGATGCTCTGAAGCCCTTGAACAAGGGCACCCTAAGTTCACTTTATGTCCCCTCATTCACCCACTTAGTGAATAATTAGTTGAATGCTCCCAACAAGTAGATGTGTAGATCAACATTTAGAGTTTTAAAGATCTAGAGTGTTATTTGTTTTGAGTATATTGCAAGTGCTAACATTGGATTACGAAAACACTTGCAAGGACACCTCAAAATAGCACTTAACCATACAACTTATGAGCCTAAAGTTACTTGATTGTTTGCTACCATAAACAACAACAAAGGACAGTTTGGGAACAAAACTTAGAGCCCAATTTCAGGTCAAGGACAAATCTGTTTGGGCAGCCTCATAGGACCTCAGTTTTCTTCATAAGAGTCATCAACTCATAGTGGTTAGTTGTTTCTTGACCAATTCCTGCTTTGAAGGAAAAACTATGATTTAAAGAGATGTAAAATTCCTCCTGCTCCACCCTAGGTAGGAGTCCCCTGAGAAGCACCATCCAAATATGCCCATGGGAAGTCCTTATTTATTACCCCTTCTTTAAAGTTTATGTGTGATTTGTTTTTCTGAACCTATGTGCAAGCATTTAAAATGTTTAGTTCTTGGACAATGCATTTTAGAGGTAAAGTTCCTTTGTTCTCAAATGGCTTCAAATTCCTCACCAACCATACTCTCCAAGCAATGTTTAAGGGGAGAGTTATGATCCTTTTTGTATCCTTATTTGCACACCAAATCCTAAAAGCCTTTTCAATGTCGTTTCCTACCCAAACATTTTTTAATCTAAGCATCCCTTCCACTTCCATACCTCCTTTGTATATGGATAGGTAATGATGATATGTGTAGGTTTTTTTGCTTCTTGTTATAAGCTACACTAACCAGACCCCACAAAATTTTTCTTTTGTAGAATGTCCCAGGTGGGAGCCTTGTTGTTTAAGATCAATCACATGGAGATTTTAGATTTTGATGGTCACTTTAATTTCCATATGATTATCCACCACCAGATGTGTTGTTCCTCTTATTCTTCCTCAACAAGAGCTTTGTATCCTATTTTTGGTACATAGTCTCCAGTTGGATTTAGAGAACAAACTAACTAATCATCATCCCCACTTACCTTGACGTTATTGTCTTTTAAAATGTCCGTGTTTCTCTGCCACGAACTACATCTTCTTCCCCAAGGTTGATCTCCCTCTAGGCAACCAATGATGGTGCCATATAGTTGACCTATCCAAATTCACAATTTGTCTTAGCGTATAATAATATTTGCTACTTATCTCGTGTATCAATTGGGGAAGTAGCTTGTGAAATCACTTGCTACCAATCCATGGATCAAGGTCAATTTGTACTTTGACTCCTTTACTCACTTGCCATATTAACCCGTTTCCAACCAATTGAAAGACAAAGTTGACCGCTTTACAAATTCATTTTGAGCTCATTTTATAGGATTTCTTACCCATTATTCCATATAATCTAGAACTATATACTTGACTTTTATTACTTGTACCCACAACCCAGTGCCTAGAATTAATCTCCAGACATTTTTGCTGCTAGTGCTTTGGAGAAGAGGAAATGAATCTTTAGTCTCCAACCTGCATTATCTTTTGATAGAGCTAGCTTTTTCCACAAAGCCAATACAAACACTTTTTTCCCTTGGTCCCTTGACTTGAGGAATCTATAACATAATCATTTAATAGCGTCCAAAACACCTTTTGGAATCCAAGCAAGCAACATCCAGTATATTGGAATCTTCTAACACTACTTTTACCAACACAAGGCGTCCCCCCTCTACATAGCGATTGGTTTCACCATGTATTTAACTTTTTTTCCACTTTAGCAGTCAACCATTGCTAGTCACATTTTTTGTACGTATTTGGCTTTAGATGGAACCCTAAAGATTTCACACCAAGATCTAGAATTCCCAAATTGTATGGAAACATTTGTGTGATGTAGTTTTTTTCCTGCGTAGAAACACCCCAAAGGGAAATCTTGGATTTATCTAGGTTAATTTTCCTGCTCATAGCCATGTAGAACAATTCCATGATTTCTTTAAACTTCTCAACTACCTGTCTAGAACCCTCACAAAAAAATAATATATCATCAACAAATATGTGTGTGATATTACAGGATAATCCGATATTAACCACTTTGAAACTACCATTATCAGAGGCCTTTTTTAACAATATGCTAAAACCTTCAACGATTAATAGACAAATGAGGGGGGATAAAGAGCACCTTTGTCTAAGGCCTCTTTTTGGCTTGAAGAAGGGAGAAGCTGCCCCATTTATTATAATCGCAAATGATACAAATGTAATGCAATTCACCACCCATTTAACAAACCGATGACAAAAACCTAGATGTATGAGAAAAGTAAGTTATAACCGTCTTACCTTGTCATATGTTTTGGATAAGTCCACTTTAGCCACCATCAATCCTTGGTTCCTGACTTCAATTAAGTGGAGTCATTCTTGAGCGATCCCCACTGCTTCATGAATTTGCCTTCCCTTTAAAAAATCCAAATTGTTCACCAAAAAATTTCTTTGAAAAACCCTTTTAAGTCTTCTTGCAATTGCCTTTGAGATGATTTTATATATGCAATTTCTTATTGAGATTGGCCTGAATTTTTCAAATGATGTCAGGCTATCAACTTTGGGGACTAGTGATATACAAATTGTGTTGAAGGCTCCAATAGTTTTCCTTGTAGTGTTTGTAGCCTCAAACACCCTTATTAAATCTTCTTCTATAAGATCATAACACCATAAGGAAAATTCCATAGGTAGGCCATCTAACCCTAGGATTTTGTCCTTTTAAAAAATCTGTAGAATCAAATGCATTTCCTCCCTCCATCAAAGCCTGATTTTCCTTGGGATTGACAAAACTTGGAAAGGAGTTTGATAATCTTATTACTTCATTATCATAACTCGAGAATCCTCTTTGAAGAGGGATATGAAATAGTTAACTCCTTGTGCAACTATATGCTTAAATTTGTTGCTCACATGATATCTTCCTTCTCAATTTTCCATACCGAATTTATGTTCTTGCAATTTGCATCTCTATGAAAAAACGATGCTTTCATCACCTACTTGGAGGCATAAATCCCTGCTTTTGAGTCTCCATTCTTTCTATTTTTGAAAGAGGATGTCTCTTTTTGCCTTAAAGTAATTTTACCTCTGATTTTTGTTCCTCGGATATATATCCAAAACCTTTGTTGCTATAGTGCAATGCTAAGGCTTACTCCATTACCTTACGAGTTATTTCATCTTTCTAATTTTTGTCTTTTGACAATTGCACTATTTAGTTTTTTGTTTTTTGTTTTCAAATTTTGGTGAAATTGTATGGAACCAAATGCTCTTAAGTCTCCATCATAGGTTTCCATACCTCTTTGATCTTGTTTACAAAGTCCTCCTTTAACCATTACAAGTTTAGCTTAAAAGTGTTGGCTGGTTTCTCTTTGGCTTGGGCTACTTTCAATAGTACAAGGTTATGGTTAGACTGCCCCTCACTTGAGAAAACCCATTGCTTGATTCAAATGGCTTCATCAAGGAAAGATTTAGAGATTAAAAAACGATCTAGCCTCTTTCCAATGCGTGCCTCTCTCATTCTCTTATTCCTCCATGTTGGAGACAATTTAGCAAGTTCAATATCAACAAGCTCACTTCTTCCAACTTTTTAATAAAATAACCGAAAATGAAATCCACTTATGTGTAGTTGATCCCCATACTTTTGAAGCTCATAGAGTAAATTTTAAATCCCCCCCACCACAACTAAATCATTATGGATCCAATTCATTTTGAAGATCTTGTCCCAATAGTCCACCTTGTCCAAATAGGGTCCGTATACATTTAGGAGAGTAATTTCTTTCCCAAGATCCAGAGAGAACAACGGGGTCCCTAGACCTGTTGTAAAGGCCCATGAATTAGTAAGAGTAAAATAATTTTTCTTCCACCTAGTAATGTTCCCCCTCGATCATTCTATAGCATTAATAAAACTAAATTCCTATCTTCCAAGAAGTTTTAGAAGTTCTTGTGTGATTTTCTCCCCACCAGTCATAATTTCTCGTGACAAAATGATAGATGGATTTGTTGACTCTATTAGTCTTTTCATGGCCATTTTTTTGAGGGATTTCCCAACCCTCGACAATTCAGAGCCAGAGAAATCATTTTAAAACATCTTTAAGGGCTATTTCTCTAAGAGCCCGGATAAAAGACATTTGTTTACCACATTTGATTTTTGAACTTGCTTGTTTTTGAGTGAGTGACATATATGATTTCCTTCCTCTGTGTGGATATTTTTGACCTTTATCATCTAAGAAGCCCATACCTCTTGCCACCTTCCCTAGGAAATCAATGGTGCCTTTCCTTCTTGGTCTGAGGTTCTATTTCAATATTTCCATGGAGTTTGGATCTCCATGTGCCTCTATAAATTCTTGTTTTATACTTAGGTTTGCAAAGGACCTAGTTAGGAAATTCTCATCTAATGGGGTCTCATCTATCTCGAGTATAAGAATTAAAGGTGGGGGATTGGGGTTTTTAATTTCTGAGAGGCTGGGAAGAAAATAATTTTTTCAAAGGATTTTCTTTTAGTTGGAGAATAGGACAGTAAGGACTTACTTGGTTGAATCAAGTATTCCTTCTGTCGCTAGTTGCTTCCATAATTAGATCCTTATGTTGACCTTCGTCTGAGGATTGATGCCCATTCGTTGAAGGTGTTTTCTATGGACAATTGGTAGTCATATTATCCCCCAAGTTCAACATCATCCTAGTGTTTTGGATTGCTCCCTTTAGATCTTTGTCCACGACTCTTGGCTGTGCCTTTTGAGCCCAATAATTCCTATAACTTGTATAAGTGCATTCAACCACTAGGTGTCCAACTATGACATTGACCATACTTGAACATAATACCTTCATAGTCAATGTTCGAGTGAAACATGTCAAAACCCCTTTTAATTTTCAGATTCTGTGAGCCCCTTGTTTATATCCAGTCCAACAAGTATTCGAGCCAATCCAATATACCTAGTCACGATAAGACAAATCAACTACATAAAAAATTTCAAGTGCATTCTCTGTAACGTCCCCCAACCTAGTTGAGAACACTACGGTGCAAAATACTCATTAAAACTAAAAAATTCTACTATCTAATTAAATTCCAGTAGCTTCTAGCCACAAATTACAACTAGATTTAACTGTTAACTATTACCATTATTTACATGCATCTACAACATGCTAAAATAGACATGATATGCAACTAATAACTAAAATACAACAACATATAAATCAATCTCATACATAGAGTTCATGCACAACTATTAAAACTCATAAAATAACATAACATGACAAAACACTTATCTTTTATAAACAATTGTGCAACCAACTGCTTGGGACGAACGTTCCACCCAACCATAGACCTTGCTGTTCCAAATTTCAACAAGAAGTCACCCCTGAGATGGGGCTAGTAATCCACAAAAGAGGGTGGTCTCTCACTGTCCACTCATAACTCATAAAACCCACAACCCAATGATATTCTCCCACATCTATCCCGATTTTCCACTAGCTCTCTTCCTCTTGACTTCCTAACCCAAGGAATGTACCCCTTCACTGATGTCGGTCCCTCGGGCGTTCCATTCGTTTATCATGGTCTCTATGGCATATGTAACTAGGAATCTCTCAGCTGGGAACTCAAAGGAACTTGTTTCCAGGAAAACTACCTGCAAACAACAACAAATACTTGCTGTTATAGTGAAACTCACTCAAGAGTTCACTCTTTAGGCCTGAAATCCTGGTTCTTCGGTATTTAGCTCCAAAACACTCCAAATCTAAGCTCTATTTCTTGCTCTCCCCTTACTCCTCATGCACACAAACTGAATGTGTAAAAACTGTTGTTGCTACCCATACAAATTTTCTCTCCTTTGGCTGCTTTGCTTGACTCACACACTTCCCCAAGATGATTGTACTCAACTCCCATGCTCCCAATAACTATGGGATGTCTCACACCCACCTTTTTACATGCATTAAATGATTGGCTTTGAGAACACTCAATAAAAAATTAGAAGGTTCATATTGTTGAAATATTGTAATTGCGTAGAATATTCTAATTATAATTGAGTTATTATCATATAGATCAATCCCCTTTTGTGGATTGATCATGTCGGGACTTATGTATGACCAAATCCCCTTTTGTGGATTGGTCAAACCATATTCACATGGTGGTAATTGAGAAGTCGGCCCCTAGGGTTTATTAAAGTGGTTTTAACCACTATTGGGAGAAGTCGGCCCTGCTTGGTGAAGAGACACAACCCTAGCGCCCCTCAGCTAGTATAAATAAGAGAGGATGGTGCTTCATTCACTCACTCACTCAGTCACTCATCTAGTGCGCAAGTTTTTGGAGGTAGATGCACTCTCAAGAAGGAGAGAGAGACACATTGTTCAGTCTTGGATATTCTCTAGTGTTTTGGTATTTAGTCTTGGCATTGTATTGGAAATCTATTATTGAGGAAGTTTTTGCTGGGTTTTCTCCCCAATGAGGGTTTCCCAGGATAAAATGCTGTGTACCTTGTGATTGTGTTTCTTTCAGTGATCATGCTTATGCTATTATTTTCTAGTAAATTGAAAAGAACTTAATAACAACTTTAAATTTAACATGGTTTCAGAGCTAAACTAAGTAGAGCACCTTTCACTGGGTAACCAAAAACGTCACTATTGCAGTACAAGAAAAATATGGATTTTTATTGGAAGGGAATTTTTGACTAAAAACCATCTACGAAAGTACACCCTAGCCTAGTGAACTCATTGGCAGCTTGAGCGCATCTTTTCAGTGTCCAGAGCCTTTGGAAAGTGAAATGCTAGTTTTGACTGGTACTAGAAAACCAAAAAACCAGGAAACCAGAACCGGTACCAGAAGTACCAGTCCAGATTTGTGCAGGTCAAGTTTCAAGGGGTAAAAATTGAAATTTTTGAAATCTGACAGCTCCAGCATACTTGCCTCAACCCAGCCCATCTAGTCCATGGATCATAATTCCAAAATTTGAAGTTTGAAAATTTAGGGTTTTCTCATAAAACCCTAAGTTGCAGTTGCAGTGGAAGTACCAATTATAGTTGCAGTATCAATATCAATTGTAGTACTAGTTGCAACACATTTGGAGTCTTAAAGGTTATTTACCGCTGCTGTTGAATGGTGCCACTACCCGTTGATACTATCAAAGGTATGTACTTACATATGTTCAAACTATATCATTATTTTAAAGGGTATTTGCAGGGGAAATAATCAAATTGTAGATCCAGAGTGATCTCAGATCCAATACATTCAGAGGAATAATGCATCTAGGTTTGATTATATTGATATGCATCTATTTGTTATGACATCATTATGAACATCTAGGTTGCATGTTGAATTTATGACCATCATACTAACCCTTGGTTAAAATTAAAGTCAAGGTATTAGAATGAGATTAGAGTTCATTCTCTAACTTAGATTTCTGTCAAGATATACAGAGGACAGGTTGAAGAAATCGCTTGTCATATTGAGTGAAGGATACTTGGAAGAAAAGAAACACACTCATTCTCGAGGACAAGACTCTAGGTTCCAGGTTTTATTGATCAAGTTGATAAGATTCAAAGTTGCACATGACAAGTTTGATAACTACCTCATTACAAGTAAACACTATAGTTGAGATATCGGTCTTTCAAAAATGTTATACTTGGTAGCATGTGAGCATATTGAGATAAATGCTTATTGTAATCATTTACCAGATACAACTAACATCTCCTCTAGGAGAAACTTCTTGTTTTGGTTCTAGGTTACCATGGAGGAATGTTTGATCACAACACTAGAAGAGTGTTGCTCTCATTTCGTATTGTATTTCTTACCTTTGAAATTTGTTTCATGCAGGTCACAAGTGATAGATCTAAAGGAGCTACTGTGACGATTGTTCTCGCTATTGCTTTATAATTATTATAAAGAGTATTATTCTTGCCTATTGTTGTTCTTGTTCCGGGCAGGTCACAGGTGCCCTAAGGAAGCTATAGTGACGGTTGTAGGAGGCAACATATTAGACGAGACATCAAGTTGATTATGTACATCACTGTATACATTCATGTACCAAAGAAGATGTGAAGACAAAGCTATTTTTGAGATACAAAGTATCTCATATGGAGATTGATTGTAAGGAGCAGAAGGCTCCAAAGATGACCGAACATTAGAATAAACTCACATTAGACTTGATCAATGGATAATGAAGCCACCTTGAAAGGAAGCATAATTCGTTTGAAGTCCGGCTCAACTTTTCATACTAAGACTTGGTATACAACACCGAGTATGTTGGAATTTTTATTTTTATTTTCGGCACACTAGTTCAATGGGAGTTAACTGACTAGTTCCATTTTAGACTTTCTAATTTTGGACCATCACTATTATGCATGCATTCCTAAGAAAATCTCATTGCAACTCACTACTTCTTTTCTTTTATTAATTATAGGATGTCATTGCCTATATGAGTGAATATCACTCACTCATTGAACAAATCATAATATACATTGATTCTCATTCTTCATATTGTATCTCTCTTCCTTTTCTTGATAAGGTTTGTTTGTGTATTCTTTAGCTAGGTTTCCTGTGCAGGTTTCCATGAAACATGACATGGTATCATAGCCGAGCTTCTTGGAGCAACCCAGACAAGCCAAATAAGAGCGAAAGAGGATTTAATTATTGAGTAAACCTAGTTTTTGCTAGAGTCACAACCTATCCCTATCAAAAGGTGAGAAAATTGGAATCGACGCAGTTTATCCATTGCTGGGGTGCGACAGTCAATCGACGCAGTCCATCTATTGCTAGGGTGCAACGGTCGCACTCAAACTTATGAATTTTTTTTTTCCAGGAATCGATGCAACCTATCCATTGCTAGGGTGCGACATAGTCGCATTGTATCCTTCACTAGGGTGCGACGTTTAGTTTTTCGAAATCGACGCACCCTATCCATTGATAGGGTGTGACGATTCAGTCTACCCTGTAGAAAATATGGGAAGAAAATCAAGATCCTCCGTACAGAAAATGGGGGGGAGTATATCAACAAAGATGTTTAGAATATTTGTCGTGAAGCTGGTATCCAGTTGCAACACACAGTTCCATACACTCGACGATAGAATGGAGTTGCTGAAAGGAAGAACAGGGCTCTCAAGGAGATGACCAATTGCATGTTTCATGCAAGATCACTTCCTTCCAAACTTTGGGCTGAGGCACTTAACTGTGCTGCTTACATACAAAACAAATAACCTCACAGATCTGTTGAGGATACAACACCTTTTGAGGCTTGGACATGTGACAAACCATATTTCACACACTTCCGCATCTTTGTATCTAGAGCATGGGCCCATATTCCTTCTGAAAAGAGGAAAGCCTTAAATACACAGAGCACACCTTGCATCTTTGTGGGAGATCCAGATGATGTGAAGGGGTAAAAATTGAATCATCCCTCTACAGACCGACTCATCATTGAGCGCAATATTCAGTTTGATGAGTCCTTTGCATGCACCTCCAGTGCAACATGTAGAGACTCTTGTGCTTCCATCTATTCCAGACATCAAAGATGTTGATTCCACACACTCAGATTCTACATATCCAGACACATATTTAGAGGATCATGTACATGCAGATGAGAAGGTAGTACATCCAAATGAGGAGCCAATGTTGTAGATTCAACAAATTCCCAAGTGGGCACAGTCCACACTTCAAGCAGTAGGAAACCTTGCAGGGGATCCATTGGATTTGAGGAGGACTTGATCTCGGCATGTGGATCCTTCTCATGTACTTTCAGATTTTGAACCAACGATGCCCATGCATTGCTAGATGGTTCAATCTTCTGATCCACATACCTACAGTGAGGCTGTTGGAAATTCACTATGGGAGGAAACCATGCAGGAGGACCATGACTCTCTCCTAGAGAATCAGAATTGGGATCTGGTTCCACTTCCACCAGGGAGGAAACTTGTCAGATGAAAATGGGCCTATAGGACCAAGAGAACAACAAATGGTCAGGTGAGTAGGTACAAGGCCATATTAGTTGCTAAAGGATTTTAGCAGATTCATGGGATAGATTATGATGAGACCTTTGCTCGTATAGCAAATATGGACTCCATTCGCTTGGCTCTAGCCATTGCAACAACCAAAGGATGGGAAGTTCACCAAATGGATGTGAAGAATGCTTTTATTCATGGTGACCTTTCATAGGAGATCTACATGGAGCAGACATAGGGGTTCATTCATAACTCATCTTTAGTATGTAGATTGAAGAAGTCTCTCTATGGCCTCAAGCAGGAACCTAGAGAATGGTATGAAAAGATGGATTCTTACTTGCTTTCACATGATTTTGTTAGATGTAAATCTGATTCCAATGTTTACATGCTGAGGACTACTAAGTCTGTGATGATTTTAGTACTCTATGTTTATGATCTTTTGATCACTAGCTCTGCTTCAACCATTTCTTTGGTCAAAGATATTTTGCATGACAAGTTCTCTATGATGGACATGGGTCCATTACACTTCTTTCTTGGTCTTGAGATTAGTCAGGATTCTTCCAACATCAAACTTTCTCAGGATAAGTATGTCAAGGATATTCTGGATAGATTCCACATGACAGACTGTAAGTCTGCACCTACACCCTTCTTATCTGGGATCAGACTTGAGGATGACGGGGATACACCATTAGTGGAAAAAACTTTGTATCGACAGTTGGTGGGGGGTGTTCTATATCTCATCCACACCCGTATAGATATCTCATATGCGGTAGGAGTAGTTTCCAGATACATGCAGGAACCCCATGATCTGCACTAGAAGGCTTCCAAACACATCCTTATATATGTTAAAGGCACCATGAGTTATGGGATTCACTATGCAGTTGGTTGTGCATTAGATCTCATAGGATTCACATATTCATATTGGGCTGGTGATAGCACAGATCACAAGTCCACGTCTGGGTACACTCTCAGTTTGGGGTTAGGCCCAATTTGTTGGTTAAGTAAGAAGCAATCAACCATTTCTTTATCTTCCGTAGAGGCTGAGTACAGAGGAGTAGTCAACTGTGTCATTCAGACACTTTGGCTTCAACACTTCCTTACCGAGTTTGGTATCCAGTTTCACTCTCCGAATATCATATGGTGTGACAACCAGAGTACACTGAGATTTTGCAAAGATCTAGTACAACGATAACGAACCAAACACATTGAGGTCCACATGCATTTCATCAGATATTTAGTACATGAAAAGATCATTGATTTGCATTTTTGTCCTTCCTCTGAACAGACTGCCAACATATTCACCAAGACCTTCACTGAGAAAAAGTTTCAGACTTTGCGAGATCATCTTGCAGTGAAGAACATTGTTGGCCCTTGACCAAGTTTTGGGGAAACTTTGGTCAGCTTTAACCCAATTTTGGACTTCGACATGTTGGTCGAGGAAGGAGCGCCTAGGTGGAGCTGAGATCACGGATCTTACTGATTTTGCGAGCTATGCGGACCCAGTAAGGGGTCCTCTAGGGTTTTTGTAATGGGTTTATGGGATGTCGGCCCATGGGGTTTTCCCATGTTTAGGCCTTATTGTAAGGGTTTGCAAGATATAAATAAAGAAGGTTGTATTGTAAAAGTAGCTAGCAAAGTGAATGTAGTTCTGTGTGAACATAGTTTCTTTGTGCAGAGACATGTATGTGTGTTAAGGCTTTGTGCTCGATAGAGAGTTGGCTTTGTGCCTTGACCTAGCTTTGGAAGGAGGATATGGTGCTCAGTGTGCAGATCTCCTGTTTGGTGCGAAGCTCGACTCTGTGGCTTAGTGCACATGAGTGAATGAATGTAAGATTTTGACGAATAATAAAGAGGCGAAGCGGTTGGTGGACGTAGCCCCACACTGGGGTGAACCACGTATATCTGGTGTCTCATGTTTTTCTTTGTGCTATGTTATTTTTGTTATGTTTTGCTTAGTGCTTAGATTAGAATGTGTAATGAATATGTATGTCTTGCTTAAATGATTTGCTTATGTTAAAATGCTAGATCTGATTCGCAGTGCTAAGTGCTAAGTGTTTAAGGTGCATAATATATTTTGCTACTATGCTAGATCTATCTTTGGGTATGTTTTGTGATGTTAATAAGGTTAATGAACTAATGTATGTCACTTCCTAAGCATTAACAAAATATTCTGCGAAGTGTTATTATCACAGATCTGTGTCCCAACTTGGTTACAGAGACCTACGTCCTGTAACTCCCCCTGCTTCTACCTCAGGTGAGACTTCGCCTGCTTTGAAGGTGTTTCCAAAAGGGATGGTAGTCGAGGTTTTGTTGGTGCGATGTTAAGCGTTGAACCTTGGGTCTACCCCTGTGCCAACAAACACAGTTGCCTAGCATCTGTGTTTTCTTCTTTTGATGCATTTTCTTTTGAGGGGGGGGTTTGTTCCCATGTGGTTTTCCCTCTTTCCTCATTTTTATTCAGTGTTCATTAGTTGCATTGTAAATGAGTACCTAATATGGCCTAGTAGCTGGGACTCATTTTTTACTCCATAGTGATGTTCAGGGGGGGTGTTGAAAAAATTTCTATTTTCGGCACACTAGTTCAGTGGGAGTTAACTGACTAGTTATATTTTAGACTTTCTAATTTTGGACCATCACTATTATGCATGCATTCCTAACAAAAGCTTACTGCAACTCACTACTTCTTCTCTTTTCTTAATTATAGGATGTTGTTTCCTATATGAGTGAATATCACTCACTCATTGAACAAATCATAATATACATTGATTCTCATTTTTCATATTGTATATCTCTTCCTTTTCTTGATAATCTTTGTTTGTGTATGCTTTAGCTAGGTCTCCTGTGCAGGTTTCCATGAAACACTGACAAAGTATATCCTGTAGAGACTATGAAGTCTTTGTAGACTCGAAAGAAATCAATAATCAAAATGAGACCGATCTCAGAGAGGATCAGGTGAGAAAATGAGACACCTTCCAGGACTCACATATAGATTCCAAGAGTTGAGAATGCTAGCTCGTATTTTCAGAAACCTCTAGGAGACATGAAATCTCCTAGGAAGATTTCTTTGTTTCAGTGACATAGAGGGAAGCTAGTCAAAAGGATTGGGATATGAATTTTTCCGTGAGACTAAAAGGGAAGTTAGCGTTGACTTCCAAGATGATCTAATAGATCAAGCATGTTGCAGATAACAATATAAATATGTAAAAAGACTAAATTGTGTCTAGAGGATTATCCTATCAAGAGGAAGAATACTATGATGAGACACTTACTCCAGTAATCGAAGAAATAGTTCTAGTGTTCGTGAAGACAACAAAAAAAACCACGATTCTGATACAATATGAGATTCAAGGGGAGAAATCCCTATATTTGAGATTGAGTTATATCCAGTTCCATATGGTGTAGTACATTAGTTGGGTCATAGAGACATGACTACAATAGAAGATAGAGTTACCTCCATGAACGAAGAATAGATACCTCTAGTATCAATTATTGAGCCACTCTCAGTTTAGATGAAGATGTTTCCATGATAGAATAGAGGAAGTACTCTCAGAGTTCAAAAACTATAGTGATTCCCATCTTCAGTGAAGCTACAGGTCCCAGTCCTAGTCCCAGAGGAACGATTGCAGAGAGAGTAGAGGACATACTCTCAGGTAGTGAAACAGATAGTGCTTTGCATAAAGCACATAGAGCTATCACATGATTGTGCAGATTAAGTTGCAGCTAAGAATGTGTACCATGTTGGTACAGAGTGATGTGCGAATCTGATTTGATGTTGAATATAGAAAGGCTCATGTCTACAGGTTGAAGAAGGCTCTGTATGGATTGAAGCAAGCTCCCAGAGCTTGGTATGATAGAATTGATAGTTTCCCGACGAGCTTGGGATTTACTAAGAGTAAAGTTGATTCCAACCTTTACTTCAAGGTTATGAATGATGATCCAGTTATATTGCTGCTGTATGTGGGTGACTTATTCTTAACAGGAGAAGGACATCTCATCACAGATTGTAAGAAGAAGCTCGTTGCATAATTTGAGATGAAAGACCTAGGCCTGATGCATTATTTCTTAGGTCTTGAAGTTTGGCAGAGCTTAGAGAAGATCTTCCTTAACTAAGGGAAGTATGTAGTTGAAATACTGAAGAGGTTTGATATGTTGGAATGTAAATCCATGAACACACCCATGGAAACAAATTTGAAGCTCCTAGTGGATACTTCATCAGATTTGGTTGATGCTACTCTATATAGACAAATCATTGGATCGTTGTTGTATCTGACGAATACCGGGCCATATATATGTTTTGATGTGAACACCTTGAGTCAGTATCTGGTAGATCCCAAACGTGTTCACCTTATTGCTGGAAAACATGTGATGAGATACCTTAAGGGTACGTTGTAATATGGTCTTTGTTATACTGGAGATCATGACTTCAGACTGTATGGATATACTGATTTAGATTGGGTTGGAAGTGTTTTTGATAGAAAGAGCACTTCAGGATGTTGTTTTAGTCTGGGGTCAACTAAGACTTCATGGCAGAGCAGGAAGCAATCCAGTATTTCTCTCAACACGACAGGGGCGGATTACATTGCAACATGTTCCGCCAGTTGTGAAGCCATATGGCTTCAGAAGTTGTTGACAGGTCTATTCGACATGGAGATGAAAACTGCATTGATTCTATGTGATAACTAGAGTTTCATAAAGATGACAAAGAGCCCAGTGGTCCATGATAAGTCGAAGCACATAGAGATCCGATATCACTACATTCATGATATGGTGAAGAGAGGAGATGTAAAACTCCAATATGTTGGCACAAATGAGTAGGTTGCATATGTGTTGACCAAGCCTCTGTCTCATGTAAAATTTGAATACTTTTGAGACAAGCTTGGTATAGTCCGAAAGGATCTCACTCGAAAGGGGGAGTGATGCTGATGATATTATGGTATCCTGACCAACAACGGGGTAACTCCGTTAGGATTTTATATCCTAGGGGATTGATCATCTCTGGGAAGATCGCAGAGGTTCGGTAAGGATGGTCTGTCAGAGTACCTGTGCATGTATATTCCAGCTGTGGTCAGTAGTGGTAGCTCCGTTAGGATTTTATATCCTAGGGAATATTTTGATTCCTAGGCAGACCCCGAAGGTCCGGTATGGACGGTCTATTAGAGTACCACCTGGTAGCTCTGTTAGGATTTTATATCATAGGGAATTTTATAATTCCTAGGCATATCCTGAAGGTCTGGTAAGGACGGTCTGTCATAGTACCACACAATTTTGTTGTTGCACCTGCCTCATTCTATTTCCATATGATGATGATTTTGTTATCTCAACCTCATGTTGATGATGTTGTCATCTTAACCTCATGTTGATGATGTTGATTGATTCAACCTCATGCGGTTGATGATGTTGTACCAGCCTCGTGCTGTTGATGATGATGTACCAACCTCGTGTTGGTGAGATTGTTGCTCTAGCTTCATGCTATTGATGCTGATGTTTTTTTAGGTAGCTAGAGATGTAGTTGGGGGGGCGGGGGGTAGAGGGCCCATAGTGATAATAGTGGAGGCCATTCAATGTAAGGTGGACTAGGTCCACTATATTATTAAATAAGGCCCACTATGGTAGTTAGATATAATAAATGGGTAATTAGATATAATAAATGTAAGATGACTTCTTAGAAGGTTCTACTTCTAGAAGATTCCTCCTCTAGAATGTTCTTAGGTGATGATAGCACTATATAAAGGGGTTCAAGCAATGTAATGGGATATGAGGAGAATTATTGTATTTGGATCAGTAGCTCAATAAGACGATGCCCCCTCGAAGAGGCAAGTGAACAGGAGAGTATCCCTTCCATAATAGGATCCATTGTATGGTGTTGCCCTACCCTAAGGGTTTGAAAGTAATAAAAAAGATTTTTCATATTGCTTTTCTATATCTATTGTGGTGCTTTTGTATTCTGTTATTTGGTTCATAACATGTTTCAACTTCATGCCGATGATGATGATGATGATGATATTCTAGCTCCATGCTGTGAAAGATGATGATGATGCTATTCCGGCTCCATGCTGTGAACGATGATGATGATGATGCTACTCCAACTCCATGCTATGAAAGATGATGTTATTGATGATGAGAAAAACTTCTGATGATTTGTAGATATGCCAGTCAATGTTACAGATGTTGATGATGTTGTTTCCCTCTCTCTCTCTCTTGATGATGTTGTATTGCGTTATGTATGTGGAATACCCTTTTTGTTAAGGGGTATTGTTGAAATATTGTAACTGCGAAGACTATTCTAATTATAATTGAGTTATTATCATATAGATCAATCCCTTTTTTTGGATTGATCATGTTGGGACTTATGTATGACCAAATCCCATTTTGTGGATTGGTCAAACCATATTCATATGGTGGTAATTGAGAAGTCGCCCCCTAGGGTTTATTAAAGTGGTTTTAACCACTATTGGAAAAAGTTGGCCCTGCTTGGTGAAGAGATACAACCCTAGCGCCCATCAGCTAGTATAAATAAGAGAGGATGGTGCCTCATTCACTCAGTCACTCAGTCACTCATCTAGTGCACAAGTTTTGGAGGTAGCTGCAGTTGCAAGAAGACAAATATTCTCTAGTGTTTTTGTCTTTAGTCTTGGCATTGTATTGGAAATCTATTATTGAGGAAGTTTTTGCTGGGTTTTCTCCCCCATGAGGGTTTTCCAGGATAAAATGTTGTGTACATTGTGATTGTGTTTCTTTCAGTGATCCTACTTATGCTATTATTGTCTAGTAAATTGAAAAGAACTTAATAACAACTCTAAATTTAACACATATACCAATAACAAATTTAAGAAAATGGGTTGAATTAATATACATGGGTAATTCCCCCTTGGACCCCCCTATTAGGAATTCTCTTAGACCCTCCCCTCTCTTTTGGATTAATTCATCCCCCATCTCTGTTCATGTCCCCTTAGCAACTAACATCACATTTTATTATTTAAAATTGAGAAATATATTTCACATATACATTGCTTTGGCCATAGACACACATTATATCTACATAAACATTAATTAAACTGTGGATTATAGTGGGGATGTTACATTTCCTTTCCCTTACAATTTTTCATCATCCTCAGTGCACACTATGCCGATATACATATATGAAATTTGCATCATAATACTTAGAAAATAAATTCTACAATTTCACAACTCCAACAACAGTGCTAACCATAATCTCTTGTTCCTCTCAACCTGCCGATCCAAGGAATGCATCCTTCGTTTATCAGAGCCAACCCAAGGAATGTACCATTTTTTATCAGTGATAACCCATGGAATGTGCCATTCTTTTATCAATCCCCCCCAATGTAGTTGGATAGGACTCTGAGATGTGGTTCCAGAACTCTAGCTGCTTAAAATGGAGTCATGCATTTTGTTTTCTTCAAAATTCTAAAAGATTTGCGGGTATTATTCTTGCATGTTTTCTACATGATCCCATATAACATATTCAAGATTGTAGCAAGTCCACTGAACCTTTACCAACCCTATGCATTTGTTCCTGAGTACTTTGAATTTCTGGTCTAGGATGCATACTGGTTCCACCCGAAAATCCCCTTTGTGCTCCACTTGGATCACATTCCAATCAATTACGTGGTTAGGGTCAAAAACATATTTATTTAATAATGACACATGAAATACATTATGCACTCTTAAGTATGCAAAAAATGATAGCTTGCATGCAACTGGCCCTATCTTTTCTGAGATTTCAAAAGGTCCACAATATCTTGCTGCCAACTTTGGACAACTTCCTAGCTTTAACAAACTTCTCTTTGTATTCACTTTTAAGAACACATGTTCTCCCACTTTGAAATGTCTAAACACTATATTCTTGTTTGCATAAATTTTCTGCCTATCCTAGGCAACCTTTAAATTCTGCTTAATCTTTGCCATATTCTCTTCCATTTCCTTTAACAAATATGGCCCAACAACTGCTCTGTTTGCCGGGTTATCCCAACTTACTAGAGTGTTACACTTCATGCCATACAATGCTTCAAATGGACTAATTTTTAATGAGGCTTGATACATCAGACTTTGATGACTGATCCATCACATACATTCTAAGCATGTCCTCAATTATTCTGTTAGTCCTCTCTGTTTTTCTATATAACTCTGGGTGATATGTTGTACTGAGATTTAGATTTGTCCCAAAGCCTTTGAACATACCCTTCCAAAAATTGGATGTAAACTTTGGATATCTATCCGAAACTATTTCCTTAGACATTCCATGTAGCTTAGCAACTTCCTTCATATAGATCTTTGTAATATTTCCCGCCTCGTGTGTTGTTTTCACTGGAATAAAATGTATTTCCTTAGTTAATTTATCCACCACAACCACTATGGAATCATGATGCTTCACTGTTCTAGGCAATTTTCTAATAAAATCCACTATGACAAATTCCCACTTCCATTCCGGAATGGGCAATGACTGTAACAACCTAGCTGGATGTGTATGTCATGTCTTCATTTTCTGACACTCTAGACATCTAGCTATGTAATTAACCACTTCTTTCTTCATTCATGGCCAAAAGTATTGGCTTCTTACAACTACAATTGTCTTCTAACATCACGTGTGTCCAACATATAACACATTATGCATTGCACTCTTAGCACTGCATTTTTCATTTCATTGGATTTCGAAACATATGATTTTCCTTTGTACATGAGAATTCCATGTTCTTTCATCTCATAATAATTAAATTTCGACTGAAAATTACCTTGCTGTAATGTTTCTTTTATTTTTAGATATTGCTAATCTGAATTTGTTGCTACAATTATTTGATCTTTCAAATCAATTCTATACATGTTGATGGCTGCAATATGTACTTCATGAGCTCTCCTGCTGAGTGCATCATCCATTTTATTTTCCTTGCCTTTGATATGCTTAATCTCAAAGTCATATTCACTAAGGAATTCAAACCATCTAGTTTTTCTGTAATTTAATGTTGGTTGTCTAAAAAAATGTTTCAGACCACAGTGGTTTGTCCTTAATTCAAATTTCCTTCCCATGAGGTAATGTCTCTGTTGGTTGTGGAGCCTGATTATCTTCCTGATTCAGAGGTCTTTGTTTTCAGCCGTGTTTATACCCCATGAAGACTTTACACCCCGTAAGAATGTACACTCCTCCACGCGGGGTAGTGCAGGGGGGGTTACCGCCCCTTGCGGGGTCCCGAGGAAAGCGGGTCCCCGAAGTAAAAATTGCCTTATAAATGTATATTGTAATTTCATAGTAAATATAGATTGTTCATTATAAGGTACAGATCTGACGGTAGAAGTTATGTCATGGTTTTTTTCCCTAGAAGGCAACCCTGTTTTATGAGGGAAATGTATTGCGAATATTGTATCCTTAGTGAGGAGATTGTGAGAGAAATAATACAAAGTTACAGTAGGTGTGATTTATGTTGTATCCCTTCATTTGATGGATAATAATAAAGGAAGGAGCTAGAAATTTCTTTGGTGGACGTAGCCCACACTGGGTGAACCAAGTATATATGTGTCTCTATTGTATTGTGTATCTTCTGTTTTTTATTTCCACATTTGTTTTATTTTATTTCCATGGGATCCTGTTTTTCTAACAACTTGTATCAGAGTGAAAGGTAACTCACAGGAAAAGAGGGTTCCTGGTTCGAGTGGGAGCAATGGCAGAAGATGGAAAGTTTAGGGTCAAGAAATTTAACGGAAAAAACTACCAGTTATGGAAGATGCAGATGGAAGATTATTTATATCAGAAGGATCTATTCCTACCATTGGGTGGAATAACAAAGAAGCCTATGGCCATCAAGGATGAAGAATGAGAGGTTATTGACAGAAAGTCACTAGGAACGATACAACTGAGCCTGGCAACATCGATGGCTTTCAATATTTCGAAAGAAAAGACGACGAAGGAGCTGATGGATGCATTGGCTAAACCGTATGAAAAACCCTCAACATCCAATAAGGTATTTTTAATGAAGAGATTATTTAATATGAATATGTCAGAAGGTGGGTCTGTTGTAGATCATTTAAATGAATTTAATATGGTTACTAATCAACTAAGTTCTGTAAAATTGGTCTTTGATGATGAGGCCAAGGCTCCTCTAATCTTGTGCTTATTGATCCGGATTTTATGAGTAGAATGAAATGAATACATATTATTATCAAAATATTATTAACACAAAATAACAAATATACAGGAAATCTAGTTTCTATTCAATAAGGAAATAAGCTAAAACTGTAAAATGCAGCGGAAAACAAGCTTGCTAGAATGGTGGCAACTTATCTCTAAGAAGAGATGTGACGACTGCGCTCATTCGCAATAAAATGATTAAAATGAGGCTCTGAAGGAATTTTTACAATAAACAAGAATGTCAAAAACCATATACATCCAAAAACCTAACCCTAAGAGATGAAACGCCAAAAGTCACGTGGGCCCCGTTTGGATAAGTTAGTACATTAACTTCTCGAGGTCGTAACTTTTGCATACGATATCCATTTTAGGTGCACGATATCCCATTGGAAAGGTCTATCCGAGGAATACAATGTTTCCATTAAAATAAGAATTTTCCAACAACTTGACTATGGCGATCTATAAAAACAATTTTTAGGGCCTCAAAATGGCCCCGAAAGTCAGGGACCCGAAAACTAGGAAAAAACTGCCAAACTGGAAAAATGGAAAAATGAGCGAGTTGGAATAGGTGGGAGGCCACTGAAATCCATATGGGTCAATCCTACCCCCTTAAGAAGCAAAGGTATCCATTGCATTGAGTACCCCCATTAGATGAGGAAACTTCTGCTGAATTTGGCCCTGGGTGAGCCACTTGCGAGTGCCTTTGACATGTTTGTCCAAAATATGATCACTGGATTCCTATTGTATGCAGTCAGGGTTGAGCTGTGTTGGTGTCAATTTTTTTTTCCATATTTGAGGTGTCTAATAATGGTGGGAAATAAGGTCGAAGGAGATCCACGTTGAACACTGGGTGCAGGCCAAGGAAAGGAGGAATACTAAGCTCAAAAACATTATCACCCACAACCTTGGTGATGGTGTAAAACCAATAATGGAGTGGGAAAAGATTTTGATGGGGTCCTCTAAGGCATTCTTTCTATGAGTGGAACCAAACTTTTTCACCCACCTAAAACTTATGTGGCACCCGGTGTTGATCATGGTGTTGCTTGTACTTGTCACTGGACTTCCGTAGGATATACTAATCCTGTTGGCGGATGTGCTAGATCCACTGAATGAACCAGGTGGATTTGAAAACTTTAGTTGGAGTAGGAGATGAGTTGGTTGAGGTGACCGTAATGGGTAGTGCAACATCTACGGGACCCAATGGTTGGAATCCCAACCCCACCTGAAAGGGGCTGTGGTCGGTTGAGCTATGTAGGGCTCAGTTGTAGCTATACTAAACGTAGGGAAGAATCTCATCCCATGTGCGAGGGTGCTTGGAATTATACATGCGTAGGATATGCACGATCGTTCGATTTACGACCTCAGTTTGGCCATCTGTTTGGGGGTGGAAGGTCGTGGATTTGGTGAGCTTTGTGTCTAGCAGTGACGAGAGGCTTGACCATAATGTGCTAAGAAATCAACTGTCCCAATCTGAGACAATGGTTTGTGGGATTCTAAAATGTACCCAGACTCATTCAAAGAAAACCTTGGCAGTGGCCTCTGCTGTGATGCTCTTCTTGCAGGCAACCATAATCACCATCTTAGAAAAGAGATCAACAACCACAAAAAACACAGTCATTTCCCCGCTTGGTGGATGGGAGGCCCGACATGTAGTCCATTGAGATGGATTCCCATGTCTTGTCAGGAGTAGGCAGGGGGGTGTACATGCCCTGTTTATTAGTGGTCGGTTTGACAATAGTGGAGGAAGTGAAAGACCTGATATACTTGCTGAACTCCTGTCGAAGTTTCGACCAGTAGAAATGTTTCTGCAGCATTGCGACTACCTTTTCGACACCTAAGTGTCCTGCCACCCGACTGTAGTGGGCTTCCCAGATCAACTTCGCTCACTCGCTTGATGGAACACAGATATGGCCCAGACGACACAACAACCCGTCATGAAGATGGAAATTAGTGACAATTGCGTTTGCACCCAACATTTGGTATGTGGTGGAAAAGTCCGTGTCTGTCTCATAGATTTGGGGCCATCTAGAGGTCTCATGGCCGTAAGAGTCTAGCATCATGGTGAGTGCCGTGACTGGAGGTCTGCTGAGGAAATCAACGACACGGTTGGTGCTTCTTGTTTTATACTTGATGTTGAGGTGGAATTGTTGAACGTATGTGGACCACTTCTGATGGCGGTCATTCTGCAATTTGCCTTGTGTCTGCATGAATTGCAGTGGTTTATGATCAGTGTGGATGACTGTCTCCTTCCAAAGAATGTAATGTCTACATTGGAGACAGGATTGCACAATGGAGTACATTTATTTTTCGTAAGTAGGGTACTTACATACAACATCTGATAGTGTCTCACTATGATAGGCCACGGGGTGGCCGTGCTGAGTGGGAACAACGCTCATAGCATAGTCTGAAGCATCTGTCTCGATCTCAAAGAGATGTTGTAGGTCAAGTAGTGAAATTACTGGGGTTGATCACAAGCGCTGATTTAAATCATCGAACGCTTGTTGTTGGGACTGACCCCACACAAATTTTGCCTTACCACCACCCCTGGTTACTTGGCTGAGGGCCGATGCAATATGGGATAATCCCAACATGAACCTGTGGTAGAAATTGGCAAGGCCTAAGAAGCTCTGAAACTTAGTGAGTGTGGTTGGGGCTGGTCAATCACGTATGACTTAGATCTTGGATGGATCCACATGTACGCCATGGTGATCAACGATGTAGCCCAAGTAATGGACCTTGTCCATGACGAATGAACATTTTTCCAAGTTGGCGTATAGTTGGTGTTATCCTTAGTGAGGAAATGCGAAGGAAAAATACATGTGAGACATCAGGTAATGCATTAAACATGGAGAATAGGGGAAGACAAAATGATAGAGGAAAGGGCTCAGGGAACCACGAGAATTATAGGAAGGGCATATCCAAATCCAGACTTGGAAAGATAGAGTGTTGGAATTGTGGGAAGAAAGGACATATGAAGAAAGACTGTAGAGCTCCAAAGAAACAAAGAGATGGACAACAGGAGAAAAATCAGGAAGCAAATGTAACATGTGATGTGTTACAAGATGATTTGATTATTTATGTAGATAATACTTCCGAGTCTTGGGTAGTAGATTCAGGGGCTTCATTTCATGCCACACCCCATAGGAAACATTTTCTAGATTATGTTCAAGGTGTTTTGGACAGGTTCATTTAGGTGATGATGCACCATGCAAAATTGTTGGAATGGGAAAGGTAAAAATAAAGCAAAACAATGGAAACCAATGGTTGTTGAAAGAAGTAAGACATGTTCCAGATCTAAGGAAAAATCTAATTTCAACATGGCGATTGGCAAGTGAAGGTTGTATATCCATATTTACAGATAAGGTGTGGAAGGTCACCAAAGGATCATTGGTGATAGAAAAAGGAGAGAATGTAGGTACATTGTATTTATGTACTGGTAATACTGAATCTTCTATCTCTTTAGCTTCTACATGAGTGGATACAAAACTATGGCATCATAGGCTTGGACACATGAGTGAGAAGAGGATGAAGATACTTCACAAAATAAATTTTTTGCTAGATCTTAAACAAATTGATTTGGATTTTTGTGAGCATTGTGTTTATGGAAAACAAAAGTGATTCAAATTTCTCAGAGTCGGAAAAGAAAAGAAGAGTGAAAGGTTAGGGTTTGTGAATACATATGTATGGGGACCAGATCAAGTATCATCTCTTGGTGGCTCTCATTATTATGTTACTTTGATTGATGATGCAACTAGAAAAACTTGGGTTTATTCCATTTGACAAAAATATGAATTTTTTGATACTTTTAAGAAATGGAAAGCTTTTGTTGAGAATGAGACATGAAAAAGGTTGAAATGTCTCAGATTAGACAATGGAGGTGAATATTGCAGCAAGAAGTTTTATGACTAATTTTCATACCATGGGATTCGTAGAGAGAAGACAGTTCCAGGAACAACACAAGAAAATGGTGTGTTAGAAAGGATGAACAGGACAATCATGGAGCGTGCAAGGAGTATGCGATTGCATGCTGGTTTTCCCTTACATTTCCGAGAAGATGTTGTAGATACTGATATTTACTTAATAAACATAGGACCTTCAAGCTCTTTGGATGGTATAATTCCAGAGGAGACATGGACAGGTAAAAAGGTAAACTATTATTTTTTGAAGACTTTTGATTGTGAAACATTTTTTCATATTGATAAAGAAAATAAAACAAAGTTTGAGGAAAAATCCAAGAAGTGTACCTGTATTGGATACAATGTTAATGAATTTGGTTATCGCTTATGAGATTATGAAAATAAAAAAATCATTAGGAGTAGAGATGTCATATTTAATGAGAAGGTCATGTACAAAGATCAGTTGCAGGGAAAGAAACAGGAAAAATAAAAACCAAAATACACAGTGCTTTATGAGATCACTGGAAAAAAAATTCCAAAGGTACCAGAAAATAAAAATGTACAACAATAGGAGAAACAAGTACCTCAAACGCCTACAAGTGTTGTTAGAAGATCTACCAGGTTAAGTAGACCCCCTGAACGACACTCTCCTTCATTGTATTATTTATTGTTGACTGATTCTGGTGAACCAAAATGTTATGAAGAGGCAATGCATGTAGACACTAAAAAGAAGTGGGAGAAAGGAATGAAAGAGGAAATGGATTCCCTGGTAAATAACCAGACTTGGGATTTGGTTCAGTTGCATGCATAAAGAAGAGCATTGCAGAATAAATGGGTTTACAAGTTGAAGGAAGAAAATGGAGGAAAAAAGAGGTACAAGGCTAGACTTGTTGTAAAGGGGTTTGCACAAAATAAAAGTATATATTTTGATGAAATATTTTCTCATGTTGTTAAGATGAATTCAATTAGGACTATTTTAAGTCTTGTGGCAATAGAAGATTTACATATTGAACAATTAGATGTAAAAAGAACTTTTCTCCATGGGGATTTGGAGGAAGGGATTTATATGCAGCAACCACAGGGGTATGAGGTCAAAGGGAAGGAAAATTTGGTATGCAGGTTGAAGAAGAGATTGTATGGCCTAATAAAGCTCCAAGGCAGTGGTATTTGAAGTTTGACAGGTTTATGGTAGAACAAGGTTATAGTAGATGCCATTCTGATCACTGTGTTTATTTTAAAAGGTTAGAAAATGGAAGCTATATTATCTTGCTATTGTATGTAGATGGCATGCTTGTTGCAGGGTCTAATATGCAGGATATAAATGTGCTCAAGAATGAATTAGCTAATTCATTTGTGATGAAGGATTTGTGTGCTGCAAAGAAAATCCTTGGTATGAGAATAACAAGAGACAAGAAAAATCACAAATTGACATTGTCTCAAGGTGAGTACATAGAGAAGGTGTTAGAGAGGTTTAGAATGCAGAATGCAAAACCAATTAGTACACCTTTGACCAACCATTTCAAATTAACTAAGGAAATGTGTTCCAAGACACATGAGGAGATATAATACATGTCCAGGGTCCCTTATTCATGAGAAGTTGGCATCTTGATGTATGCAATGGTTTTCACAAGACCAGATATTGCACATGCAGTGGGAGTTGTGAGAAGGTATATGAAAAATCCAGGTAAAGAACATTGGGAGGTAGTAAAGTGGATTCTCAGGTATTTGAGATGTATTGGTACTCATGCATTGTGTTTTGGAGGTTCTAACACTATTCTACAAGGATACGTTGATTCAAATATGACAGGTGATAAAGATAGCAGGAGGAGCACCACATGGTATGTTTTTAGTATAGGTGGAACAACAACAAGTTGTATTTTGAAACTGCAAAAGGTTTTTGCACTTTCAACAACAGAAGCAGAGTATGTTTTTGTTACAGAGGCTAGTAAAGAAATTATTTGGCTACAAAGGTTTATGGAGGAATTGGAAAAGAAGCAGAAGAATAGAAGGTTGTACTATGACAATGAGAGTGTCATTCATCTTGCAAAGAACTCAGCCTTCCATTCGAAGACTAAGCATATAAAACTCAGGTACCATTTCATATGATCCGTCTTGGAAGATGGGCATTTGAATTTGGAAAAGATACAAAATAGCCAGAATCCTATAAACATGTTAACAAAGGGAGTAACCAGGGAGAGAGTGAGTTCCTGCTCAGTTTCAATTTGTCTTCAAGCATGAAGGTGAAAGTAAGAATTTTTCTATGTCCAAGAAGGATCATAGTCCAACATATACAACAACAATGGAATTGTTGAGATCAGTCTCCAAGTGGGAGATTGTTGGTTGTGGAGCCTGATTATATTCTTGATGTAGAGGTCTTTGTTTTCAGTTGTTTTTATACCCCAGGAAGACTTTACACCCCAAAAGAGTGTACACTCCTCCACGTGGGGGAGTCCAGGGGGGTTACCCCCCTACGGGGTTTGGGGGAAATCGGGGCCCCGAAGGAAAAAATTATTTGTAAATGTATATTGTAATTTCACAGTAAATATGGACTATTCATTATAAGGTCATAGATCTAATAGTAGAAGTTATGTTAGGGTTTTTTTCCCTAGAAGGCAACCCTCTTTTATGAGGGAAATGTATTGCGACTATGTATCATTGCGAATATTGTATCCTTAGTGAGGAGACTATGAGACAAAGAAGAGGAAGTTAAAGCGGGTGTGTTGTAGGTTGTATCCCTTCATTTGCTCGATAATAATAAAGGAAGGACCTGTCAATTTCTCTGGTGGACGTAGCCCACACTGGGTGAACCACGTATATCTATGTCTCTATTATAATGCATATCTTCTCTATTTTATTTCCGCATTTGTTTTATTTTATTGCTCCACGATCCTATTTTTATAACAGTCTCCACATTTTTAATGCATGTACAATTGATTCTAACTCTAGATCGTGGGTAGATTAATTCCTTTTATGCTCTTTTAGTTTTCTAGACTCATAGCATACCACATGATCCTTTTGACTGAGAAATCCACCGATCCCTTCCTTGCATGCATGAATGCACACCACAAAATATTCATCTGAATTTGCAATATTTAATATGGACACACTTGTCAAGATGTCTTTCAATTGTTGAAAGCTCTCTTCACACCTGGAAGTCCATTCAAATTTCACTCCCTTATTTTGCAACGAAGTTATTGGGCTTGCAATATTTGAGAATCCTTTTATAAATATTTGGTAATAACCCACAAGACCCATTAATGACCTGACCTCTATGACATTTCTTGACGTTGGTCATCCTCTAATGGCCTCTATCTTCTTAGGATCAACTGCTATCCAATTTGCTGAAATTATATGCCCCAAGTAGTGGATCTTCCTTTGATAAAATGTGCACTTATTAGCGTAACATACAATTTATGTTCTCTTAAAAATTGCAACACCATTCTTAAATTTTTATCATGCTCCTCTTTAAACTTAGAGTAGATGAGAATATCATCTAAGAAAACAATAACAAACTTTTCCAGGTACTCCATGAACATTCCATTCACCAGGAACATAAAATAGTTGGGGCGTTTGACAGTCCAAATGGCACTACCGTGAATTCATAATACCCATATCTTGTCCTGAATGTTGTCTTGCTGATGTCTTCTTCCTTTATCCTCACTTGATGATAACCTGATCTCAAGTTGATCTTGAAAAAAATTCTTGCACCTTTCAGCTGATCAAACAAATCATCAATCCTTGGAAAATGATATTTGATTCTTTATGGTGATCTTATTTAGCCCTCTGAAATCAATACAAAGCCTCACAGTTCCATCAATATTTTTATAAAAAGAAACAAGGCTCCCCAATGTGACATACTTGGGTGTATATACTCCTTCTTCAAAATCTCTTCAATCTACATATGCAACTCTTTCAATTTGGGTGTGCCCATTCTGTATGGTGTTTTGGACACTGGGGCAACTCCGGGAACCAAATCAATAGATAAATCAATGTTTCTCTTTGGTGGAAGTCCTGGAATATCCCTAAAAACATCTTAAAAATCCCTTAAGACCATATCGTCTTCAATACTTTCCCCTTTATCTTTTTTTGCCTCTTCTATATGGATTCAAAAATCTGACATCCCTTCCTAAAACTCTTTTTCGACTGCATACTGAAATCTCTTGAACAACTACATCTCTTGGAATTCCTTGAATATTCCCTTGATTCCCTTCTCCATCAAGACATGTAATTGCCTTGTTGTAACAGTCTAGGACAACATGGTGTTTTTCCAACCAATCCATTCCAATTCGACAATCATATGAACATAATGGCATAATTTTTACATCTACTTTTGTATTGAGTCCATTCATGTCTATTGTACAATATTTAACCAATCCAATGATTTTCCTCTTAGCTCCTGTGGCTAATTGAACTAACCAAGATTTCAAGTGAAATATTCTTACTCCTTTGCAAGTGAAATATTTCAACAATATTAGAGTTTATGTAACTATGGATAGCTACAAAATCAATTAAAATTGCTATGTGTTGGTTATCGATCTTACCTTCCACTTCAATAATGGGAGATTGATACTCTTCTTTCTTTTTGTCCAAGGTTGCATATATCCTTGGCATGTTTCCTCCCATGTATTCAACTATTTCAGCCTCATGAATGTTGTGGAAAGTCCTCATTCTTTCTCCCTTGTGAGGGAAGTCCCTATACAAGTGATTACCCCCACATCCCCAACATTGTATAGGCTACTTCCTTAGCCTTTTCCCAAATGAATCCACAGTCTTGTGCTAATTTTGGGTTGATTGACCTTGCATATTTTCTTGGGAATTGTTCTTGAAAAATGGTGGCTTAAAACCTTTCTGCCTTTGATCATTTCCCCCCTTCATCTTGTCATTCCAAGCCTTTTGGAAAATTGACCTTCCTTTTTTATGCTCATAAATATTCTTTGCTCTCCTTATGGTTTCTTCCAAAGTATTGGGGTTATCATATTGTATCTTGTCACTATAGAAAAGGGTAACCCACTTAGGAACCTTTGGAATTTTTTTTCCCTTTATGAAGTCAACATACTTCAACAATTCAATGGACCTCTTCTCATATTCCTCCATTGTCATGTTTCCTACCTTGAGTTTAAAGAACTCTTTCATCTTTCTTTCATAATAATGCTTGAGAAAATATTTCTCTTGGAAATATCCTTTGAATTGCCTCCATGAGACCCTTTTCTCATCAAAGTTCTTGGTTTGCTTACGCTGATCCCACCACATGGTTGCATTTCCTTGCAAGTGGTAGGTGGCAGAGTAATCATGCAACTGGAAATATTTCTTGATTTCCAACAGTTAGGCCTCGACTTCTTCTCCCTTCCTGTGCTCACTATTAAAAGTTGATGGTTTGATTTTCTTGAGTTCACCTTGAAAGATGTTTGCCTTGGGCCTTCTTATCTATCTCATAACATGAGACACACTTGGGATTATCCCTAGCTCTGAACTTGCATGAGTTCTTCTGGTGGATTTCTTTGGAGAATGATGACATTTTCTCATGCTTCTTGATTTCCTATCATTTTCATGATCATCCCTTTTGCTTTAGGATCTGGATGATTTCACTTGTCTAGCACTAGTTTCTTACTTGGTGATAAATTCTTTGTTGACTTTCTTATGAAACATATTCAAAATTTGAAGTATCTCTTCTTGAGCCTTCATAATCCTTTCATTATCTTCACTATATTATGCACTTCTTTATGCATGCTTCTCATAGTTACATGCTCCTGCCTTCCCCTTCTCCCATTAGACTCTATATCCACATTACCCATGATGAAATGAAGACCTATGATCTCCTCCTCATGGTTGTAATACCCTTGAGAATCTTCCATAACTCCAATCCTCATATAAGAACCAAACCCGTTTTCTTGTACCTCTAATTCTGCAAGAAATGTGCATGTAATAATTACTGTTAGAACATGCATAACATAAAACGTTTCATTAATTAAAATACATGTTATTATTGATCCCAATTTATGAAGGAAACAATGCACCAAATCAAAATATGATTGCTTATATTCATTCCTATCTAAAACAACTTTCCAATGAGTGTACTCATGCCTCAATCTAAGTTTTGAGCGAAAAGTTGCAACATCCACACGATGCAATTTTCTACTCATTTACTGCTACATAAATCTCCTTATTAATTTCTAGATTTATTTTCCCAATTCAAAATTTTGGGTTGATAGACATCTTCCACTTCTTAATACCTTTCCAGTGACTATTTGTTTTCTCAAATTCAAGCTTCGAGCCGAAAGTTATGGTCCGAAGAAGTTTTGACCATTATTCCTAATTTATCTTTGTATGTTGCAGGTGTCTTCTTTCTCTTCCTGCACATTTTTACATGCCCAAATCCTAAATCTGGCTTCATGGCTATCTTCTATGGATCATAATGTTTCCATAGACTGCTCCTGTGCCCCAAAATAACTTCTGAGCAAGGAGTTATACCCTTTGGAAGTAATATGGTGCCAAAATTTTACCTTAACTATAACTTTCTCATACGAGCTTTGTTTTTCACTCGTGATAGCTTATTGGATAGATCTCTTCGAGTTATCATGGGTTTTTATTGGAAAAAAACACAGTTTAGGGCCTCAAAATTTCCCCACAAGTTAATGACCTTCAAAAATATGAAAAATTTAGAAAATTTCATATAAAACTGTCTGTTTTATTGTTATAACAACCTTTTAAATCTGAGCTGTCTATCTCAAATAGGGTGAATTCTCAATCATCAATCTGAATTCCATCGGTGATCGGTTGATTGACACTTTCCTTTGAACACGTGCAATGCATCACCCAAACTATAGACCTGACCATCAGCCATTGACTCAATCGCTTGATAACCGATTTGCAACACAACGCTAAACCGACCGGCCCGACCATCGATTGTCGGTCATCGACGATTTTCATTGGCGAATGAAAACACTTCACCGAATTCGACCGACGCTCGACCATCGACCCATTCGATGTCGTCCATTTATCTTGGAAACCACTTGTACACATCACTAAATCTTCTGACCATCGGTCGTCGACGATCGTTGTTGACTATCGAAACACTTACTCAATTGGGTCGCCCGATCATCGACCACTGACCACTTTTGAGATGACGTAACTATTGCAGGCATGGAATGACATGTGGATGCTAACGTGGAATGAAACATCATCATGAGGTGTTAAATTGGATGATGTGGAACGACATATGGATGTTGACGTGACATGACACGTGGATTTTGATGTGGAATGACACATCATCACCCACTTTCCTTCATTGGCCATCGAACGTTTCACCGACCATCGACCGTCGGTCATTGACAACTCCTCTTGCTTGTTTGAAACACTTTGTATAATCGACTGACACCTGATCATCATCCCATCAGTTGTTGGTGATTTCCGTTGGCGACTGAAAACACTTTGCCGAATTCGACCGACCTAATTATCAGCCGTCGACGACTTCTATTGGCATCCAACAGTTAGAAAAAATTTCACCAATTTCTAGGTGAATCTAGACCGTCAATATCCAAGCCAAGATGATATTGAACGTCGATCAACTCCATCTTCCCAACCTATAAAAACCGATCTAGACTGTCGATCTATCTCCTCTTTCCAACTACCGAAATGAATCTCGAATGTTGATATGCTCGACCTTCCAAACGACCAAAATATTATAAATTTCTAAATTTATTAAAATGAATCTGGGTTGTTGATCTCGCGATTGAATGCAATCTTGGTCGTTGATTCATCAACTATGTCCAACTTCTACAGGTGGCCATTAAAAATCGAATTTTGACCTTCTAGGTTGAATTTAACTTTGCAACTTTGAATATTGGCTCCATTCAACCTCTTAAACACTTATGAGTCATTTAAACTCAGATTTTGCTCACAAATTTGGGGATTTCACTCTAATTTTATCCATTTCCCCCCAAACTCGCATAGACTGAAGTCCACAACAACAAATTACTCAATTTGTAGTCGGCTTGGCCCACACAAGCTTGATATTTCAACCAAAGGCTATGATACCATAATGTAATGTTCCCCAACTCAATTGACGAACACTACGGTGCGAAATACTTATAAAAATTAAAAATTTCTGCTATCTAATTAAATTCTTGTAGCTTCCAACCACAAATTACAACCAGATTTAACTCTTAACTGTTACCATTATTTACATGCACCTACAACATGCTAAAATATACATGATATGCAACTAATAACTAAATTACATCAACATATAAATATGTATCATACACAAAGTTCATGCACAACAATTAAAACTCATAAAATAAGACAACAACATGACAAAACACTTATCTTTTATAAAAAATTGTGCAACCAGCTGCTTGGGACGAACGTTCCACCTAACCGTATACATGTTGTTCTAAATTTCAACAACAAGTCATCCATGAGCTGGGGCTAGTAATCCACAAAAGAGGGTGGTCTCTCTCTATCCACTCACAACTCATAAAACCCACAACACACTGGTATTTTCCTACAACTATCTTGATTTTCCACCAACTCTCTTCCTCTTGACCTGCCCAACCCAAGGAATGTACCCCTTCATTGATCTCTATCCCTCGACTATCCCATTCATTTATCATGGTCTCTCTGGCACATGTAACCAAGAATCTCTCAACCGGGATATCAAGGGAACTTGATGCTAGGAAAACTACCAACAAATAACAACAAACACTTGTTGTTACAATGCAACTCACTCGTGAGTTCACTCATTAGGCCTGACAACCCAGTTATTCAGTATTAAACTCCAAAACACTCAATATATGCTCCAACATGCTCTAGAATTCTCCCTCCATGGATTCTCTAGCTCCAAGCTCTCTTTCTTGCTCTCTCCTTGCTCCACATGCACAAAAACTGAATGTGTAAAAATTGTTGTAAAAACCAAATTTCCTCTCCTTTGACTGCCTTGCTTGACTCACACACTTCCCCAAGCTGATTGTACTCATCCCCCATGATCCCAGTAACTATGGGATGTGACTTCTCACACCCACCCTCTTACATGTATTCAATGATTGGCTTTGTGAACACTCAATCATAAATTAGAAGGTTCATATACCAATATCAAATTTAGGAAAATGGGTTGAATTAATATAGATGGGTAATTCTTCCTTGGACCCCCCTCTTAGGAATTCTCTTAGACCCTCCCCTCCCTTGTGGATTAATTCAGCCCACATATCTTTCCATGTCCCCTTAACAACGGGCATCACATGTTATTATTTAAAATTCAGAAATACATTTCACATATACATCGCTTTGGCCATAGACACACATTATATCTACATAAGCATTATTTAAACTATGGATTATAGTGGGGATGTTACATTTTCGATTTTCTCAAAGAATTCATCTGATCACAAAACTAGAGGGAGCCTCATAAGTTTTACACAAACCAGGAGAATATCCAGTCGTGTTGATTGAGCATCGAAATCTAAATGCCATTTTTTGAGAAAAAGGGGTTGTTATCCCCACTTCCATCATTTATGGAGAATTTTTTCAACCTCCTCCGCAATCCCAAAATTGTGCACCTTCCACCCTTTACTAGAGTTAATACTCAAGGAATCCAACCTACAATAGGTTCAAAATTATCCTTTTCCCATTCCTTTAGTGTTTCACTATTCATTCTTCTACATGGGAATCAACCTACTAGCATTAAATCTACCATCTCCAAGATTTTGTTTAGCCTTGTCTTTTCTCCCAAAGGTAGATTGATTGTATC